>WBNH01003692.1:102960-125165 GCA_013401255.1 Urocolius indicus | reverse complement strand
AAGGAAAAACTTCTTTACTATAATGTTGATTGAGCCCTGGCACAGGCTGCCCAGGGAGGTCGTGGAATCTCCTTCTCTTGAGATTTTGAAGACCTGCCTGGTTGCATTACTCTGCAACCTGACTGAGGTTAAACCTGCTTTATCAGGGGATTGGGCTGGATGATCTCTAGAGGTGTCCCTTACAACCCTCCTCCCCATTCTCCTTGGCAGGCACAGGACTGGTAATTGGCTGCTTTGGAAGATGAGTCATCTGGCTTGAGTAACAAACTGGAGCTCTAAACTGAGGGTTCAGGTCCCTCTTCTGCCTTTTCTCTCCCTCTCAGGTCTTGGATATATCCCAGGGCTAAGTCCATGGCATGTGGCCATTGTAGACTCTTGCTGCCTCGAGGAATCCTTATCCCTAAGTTTGGTTCCCATGGTAGGGCATCTTAGAGTCTGTTCTTTCAGCTGACAGGGGAAAGGAGACATCTCTTCGATACCTTGAATTCAGTTTTGAAGTCTTTATGTGTTCAAGCATTAAGGAGGGGAGACCACAGTATGTTCCCTCTGTTAGGCAGGCAGTACAGCACCTGCTCACGCTTCCTGTACAACTTGCTAGGAGGCTGCTTTATCTCTTGGTCAGACCACTTACAGGCTGTTGTGATACAGATCATATTCATTCTTTCTTGCTGGTGTAGCTGCAGTCTGAAATAGTTCAATGTCGATTGCAGACAGAGCTGAACCCCATGGTACCTGCCTCCTGTGAACGTCCATCAGCTGGCTCACGTAATTCTTTTGGTTATTGGACAGAATCCAAACAGCTCTGAACCTGTGGTGTTTGGGGCTACTTTCTGGAGGGGATGGTGTGCAAGATTGTGTGCCTCATAAAGAAGGAAAAAGCTGAATCTTGAACTTAAAAATTCTCTATCCTCCATCCTGTTGTGTATCATGGAAGCTGTTGCTAGTGTCTTGGATATGCCAGTTTGCTGTTAGTATACCTGTACCTCCAGACTCCATGGGAAGACAGCCGTTGTTTCAGTGCTCTAGATGAAGGAGGGTGTTACATCTGGCTGGTTTAATGTGGTGAATGTACACAGAGGAATAATTCCCAGCCCAGTTTCTGTAAAATACCTAGTGAGCCAGATTTCATGAAAGTCTGCTTGATTAGGCCCTTCAAAGGAGATAACATCAGAGCTCCAGGGGTGTTTGGCATGAACAAGGAGCTGCTCTGCACAGGAACAAAGAAAGGAAATTGCCCAGAGAGAGTGTGTTTTCACAGCAACAGATGAAAATAATTTTGCTTAACTACTTAATGATACAACACAAAGAATAATAAAATAAAGGTATGTAGCCACAGCACAAGAGGTTCAGGCACTGTAGTGATGATGAAATGTATGCACAGGATGAATACAGAATAAAAATGAAAATAAATATAACAAAGATTGTAAAAATCAAGAGTAAAGATTAGTTCAAAGGAACACCAGCTGGAAAAGGAGCTGCTAGGGCAGAGTTTGACCTTGCTGCAACTGAGCCACTAAGTTTCAAAGTAGGTTTGGGCATCTGCAGATAGGAAGTGCTGCATAAACAGGTTCAAGGTCAGAAGACTGCAGTCAATTGGACAGGAGACTTTTTTATTACCTTAATATATAAGATAATCAGATCATTTAATCTTTGTTGAATCCATAATAATGTAAAAAAATATGTTAATTGGCTAGTTAGCACTCAAACTATTGCTTCTGACCTTTTGTCTGTGGAGAGTCCTGACTCCTGCTTGTCTCTTACCTCCAGCACTTTCCAGTCCTGTGTGTCCTGCTTGACCTGACTGACCCAAGTTGCCTGAGATAGTTGCTTATATATTCTAAGCTATCATTTATGTTTTTATCTTATTCTTTCTGTGATGATTCTCTATTTAATTAGATTTATAAATACTCTATCTGGGTGTATTTAGAGAATTAGGATTAAAACATTGTTTTATATATTATAGTCATTCAAGGTTGGGTGGCAAATGTGGTGGGTAATCTAAATACTGGACTTTAGTACCTGCAATAACCATAACAAGACAATTTGTGCATTTTGTCCTTTTCCCCCTCTGTGCTTACACTTGTCAGTTGGCAAACAACAACAATACTTATTTCCCTGGGCTGTTGCAAAGAAAGGAATAAACCTGAGTATAAGGTAATTGCATTTGTTGATACTAAGGATCCAGTGGCAGAAGTATAAGGTCTTCTAACTGGCCATTAAGAAGAAGTGCAAGGGCTTGTCTCTCAACAGTTACATCCTTCCTTCCTTTCCTTCCAGTCCAAATTTTGGACTGGTTTCCCTGGAGGGACAAGGAAATTTTCTCAGGATAATATTGATAAAATTGAATAGTATTGTCTCAGAATAACACTGTCATCACAAATTAATGTCTGTGCAGGTGGTTGAGTGGGCATCAAAGCTGGGAATAGAGTGGGTTGACTCTGATGTCCTTCCCTTCTCAGATCACCAGTCCAGTGACCAGACTGCACTGCTGACATGGTAGCTTCTCCAGTACCCATGTCCTGCTGTTGTGATGAAGGCAAAGCTTCATGGTTTAGGGAGCACAAGTCATGTGTTTCTGTGGTGTGGCACCTAATTCCCTGCTGTTGTTCTTCTGAACTAGCAGTGAGGCATTTTCACATGAACAAGTAAATCTTTGGGTCATATTCATGAGGCTGGAAAGGACTTCAGCAGACCACCTACCAACTCCTGTCTCTGGAGAGAGAGAGAATATGTTGCTCATACTCTGTTCAAGACAAATTATCTGAGTTGCTAATTGGAATCTCAGGAATCTCAGTAATATTTATACATATATGTGTACATATTGGGGGTGGGGAGGGGAGAGAGAGAGAGAGTGTGGGTGTGTGTGAGAGGAGTGAAAGTTCCTGAGTAGAGCCTGAAGTCTGAAATGGAAGAACAATAAGCAGCCTAATTTTCTTGAACAATCAGCTTTATGGAACCTTTTTTTCTCTCTGCCTTTCAGAAATGGCTTAGATACAAAATTCCCCACATAGTTTAGTTTCCTTTATGAAACCAGTCAGTCTTCAGCAGTCCTGAAGGAAAACCTCTACTTATCCTGGCAGTTTGTAATGTCTCAGAGAGTTGCACTTTCTTACCTTCTGTCGACCTTTTTTGTTTTCCTAATTGAGAACTGTTCTGTGAAGGTAGTGTACCCATACTTGGAGTTCAAGTAATTCCTTCTTTTCAGGTCCCCATGTCAGAAGCTTTAAATAGCCCTTCAGCAGGTATATGACTCCACAGAGTTAAACTGCTGCACAAAATCCTCTGGTTCACATATGGTGTCAGGAGATAATTGGAACAAGAATGGAACCTGCAAAGTAACTGGGGCCTTTTTCATTTTCTTCTTGAACTTAGGTAGAGTGTGCAAGGCAGCTTTAAAAGGAAGATGGAAAAAGGAAAATAAAGACAAAATTAAATTTCCCAAGGCTTTGGTGGAGGCTTCTCAGGAAAGGGGAAGAATTGGGAGATATGATCCAGCATGGGTTGCTGAATCAATAAAAATAAATTACGAGTTCTTTGCTATCGCCTCCTATAATGTATGATAGGGGACCCTTAAATCATATCACTGCCTGCCAGGAGAGATTGTATTTATGTTTAACTGAGTTACACAGAGATAAAGCTCAGGCTTCTGTTATTTTAAGCAATCTAGATGTCTTTTCTGGTGGAAATGTGGGTTTATGTGCAGCAAGAGCATCCTGAAGAGCTAGAAAAGATTCTGTGGAGCACAACTGTGCCTTGTCAGAGTTGTGGGTCAGATAACCTGGGGGGGTCTTTTCTGCCTCTGCATTCTCTAACTAGTGCTACTCCAAAGCTTCTCATGGATAGTATTGGTGTGTCCACCTTTCCCTCCAGTGTGTTTATTGGTAACAACCTGGATTTCTACTTAAATGTCTTCTGTTTTATTGCTGTCCATAAAAGGTGACCAATTCACCATGCCTTTTCCAGACTCTTTATTTTTCTATTCTCCCCTACAGAGTGGACAAAGGCTTTATAATCTGACCTGGTAATGATATTGTAGGGCTCTACTGCATCCTCTGGGAAAGGATCCAGCATCTCTTTCAAGAGCTTGCTGGAAGCCTTTCTTTCATTTCTTTAGGAAAGATGTATTAAGAATGTGGTTGTAATTTTTTTGTTTGTGTGTTTATGCACTATAGGTAAGCAGGTGGGTATGCTGGAGGCATATATGCTGAAACTGAGGCAGGATGTACCATTTTTTCTTTCTGTTTTCTTAGGAAAAAATGTTATATGAGAGGTATTGTCCAATTTTTAACGTGTAGTGGAGATGGAAGATCAATATCGCTGGCTTGCAGGCACTAAACAGCTGGTGGCTATGAAAACCTCTCATTTGGGTGATAATTGGAATCTGTGGTTTGGGAGGAGGAGGATCTGACTTCTTTTCTCACGTTATTGTTAGACATTGTAGTCAGAATGCTCTTCTGAGTCCTGGAGGCATTAGTCATTGCTTTGGTGGTGGTATTATTCAGCTGCATTCACAGCCACCGCATGGACTTCTGTGTGCAAGGCACCTCTGAACACATCCTAAATTCCAGTCCCTGCACTGAAATGTTTAAAACCAGAAGCCTGAAAGACCCTGTCGGTTCAGTTCATAATGCTTTCTAGATTGTGTAAGTCCAGAGAGGTAAATCTATGACAGTGGAAGGCATGTGTGTCTCAGTGTTGATGCCAACAGGTGCTTTTTCTCTGACAGGCTGGGCTTACCCTTGAATTGCCAAACCAGAGGACCAACATATAAGAATCCTGCTGTGCTGCCAATGGTAATTGTGCAGAAGGAGGGAGCTGACTCCAAAGCTGACTCTTTCTACAAAGCACTGTAGTGATTTTGGGGCGGTTTCTGTCCCCCCCTCAGATTCTGTTCATTCACTGCAAGCCCTGTAAATGGGAATTTCAAACTGCTGCTTACATCCCAAGGGCTCTTCTGTGAAGATAATGTGATCTGTCTCCAGTGTCCCACGGGAGTCCATGGGAAGACTTCTTGCACTCTGGCTCCCACTTTTTGTGTTGCCTGATTTACATTGAAAGGGAGGATGACAGGGAAAAGAAAAAAAGCATACTATGGCACTTTTCATTCTGGAAAGTGCAAAGCAATGGAGGATTAAAGGAGAATACCTCTCTTTTAGTTACTGATTCTAGTTTTGAGGACAAGTTTGACAGTCTCAGCTGTTTGGAGATCACAAGTTCACTGGAACATGTTTTGCTTTTGTGTGTGATCTTGGTACTTGCCTCTTTCAATTTCAGAAGTTTCTTTTGCCTGCACTGCCTGAAGCCACCCACAGATCATTTTTATCCCTCTGGAGATTAAAAAAAAAAAAAGATAAAAAAGAAAAAAGCCCCTTTGCTGCTGCTGAAGTTGGCATTGCTGAACTCTTGCAAAAGTGTCACTGATTTCCAGCGGGCAGCATTTGGCCTGTGTTTGTTGTTAGTACCTGTTATTTTCTTCTTATGTCTTAGCATGTGCTATTCCTTAACTGCAAGTATCTTGAGATGTGTTTTCTTCAGCTATGCTAACCAGGCAGAGGAAATGAAGGTAGACTGGCATTTAAGGTCTATGTGTTCCTTTTATTTGGTTAATCGTTCTGTTACTGTGGGTGAATGTGGATGGGTGCTTTATCTCCCAAGTGATTCTTCTTAGCTTAGATTAACTCAATGTGTTGAAGTGGATTATTTCAACTATGTTAAATTCCTGGATGGAGATTCTCTTTTTTTCAGAATAAAGTGGTCTTTAATTTTATTTTTGTGATGTAGTTGCAAAGTGAATTGAACCATGCTCTTAAAACTTGATTTGGATTCTTCTTCCTGAGTGTTCCCATGTATAGAAACACTTCATCTCTTTCTGCCTCTGGTTTCTCATCAGTAAAACAAAGATATTACTTGTCTCGTTTCACAGTAATGATGCTTTCAGAATCTCTTAACACCTGTGGAATTTAAATTCCTCACCTGTGAGCTTTCTAATAATACTCTATGCTTCTCCCAACTGGAGATGGCAATCTGTAGTGTTGGCAACTGTACTTAGACCTTCAGGGTAAATGAGGATGGTGATGTTGTGTAGCATGATTATGTAGATATATGTGCCTGTTTTTGAGGGTGTTTTTCTGTGAAGTGATTTTAGTGGGGCCAGGGTTATGTAGTGATGTTTTTTGAGAACCGCTGTACTTTGACTGAGGAAAACACTTGTACTGGGATGAAATACCTAGGAGCAAGGTGGGGGCAGTCAAAAACTTGAGAGGGTGCGTAGCTGGAGCAGCACACCCAAATTGGCCAAGTTGGTATTCCATCCCATATAATATCATCCTCAATAATCTTGGAGTAATCTTTCTAAAATAGCTATTGTTCAGAGGCTGGCTTTGCATTGGTCTGCTGTGAGAAACAGTTGGTGACTGCCTTTGCTTCACTTGTCTTTTTTGGTTTTGTTTTTCCCTCCTTTGTTCACTTATTAAACTATCTTAGTCTGGAATTACAATTTTTTCTCACTTTTGCTGTTCTGTGTCTCTTTCTTGTCTCCCTGGGATGGGGAGAGAGCAAGTGTGTGGGTGCTTAGTTCTTGGCTGGGGTAAACCCATCACAGCTTAAACACAAATGAATGTTGAGCATATAAACGATCCGCTTCCCATTTTCTGAGTATTTATGTGGGGAAAGTTAGGCTGATAGCAGTGGCTTTTGCCTAAATTAGCTTTGAATACAGAGATTATATAAAGATCACCTCACTTAGCAAATTAGTCACCCCGAATAACTTCATGAGTTTGTTGATCAGTTAATCTTTAATTATTAATTTTATGCCTTAAAAAACCACCATCACCACCACTCCAAAAACTCCAACCAAAACAAAAAAAAAAACCAGACCAAAATGAAACAAACAGCTGGGGACCTCCACAGAACAATGATGCTGGTCCCAGAGCATTTTAGGCCAATATGCCTTCATCTGTGGGCAATTTACTGATACTGGTTCCCATTTGTCTGTGATTATTCATATTTTAGATTTACTTGTTTGGTGCTGTGTTTCTCACATGAATTGGGAAAAGTCAGATGAAAAATTGCAGACAAGCTTCTTGTGGCTGGTGTAGAGGAGAGAAAAATTTACAAATATAATGGAAATAGGTCTGGAGGCAGGAAAAGGAGACCTCAGCAGCATGGCACAGCAAGTGAGCAGAGCTCCCATTTTTCACATGTAAATCTGTCCACTATCTCTTTGTTCTGCCCAGCGCTCATCCCTTTGCTCGTTATTAATTACACTTGGTAAATATGTGGACAGGGCTACTGATGAGCTGTGTTAATCTGTGCTGATAAAGCAGGATCACTTAGAGAGGAGACGAATCTCATGAAATATATCAGTGCTGGCCTTTCAAATATCTACCTGAAATGTTCACCAACTCTCTCTGGCTGTTGTGCTCTTCTCTCTCGTGTCTCTAAGCATGACCTGATACAGGAGCGTGATTGCCTTTGATGTGGCACTTTCCCGTTGTTCTCAAGTTCATTGTCGACCTACTGAAGGAATAGCAATGCTTTCACACTGTGATTTGCGGGAAAAAGAGCTATATATTCCACTGTGGGGTGTATGCAAAGCACTTTGCCATTTTAGAATTGGCAAGATCTGGAGGAGGGTTTAATGAACTAAAGTAATTTTCCTTCATAGTAAAATTTTATGGGCATGAAAGATTGTTATGACACCAAATACTCTGAAAAGCTTTTGAGCACTCCTGTGATTTATGAGCTTGGAGATTCCTAATAATTGTCTGAACAATAGGGATCCCTTCAGGGATGTGTTTCTAAGATGGAATGAAACCTGGGCTAGCATTTCTGGCTATTTTTTCTACTTTCGTGCCAACCAAGCCGTGTCAAGACTCAAGGAGGCTGGATCGGGCAGTCTTGGAGACCTGCTGGCCTTATTTTAGAGAAGTGGTCCATCATATTAAAACTGCATTTAGTGGTTCAGTGTACTCTACAGCATGATGGCAGGATTTCTCAGTTCCAGAGACTCTTAATCTGTATTGTAGTATAAGGCATTGAAGATATCTAATTGACAGGGGCTGGTATTTTTGTCATGCAAGCCTTGTAGCAGGATAATTTAGCAGACAGTGTAGTTTCTGCAAAACAAAAGCTTGCAGACTGTGGAGAGGCCTGTGTATTGAATACAGTGCATAAGGCAATTCTTGCAGCACTGGAACGTCACTTGTTTCCAAAGAAAATGTATTTTTTTTCTGATTATCCTTTCTTTATCCCCACTTCTGTTTAGAAAACCAAAACAGTTTATTGAATTATTCAGGTCATTTAGTTTTGTGTAAGCTCAGCTTGAAATTGCATTTTCCAGAGAGTTTGTATTGCCTTAAGTGAGTCATAATTCTGCCTGGCCTATTTCCTCACTCTGTCCTGCAAGCTGGTTTTCCTGTTTCATTCCCAACCAGCTGAGCTGCTCAGTGCCCTGAGGGACAGCTGCCCCAGGGGTGTGCTGGGAAATGCAGTGTTGCTGTGCTGAGCCTGGCTCACAGGAGACAGGGAAATTTCCCATCCGAGCTGTAGTCCATGGAGTGAGAAGACAGTTCAGCGTTAAGCTGACTTGAAATTAATTTTAGGGAAGCTGGTTTGATTGAGCAGAATGATTTAATTTGACACTCTAAGGGTATTTTCTTTATTTGGATTAAAGAATGCCTCCTCAGTGTAAATTTTTAGTGTTTCTAAATCACTATCATTTGGAACTTGTTTTGTTTTTATTTCTTTTCCCCAGAAAATGTTTCATCTTAATTTTAGTTGAAGAGTGGGTATTTTCTATAGAGTGGTAATGCTAGATTCCCTTCAGTTCAGGGGAAGAATTTTGTTTTGAAATAGTATATTACATGTGAAATCTCCAATTTTCAAATGAATGCAGCTTTTAAAATGGAAACTGTCAAGATTTTCATACAACATTACTTTGGGACAGAAAAGCCACAGTTTCTTGTTAGTATTGACAAAAGCAACTTAAGCTTCTTCAACCACAAAGTAGGAACTGGAAGCAAATATCTCAGCTTGAATCAGTTAAGGTTTTTTTTTTTTCTTTTTTTTCTCTTGTCAGAATTCAGTTTTGGAAAATATATACAGTTTTCCTTATATTTTGTTCCATTCTTTTTGAACTAAAGCATTCAAATAACAGAATGTCTTCGAAAATCTGGTACTTGCTCATATCTGCCCCTGATATTCCTGCTTGAAGCTTCTTCTTAGCACACAGTTGGGACAACGTGATGTGGAGGCCTCAGAATAGCCTCTTGAAAAGCTATGAAGTTTCCTCTGCAATGCTGTGTTAAAAGCACCCCATGAAAGCAGAACAGGAGCCAGCTGTGCTTTTCAGGCTTTGATTTGTGGCTTAACCGCATGTGACACTTCCTTAGTAGTTACATTTGCTCGACAGTCTCACGAGGCAGTGTTGGGGAGGGAAAGTGCTTTCACAGCTTTCCTTGAGAATATTGTGTGTTCAGGCTTTCCAGTCCTCTCTGGTTTTAAAACTCCCAAACCACTGCAAGAGTTGCCTCTACTGAGCCTGAAGTGTCTTGCCTCAAAAGCAAGCAGGGACAGGGTGGAGACCACCTGGGGTTGTGGTGCAAGGGTGTTGCCTTACCTGGGCATCACTGGTGAGTGATTTTATGGATAGGTTGCTGTAGGTGACTGTACTGTGTATTATCACTGCCTCAGGCAACTCCTTCAATTGCCTGGAACCCTTTTTGAGATTTAACTTCAAAGGGTTGCTCATGCTTTTGCATTAACAACAGGCAGAGCTGGATTTTTGTTAGTCATTCTGGGCAAAACTCCAGAAAAGCCATACTAAGCAACACGCTATTACTTTGGATTTATACCCAGGAGCTGAGTAGGATTCAGCCCACTCCTGAAAAATATGTGTTATCCTGTGGTTTTCAGGGTTTATAATAGATAAGTGACATTTTCAGAAATGTAGGGCATAGGAGATCTGGGGAGAGGCACACAAAGAGCTGGAAGATTATGGATGCTACCTTTAGTTGTCGTTACAACTTAAGGTAGAATTACTCTGAAATTTGACCAGGACACGGAGATTTTACTTAATATGTTTAAGACTGGATCAGGAATCCACTAACCTCAGCAGAAGTTGTCCTGCTGTCTTCAATGGGATTAGGCTCTGCAACTGGAAAACTAACTTTGTGAAATCTCGCCACAGTGGTGAGTAATAAGAAGGGTGTTATTTTTGGCAGGACAGGGCTTGTAGTGTGGTGCATGTGTTCCTAGAGACTCTCAGGATGGGTCCTGTCTGACCTCCTGTGGAAAAATAGAAAATATCTGAAAAATGTCACTTACAAGGTTTTATCTGGGAGTGGTCTGCACTGCTTCCCTCAGTTGGTGTAAGGGCAGGATGCATACAAACCTTGGTTTCTGCAACCTGCTGCTGACTCTTTCCCCTTTGGATGGGAAGGTGTGTGCCAGGTTTAAATAGAGATAAAAAAGGGATATTGTCCTTATTCCTCCACTGCACAGCATCAGTTTAGGCTGACATGGGCTTGTGTGTGCTGACTCAAATCTGCCTGGCAGGTTTCTTTTCACACTCTGTTGGAAGCAGCTTGGCTTTTATCTTCCTTCTGAAGGTCTCTGCATGGGGAAATAAAGGGACAAAATGCAATCAGGGACACGGAAAGTGAATCCAATAGAGAGAGGAATGCTCAGAGCATCTATTCTCAAGCCATGAAGTTGGGAACTGACTGCATAGTCACGTACCAAGGTCTCTTACAATTTGAACAGGTCTCTTCCCGGCCTTACACTGACAGTAACCGACTGCTGCAGCCAATGTGTTATTGATTAATCCTTTGGCGTTTTTCTGCAGAGTTTTAAACTCTTCACCCAGCAGCCTTTCAGCTAGGAAACCCAAATGAAAGGCGTGGTGAGTCCCACTGCTGCAGGAGGAGAAGGAGAGAAGAGATGGGACTTTTGTTGTAAAGATTCTTGTTGCATAGGAAAGCATTAATGAATTCAGGGGTCACATCTCTTATTTGGGACCCATTTTTTTAGCCAAAGCATGAAGTGTACCTGCTAACAAAACAATCCCCTCCAAATATTTACTAACAGTTGCCCTGGATGCTTTCACTGCCCAAGTATGTGCAAGGTAAACTAGTCTGTTCTTGAATCCTGCAAGGAGGAAAAAGTGCTGAAATGTCAAAGTGATGCAAAACAAAAATGAAGACATGCCCCAGAGCTCTTCCTGAGGCTGGTCCTGTAGAATCCGAGGGAAGGAACTGTGTGACATTAGTTATGCTAAAAAAAGCAAGGAGCAGATACTCAGATGCTCTTAACTTGCATTGAGGAACCTGTGTTCTTTCTGGAGAAGGTCTCATCCTGTCTGAGCCTGGGAGCTTGCACAGAGGCTCACAGGTTGTCAGGTGCATAGATGTCCTTCTGGGAGAGAAGGACATTGGGCAATGGAGCTGGTAACTGGGAAGATTACATTTCTGAGGTCAGAGCACCAAGGATATTGGAGGAAAGTTGTTATTTCCCAATGGTCTCCCATGTATGGGTTAACTCCTCTCTCCTCCTACCTCAGTTTTGCGCAGACATGACTCAGGAGTGTCTATAGCTTGCCAGAAAGTTGGTCAGTGGGGCTTTGAGCACTAAAGATACAGCCAAAATGATGTCTTAGTGTCTAAGCGGAGTGTTATGCTCTGCCTCCCTCTGTTTTACCACTGCACAAAGGTGATGGTGTGTGTAAATTCCTGTGCTCCTGGGAGACAGTGACAACAGATAGAGAACAACAAAGCTCATTCTGGGTAAAATGGACTGTTTTGGTGAATAGAGATCTTCATAAGCAAGCTTACTGTTTTGGTTTTTTCTTTTTTTTTCATGGAGACTCACCAAGTTGTGGTAGCACTTTGAGAAACAGGAAAAGTCAACTGTAGTTTCTGATTGAGCTATTGAGTCAACAAGGGTGCATCTGATTCCATCCCTGCCCTTAAATAAGCACAGCTGTAGGGAGGGAAGCTCACAATGTTTGATTAATTCCCATTGGTATGTTTTATTTCAAATGCAAAACAATTTGAGATTAAATAAATGTTACTGGCTACATTAGCATTAAGCTAATGATTCCCCCCTCAACTTATTTGATCCTATAATACCACAACTTTAATGGATAAATGCTAAGCCTTCCTTTGGGTGATTTCAGATGCCTTGTATATTGTTACACAGTCTAAAGGAAAACTTTTTTTTTTCTCCTTCTTTTCCCTTTCTCTTCCTCCCTCCCTTCCCCCTCCCTAGGTGATTCTCATTCTGACAAAGCTCTACGACTTCAACTTGGGGAGCGTTACTGAGAGCTCACTGTGGAGGTAAGTGAATGGTAGAAATGACAGCAACTGACGTGGAGGGATTGCACCATGTCTCTGTAAAACTAGACTTGAGAAGGGGGGATATTGGGCTGATCAAGGGAGGAGGCAGGAGGGAATCTGAAATAATTGGAATTGCTTTTTGGAACAGGGACATATCATTAAGAACATGTTACTTTAATGAAGTGGGGTCTGTAAACAAGAGGGTTTATTGATGGAAGGACACTTCCCTGGCACACAGGGGAGCTTGGTTTCATGAGCTTCCTTAGACAAATCTCTTCAATCCTCAGATGGTACATGCTTGATAGAATAGTGCCCCAAATGGTATACAACACAGTGCATAATATAATCTTAGCTGCTCTTAGCCGTGTTCCTCAGCCCTCGGGGCTCAGATGGTCATCTTGGCAGCGAATCTGTATTGCCTTGAGCTGCAAGGACTAGAGATAGCACTGTGAGGTGCTAGTGTCTTCTCCACTATGGATAGATTTGAATGGTGTCATGTACCTGCCCTGCACCAAGTCTGATGTGGGAGATGGTGTGTCCTGGCCTGGGGAAGCATGCTGCTGGACAGAGCGAGTGTTTTTAAGTGTGTTTCTGTTTACAATAAATAAATAAATAAATACACCAACATTAATCTCACAAAAAGAACCAAACCAACCCCAAAACTAACCCCCTGGGCCATTCTGTGAATGTCTGAAATCACCAAGAGTCTTCTGCCTGCTGGGGATTGTTCTTCCTCCTAACATCCTGCCTGGGGTGTAGAAAGGGTGTGTCTTTAACAGAATTGTTACTAGGGTATTTTTACCCCAAGGACATAAAAAAGTCAGGGTTTGGGGAAAGATGAAGTACCTTGTACAGATTTCCTCAGTATATTACAGCTATTGTGCAACCTGCTGAACTTGTAGTTGGTTGAACTGTCAACGCATCGCAGCCTTTGCTTTGGGTGTGAGCAGCTTCTTGGCAGGCGTCTCTTGTATTTATTTGTTCTCAGCTAATTTAAAAGCCCCTGTTTGGAGTAAGCTTTGGACATGTGCTGCAGGTTTATTCCTGTTAATGTGTTTAAGGGTTAATTGTTCAGCAGAGCTCTTGAAACTTCTCAATTTCAATAGTACTTCCAAAGCCTAATTGTGCTGTACCATGGTAATCTCCAGAAATATAAATAACCATGCAGCTAATAAGAGAGAACAGTCATTTCCACTTACCCTGCTCCTTTTCAACGTATTAGAGCCTTAAAAACTTTTGCCTCTTTGCCTATGAAGTACAAATGGCACTGTGATTGTACTTTAAATGCAATTGCTGAGCAGTCTGCTCTGCATAAATAATGTAACAAGCAGGCAAATCCTGTCCTGATACTGAACTTGCCACATCACCTGACAGACATAAGCTCTGCAGAAAGGTATTAGCAGTATCCCTTTTGGAGTATAATTCATCATCAGTATAACTGAAGGCATCCAACAGTCGGTCAGTTGGGGAAACACATTGATTTGTGGTTGTGTTTCTGTGTGTCCTAGGGAGCTTCTACATCTTTTCTGCAGTGAAATAGGGGCTAATGTGGGACTTAGTAATACTCAAAGATGTTGAAAAGTAAGAACATCTGGGTTTTCTTCCAAGACATGGGAGAAAACCTCAGGGTAAGAGCTAGTAGGTAGAGCTCCTGGGCTTTAAACCTTAGTTTCCCACCTGGAAAATTCAGGATTAAGCCGTGTTGTACTTCAGAGGGGAAGTGGACTCTTAGACAGCAGCCATGAATTTCTTTGGAAAGGACACTGTAGAAATGCAAATAGATATTAAGTGGAAGCGATAAGCCAAGAGAAAGACTCCTTTTCTCAGGATTTTCTGTTCTGTTTGCATATTAAGGCCTCTGAATCTTTGCATTATTTAAATTGGTACTTTTCAATATTTTAACTTTTGAGACCTTGAAAATTTTGAAAGGAGGATCTGTCTTTGCAGAGTGAATTTAAGCCTTCTGGCAATAGGCTTTCTTTCCTTAGTTACTCCTTATAGACTCCTTCAAAGCCATCTTTGGGCTTGTAGAACTGATGGGTCCATGAACTGAATGCAACTATCGACTTATTATCAGAAAGAGGTCTGGACATTTTTAAAAGGTTGGTTTGTTTATTTTTCTTCCTGTTTTCTGGGAACATGACACATCCTTTCTGCTAATTAAGAGTCCTGCCCATCTGAGCATTGGTGCTGTGCGATGTCTATTCTGAACGCATGGCAAACACAGTTGCTTCTGCAGGAGAGGAGTGGCTGTCATGGCAGAGACAAATGGATCATGTGGCAGTGCTTCAAAGGATGCTAAGACAGAGCAGAGTGCAGTGCAGTCTCCAAATATCATCTTGCCTCTGCCTATTTCATGTGTCAAAAGCTTTGTCTGGGCTCCCTCTGGGTTATAGGATGAGATGCTTCTTTTAATGGAAAACTGAATTGCCATGTAAGAGAAATTTCTAATCCCTGCATCTAAATACAAAGACAAGTAAATCAATAAGAAAGCATCCTGCATGTAATTAAAAAAAGGAGAGAAAGAGAGAGGAGAATTAAAAGTTACGTTGGAAGCTGCTCCTATATCAGGTTGATATGAGTTTAGACAGAGGAAATGCTAGTCAGCATTTCAATGCAGGAACACAAACATTGCTCTAATAAGCAAATCCCTGCTTCTCAGGTCCCCAAATCACAGAAGAGGACTCAAATGCTACTGAAGCAGCCAGACATGAAGCAGCCAGCTTCAAAGAAAAGCCACATGCACCCAGCCACACCCTTCCCCTTTGTGAATGCCACTTCTCTTCTTGGTCACAAGAGATACCTGTCAGTTGTGGTGTGGGTTTTTGTTTTTCTCACTGCATTGAGTGGAGGTGATTGTTTTCCTCCTATGAAAGGAAGCTACCTTGTTGCAGTTGCACTTATGGTGGTGTGAGACATCAGAATTTGTGGGGAGAGGGCTTTTCACAGATCAGTAAATACAACTCTAAAAATTACTTAAGCTTTTCAGGCATGCAAGCCTTTCATTAGTTCTCATTGTCTAGCAAAATACCCAACTAGGTAGTTGAGAATCCTGCTGCATCTTGCCTGCTTTAAGTAAAAATTGGATTAAGGGTTGGACATAGGCTTTCTATAGCAATTTTTCAGTTTTAACTAACACTTCTTCATCAATGAAAGGAAAACAGTTCTCCCTCTTAATCTGCAAAATTACATGGTTTTGATTTGGAGTTCTGTTAGGTGCTTCTATTTTCCAAACCTCCTGTAGGTCAGGATCCCCGCGTTAAACTTCATTGCCCATGATGAACTATAAACACACAGGAGTGATCTGTCATGAAACATGAACTCTTGTCTGTAAAGAGTAGGGGCTGGGCTACTTCACACGACTTGTAGTTCAAGAAGGCATCTGTTGAACAGAGGAGAATGAGAGGGTTATATATGTAAAATGTGATATCTAAAAGACACTGTTCACAACTAATAGTTGAAGGGTTGGCTTTTGTTTTGGTTTGTTTTTATTAGGAAGGGGAGAGAAGGGAAAGTCTCCTTGATGTCTTATTTGTTGAAATTTTGGGGTTTGGAACACTTCCAGACATGATCATAGAAATTGTGACTTTGATAAATGAGTTTTGTTTTCAGAGGTATGTTGTGTTCAGATGCATGGGGAGTTCCGTAGGTTGTAAGATAGGTATTGAGTCCTTTCATTAGTTAATCTTCTTGTTCTCTTGTTTCCTTCTTATTTTGTGAGTATGAATAAACAGGATAAATCTGTCAAGTCTGTTTCTTATTCTGTGGGCCTCTTAGATTTCACAGGTTATACAAGCAAAGAAGAGCCTTATGAACATTTCCTTGCTTGTTGCTAATCCTTATCTCCTATTCGAACAGAATGGAAATAGGGTTGTGTGAATGTGTCATTCTGGATAAGTGTTTAAAGCTGCTGTTGTAATATTTAAAACGTTTTCAACTGTTTCAGCCAGTGTGGGTTTGAGCAGTTATTTCTGCTAAATTAAGTGGAACAAAAGTTTTTCCACTGTTGCCTTTTTTAGTATCCAGGAACAGTTATTTTTGTTTGGATTGCAGTAGCTAAAAAGGCAGCCTGCATCCCAAGGGAGCTTTCAATCTCAGATGAAGACAAAGAGGTCCAGCACACAGGAGAAGCTCAAGTTGGCAGAGTGGTATTTATGATCAATGCGATGGCCATGACTGCAACACATCATCTAATTAGGCAGTGGGGAGCAGTTCAGATTTTCTTCTGCAGTTCAGGCACTTGCATGTGTCAGCACTGAGTCCTTGCTACCATTTACCCACATTTGGAAAGTCCCCTAGAGTTTCTGTCCTCTGGCTTTGGTCTCACCTAAATTATCTGATGCCACCCCATGTATCAACCCATATTCAAACCCATGACTGACTCATTCTGCTTAAGAGGTGAAAATGCTGATGAGGGAACTTTTACATATATTCCTTCTTGTCTTTTAACCAATAAATTACGTTTCCATGTCAGCAATTAGAAGTCCTCAAGCATCTTTTTTTGTTCTTCCAGCTGCTGTTCTCAGAGAAGTTGATCTGTTGTCTTAGACTCTGTGTGAGTTAAAATTATTCACGCTTACCTTTTTAATAGACACAGCTGCAGAACTCAGCAGCTGCAGCTCCTAGGTTGGAGATGAGAGGCATATAACCTCTCAGTTTGGTTGCAAGCTGTATTATGTCTTGCATTGCTCTTTAATTCAATTCTTTTTTAATTACTAAAGATCTTTATGCTGTTTCCTCCAATATCCATGCTTCTTAAGCCTTCTATAGTCTCCAGAGACCATCAACGTGTTTCAGTGTTCCTGTACCAATTGTTGCCTTTGCAGAGTTTCACAGCTCATGATGATTCCTGTGCCCTAGGTTTGTGTATTGCATGTGGAGATGGCTTTAGATAGAGCTCCTCTGTAGGTGTGAAACTCCATATCTCCCTTTTGGGAACTGAGGCTTAGTCTCCTTGTTCCAAATGTAGCAGCCTTGAAGACTGATGAGTAAGAAGGCAGGGATGGAATAAGCCTGACTCAAATTTCCATATCATCCTCTGCGAAACAAACTAAACCCAAAATAGGTCATGGTATAGCCAGAGCTTTCTTAGAGGATGTTGCTACCCCAGTGTCAATACGTCATTTTAGACTATGGCATTGAGAAGGGCAACTTCTGATTTGTGCCACAACCTCTTTCTCAGTACTGGTCAGGCTCCACATATTTTGCAGTGGAGCATTGTAGTTTTTCTGGAATCTGCCATATTAAAATGTAATTTCCAGACAGCCACCATGAATAGCTGACATCTTGCTGCAGTATTGTCAAATTTTATTATATTTATTCTTTTGCACTTTTATACTGACAAAAAGCATCCTAAGATGTTAGAAAGTAGTAATGCTTCTCATTTTTGCATCTTATTTGGCATTTTTTTATCAACACTGTAAAGTGCATAAATCCTGTACTAATGAGGAGTTTCCTGTATCTGCAATCAGCTGTTAGGGAATGGAAGGAAAGACTCAATTTGGTGTGCAAGCACGTCCCTGGCCTCTCTTGGATTTTAAAACCAGGATACTCAGAAGCTTGACATCTCCACTGTTGCTGTTCATAAATAACCTAGCCTGATGGTGGGTAGGTTTTCAGGCTGTGGGAACTGCCTTCCAAAATCTTTGTGGTTGAGAACTGCTAGATGCAGATTATGTTTGCCAAAGAATTAAGAACCAGGGAACTGCACCAGATGACTAGAGCGGGATGAGAATTTTTGCTTGGGATTCCCAGCACCAAGTTGTGCTTAGTGCTGGCCTTCGGCAGTATCCCAGAATAATTCAGTTCTTAACCTCTCATATTCTTCATAGAATGGTAGGTGTCAGAAGGGACCTCTAGAGCTTATCTAGTTAAACCCCTTATAAAACAAATTCCCCTTGATCAGGATGTACAGGAATGTGTTCAGACAGATTTTGAAAACCTCTAGAGAAGGAACCTCCACACCCTCCCTGGGCAGCCTGTGCCAGGGCTCCCTCACCTCAATAGGAAAGAAGATTTTCCTCATATTTAGGTGGAACTTCCTGTGTTCCAGCTTGTGTCTATTACCCTTTGTCCTGTCACTGGGCACTACAGAAAAAAGACTCACCCCATCCTCTCAACACCTACCCTTTAGGTATTTCTAAGCATTGATAAGGTCTCCCCTCAGACTCCTCCAGGCTAAACAGCCCTAGCTCTCTCAGTCTTTCCTGAACTGCATCCTGAACTAGCTGCTGACAAATGAAGACCATGGCAAGAGAAGAGAAGCTCCTTGACCAAAAGAGCTAGGTAGTAACTAACTGTGAAGACTAGAAAATGCAACATTCTTGAGCCCAGTGAAAATTTCTTTTTTGCTCTCATGACTAAAATCCCACTTATTTTGGAGAAACAAGTCTTGTCCTCCTGTTCAGACTGATGTACCATGTTTGGTAGAGGCACCTGACATCTGTGGTTGTCCAGCTGTGCATGTATTGCAACATACATCAAAAAGTAAGTCCTAGTTAATGAGCAGGAGCAAGAGAGAAGACTTTATAAGGTGAAAACAGTTGTTAAGTATCAGCAAGGAGAGAAATTAATGGGTAAAAGTTAGCTGTAGGGATGCTAGTTGTTGACAAAATGCTATACAGACGATGGCTTTTGTGTGTGTTTTTCCTCACTATTAAGAGCAATAAGAGGGGGCTTAGATTTCTTGTGTGTGCTGGTCTAGGGGTTTATCTGTAATAAAAACTTAAAAAGTTGCCTTTGTGTGTGTCTTAGTGTGGTGTGTAGATCAAAAGCCCACCTTTCTTTATTAAGATGCTTTAGTCATCTTGTTTCATAGAGCTCATTTGTCTTTGGCAAACCAGCCTTCTGTCTGGTCCATTTATTGTCTCTTAATTGCTCCATCAATGACCTTTCTGTGTGGGTGGGGATATCTTCAGACAGGGGACCTTTTGGATTTATTAATTTTTTTGTTTGCCAAGAAAACTCTGAGACTAATTGCCAAGACTTCCCAGAAGATATTAGTTTACAAATTTTAGTGACACTTATGATTTATTAATGTGCTTGCCCCTGCATCTGCTCATCACTATTCCTTGGTGGAATTCCTGCTGAATTGGAGAGAATTAATAAAACTGGAACTGCAGATTGTAATGGTGTTTTAGCTAGGTTGTTAATTAAAAAAAAAATACCCATATTCAGACTGCTTTATTCATATCTGTGATTCTCTGAAGGCAGAGGTAAGTCTTGACTTTGACATTTTTCTGCCCTAGAATCTTGATTTGGTGAGTGTTGCATGGTGGTGACACAGAGGTTCACAATTATGTGTGCATGTAATTCACTGTTCATCATGTGCTATGTGATCAGTCCCTGTGCTTCATTCAGAGATCTTCAGCTTGAAAGTGGGGCTGTTTTGCTGAAGTTGTTGGCTGTGGAGGGACTGGACTGGTCACTAATGATGGATGCTGTTTATCTGAGGAATGTATTCATTAAATAGGTCTAGAAAGATGTGATTGTACATCAGTTTTGATCTCATAGATTACCGAGTTATTGGGATGTCCCTTTTAAGAAGGAGACCTGGGAATTTTTAGATCTTGTTTTCTGGCTGGAAACAAGGAGACAGGAAGAAAAGGCAATTTATCAAATTCCAAACTTTTTGAGGGGATATTCTTAGACTAAAGGTGAAATCCCAGATAAAATATAGAGGGCACAACCAAACTGTGTTTTGTTTTTACTTTCCATGTTGCAGGTAAGATCCCCAGCTATCTTTTTTCTCTCCCACATAACTGTAGAATTATTTATAGTCAGCAAAAGAGCTGCAACAGGAGAGTCCGAGAAACTCTCCAGGGAGAGACTGATACTAATCTTAAGTGTGGAAGATCCAAGTTCAAGCCCTTGCTCTGACTAAGTATAAAGGGAAATACTTTTTTATTCTGCAAGTAATTACATTGTGTAACTCATTGCTACAGGGTGTTGTGAGGCAGAAATAATAAAAGCATAAATGGATTTCAAAAGGGGATTCAGTGAATTAATGGAGGCTATTTCTGCTGGTGGCTGTTAAATGTGATAGTGTGACAGTAGCCTGTGGCTTACATTAATTACTTTATGATATGATATTTGAGGAACAGACAGGTCTCCAGCGTTTGGATCAGTGTTGCAGAAACAGCATCCATTTTTTATTATCCTCTATTCAGCAATGAGCTATTCATGCTCTAGGTGTTCTGATGGACTAGCTGGGATTGCACTGGAAGGACATGACATGCCATGGTATTGTAGTGGGTTTGGGATTTGGACATATCTAAGTCAAGAGAGCTGGGCCAGAGACCATGAGCATCATGCTGTCTTTTATCTCATCCTTATACTTTTCACAGAACGTTCTGTGGCAGATTAGGAGGTAATACAAATTTTTGATCTGACCTACTGTGGTTGTCTTATTCAACCACAGGATTTGCATCTTCTGCACCACAGGTAGGTTCTCCATTGGTTGCCCAATTGGTGTCTAACTCAGATGCTATCACATTCTTAGTAAAGCTGTTTTATTGGCCTAAAGGTATACTTGGAAACTGTGGTTTAAAAAAACCCTCAATGACAAAGCAAACAAATAAAAAACCCACAACAAAATTCCACAAAGGATGGACTAGCTTTGACATAATCTCATTTTCTGGCTAGTCCTTTCAGGCACGCTGCTGGGTTTGATCATGCTCACAATAGAAACTTAAACCTGTCCAGATCTCTAATCTTTGTATTCTAGAAAACTAGAGAATGGAATAGGAAATTTAGGAAATTTAATGCCAAAGGATGTTTCTGGTGTCAACACAGTCATGAGGATCTCAATGTGAATTAATGATCTTTGTTGAAGGGAAAAAAAGAGAGAGGTTAACTTTTGCAGCTTATTTATACTGTATTAATTATAGTTTTTCTATCCTTTTAAATTTATTTGATTATGAGCTCTTCAACAAGGGGGACATCCTGTCTCATCAGAAATTAATTTTGAGATTAGTTCGTACTCCCAGGCCTTTAGTCCTGGGGCTTTGGTGGAGAAGGTCAGAGGAAGCTTTGCCAAAATGAATGTGTTTTTGAAGCATCACAGTCTCTGTGAAGTCATCTTGTCAGGGATGGCAGCTAAAGTGTGTTTGTAGTACTTTGTGTACTTCTTTAGAAAAGTAGCAAGGTAGCATTCAGGAGGGAGTTTGTAGCCAAGAACCTGCTGTTGCAGATCCTGTGGGTGTTGTGACTGTTGCTACATCAGCAGAGCTGCATCTGTTAACAGGAATTGGCTATTCCATCTCTTCTTTATCATTTGGAGCAGCAATTCCATTGCTCTCATTAGAGAGCTGCTCCTGTTGTTGAGTTATCTCATCTTACATTCTAATTAGATTTGGATGCCGACTGCAAAACTTTTTGCAGGAAGCCACACTTAAAGATGAATTTGTTTTGGCCTTACTAATGTCTTTTTCTGATTGCTCTTTACTGTGCAGAGATGTTTCATTGGCACAGATTAGTGATGGATGCATTCAACATGGATGTGTGCCAATACTAATGAAACCCACATTTTAAATTCACTTATAAATATGCAAATAGATAATTGCAAAATAGAGCTTTCATAATAAGTTACGTAAGAACATCCATACTAGATTTGATCTAGTAGGACTTGGAAAGCCTGAAAAGACATGCCCAGAAAAGAATATGGTAAAAGTCTTTGTCATGGTTTAGCAAGGAGTTGCTTTTGCTTAGTAACAGGGGGAGCGGGTTGCAGTGAAGACCCGGTAAAAGTTTTTTAGACTCTCCCCCGACTCCTGGGTTCAGACCCACCCCCCGGCCCGGCTGGGCCAATCTGGCGCCTCTGCAATCACTATTTAGGGACAGGAATTTGAGGTGCGAGGCAGGAGGTGTAAG
>WBNH01003692.1:0-102659 GCA_013401255.1 Urocolius indicus | reverse complement strand
GTTGTTTTTTTTGGTTCTGGTTTTTGGGGTTTTATGTTTTAGTTGGTATTAAATTGTTTTCTGTTTTTCTTCCCCAAGCCGAGTAGCCTGGTCTGTTTTGTCCTGCACCTTAAGCGGCAATTAAGCCCTCCCTGCCCTTTAGCAATCCTTAAGTCTTCGGTACTTGAGGCTAATGGTGGTCTTTTGTTCCCTGATGGGCCAAAACCACGACAGTCTTACAAAATTATGTGCTATGGGTAGGGTCTTTGCTACAGCAAGTGGGTGGAGTGTGCCTCATGAGGAAAGACTGAGAGATCTGAGACTGTTTAGCCTGGAGAAGACTCAGAGGAGGATTTCATCAATGCCAGCAAATAACTGAAGGAAGGGTGTTAAGAAGAAGAAACCAGGTTGTTTTTCAGTGATGCCTGTGACAACACAAGACAATGAATGGGCACAAACAAACTCAGGAGGTTCCCTCTGAATATCAGGAAACTTTTTTTACTCTATGAGTGACTGAGAATTGGGACAGATTCCCCATGGAGGCTGTGAGTTCTCCATCCTTGGGCATATTAAAAAGCCACCTGTACCAGTCCTGGATAGCCAGCTCTAAGTGGCCCTGCTTGAGCAGAGGATTGGACCCAGATGAGCTCCGGAGGTATCTTCCAGTCTCAACTATGGCAGGAAGAATAAAGGAGCATTAGGCAAAGGTTCAGAACAAGTAGAATAATCTGGGGTTTAGGACAACATATAGTTCGTTTGTGAATCTCCTTGCATGTTACAGTAGGTGAAGTTCAAATGGGTTCATGTGGACTCTAGATGAGTCCTAGAAGCAACCCCTCCCCCCTGAATCTGTCAAGGATTACATTACATACAAAGACTTTATCTCAGAAGTCCCCTGGCCTCTGCTCAGTTCCAGATAGGCACTGCCGCTTACTCTCCAGGCAGTCAGGACTGCATCAGGAGCTGGCAGGTTCTTGCATGGAAGAGTTTCTGTGTTGGTGCAACCTCCTGCCTTGCTGTGGGATGCAGTTCCCCTGTCCACATTGAAGCTAGGCTTCACATCAACTTACATGATTTGTTTTTTCTTGGAGTGAGCTGTTCTTTTCCTTTCTCTTCCCTTATCCCTCCTCCCTCATTTTTTCTTTCCAATTAGGCTTATGACCAAGTCATATAAATCTTTGATGCTTGTACAGTGGCTGATAGAATTTAGTACTTTAACATGAATTGTGTCTGTTTATATTGGTGTTTTATTATGTTGTGGTGTGTGTGTTGTTTTTTTTTTTTCCCCAAATGCACTGCCATTTTATAGTGGCTATAAATAATCTGAAGGATGGAGAAATGTTGTTAAAAATGTGCAAGAAATCCTTCCTTCGTTCTTCCTGTTTGGTCTGTCTCTCTCATTATTCCTGTGATACATTCATTAGACTTGTAATGAAGTTAGTGAGAGCCCACTATCAATTGACCACTTCTCCAAATAATTACAAAGGGCTACCTTCCCCCAGCCTGGAAGGTAGCCTTTGATTTATTTACTTACCACAAATTATTCATCTGTAAAATCTGTCAGCCTGTTCTTTTACAGTATATGACTGAGCAAGTAAAAATAAAACCTCCTGTAAACTACTAGATCATGGGAATCTACTGCATTTTTACATGTAGGATTTCTGCCTCTGAATAAAAGCTGTAAGAAGTTAGCGAGGCCATTCTGTAACTAGATAATTAGAGCTTGTTTCTGGGTCTTTGATGGCCTTTTGAAAACTGCCTCTGTAAAATATTAGTAGTCACTTGTATCCAGTTATCCATGGATCTGCCTCTCTACTATGCCTTGGTAAGACCACATCTGGAGTACCATGTCCAGTTCTGGGCTTCCTACTTCAAGACAGACCGGGATTTTCTGGAGAGAGTCTAGTGGAGCACTACCAAAATGATGAGGGGACGGGAATATCTCTCTTACTAGGAAAGACTGTGAAATCTGGGCTCTTTAGCCTGGAGAAGATTGAGAGGTGACCTTAGTGCTTATAAATACCTAAAGGGCAGGTGTTGAAAGGATGGGGCCAGTCTTTTTTCTGTAGTGCCTAGTGACAGGACAAGGGCTAATGTGCACAAGCTGGAACAGAGGAAGATCCACTTGAACACGAGGGAAAACTTTCCTGTTGAGGTGAGGGAGCCCAGGCACAGGCTGCCCAGGGAGGGTGTGGAGGTTCCTTCTCTGGAGGTTTCCAAACCCTCCTGGACATATTACTGTGTGACCTGATTGAGGGGAACCTGCTTTAGGAGAGTGTTGGGCTGGATGATCTCTACAGGTCCCTTCCAAGCTCTGCCATGCAAATGTGATGCTGTATTGGAATAGTTTAGGGATATTACCCCATGATAAATTGAAGAATATTTATGGTATCTGTAACAGGACTGTTACATTTTCTTTTATGGATCCTGTAGTCTATTCCATAGGATGTGTGAAGATGACAATAGAAGACTGGTTAAAGGAAGATGACTGGACTGTTACTACAAGCATTACTGCAACCATTTACTGCCAAGCCTCCCAAAGTCAGGTAGTAGTTTTACCTATGGGTAAGAGGCACACTGTGAATTTTCCTGAGTGACTTCTGGTGCATTTAGGATGTAACTGTCTCCAGCTACCTGTGGCTACTGCCAGGAGTGTGGGGCTTCATAGCGTATTTAGCTGGGATGAATGGATGTTTACAGCTCAGATGTGTACCTTCACAGCCCAGGGCCTTGGCATGGACTCACATAGCTTGGAGTCTGAGTTAATACACTGTGCTGTGCAGGAGAGTGAGACAGGAAAGCTGTTTGACAAGCTCTGGGAGGTTCAAAAGCCACTGAGGGAGAGGTACACAGAAGGGAAGAGCAGCCTATTGCTGGGATTTGGGTCCAGGCCCTATGGGGTTCTCAGGCTCACTGAGAGGAGTAATGGAAAAGGAAATGCAGCTAGCAGCAGTCTTCTTGCATTTCTTTCTCTGAAATGTTAGAAACTGAGATAGTGATTTGCTTTAAGAAGGAAGCCTGGTAATTGCTTATTGGTCCTGGAGAGAGAAGAGCGAGTTCAGAGCAGAAGTCAGGAACAGTATAGGGAAGAGTAGTCCACACACAGGGAATAGATCCCAAGGCCCGATGTGGAAACGGAAGAATCATACAACTTCCATCATCACCAAGGGATATATGAGTTCTTTAAGGACTTAAGAACACTATGATGCATCTGTGGATCTTGTGTAATTGTTTCAGGGAAAAAAGATAAGCTTTTGACCTTGAGGTGCCCCAGACTCGGGGCTCTGTAAAGCCAGTGTGTGGGAGGGTTTGTCCTTTTTCAAGCTGCAGCTGTAAGTGTGGCTGAGGAAAACCAAGGCAGTAAAACAATCTGTTAAAATGTAAGGTTTCAGATATAATGTTATATTGCCATGAAGTAGTTAAAGCTAAAGAGTAAGCAGTGGACCATGGTACATCATTCAGTGTGCCTCTAGCAGAGTAGAGAATAAATGTCCCATGGAAGATTAAAATCCCATTGATTCTATTATCTGTAACCAATAAAGGTAAAAGGAATATCTATGAGGAATACAGAGTTAACACAATACATTTAGTTTTGTGCCCACAAGTGTTCATTTACTGTTGTGTACAAGGCATGGGAAACAAAGCAAGAAAAGCTTTTTTTTTTGTCTTCTGGAAAAGTACTTGGCAGGGGAGACTGTGGTGGACCTTGTGCCTCTGAGGACTTGGAAGGTGGTCTGCACCAATGCTACCTCATTGCAGGGGCTGAGCTGTGTTAGTCACACCACGTGAAAAATTCACATCTTGTCCTGTTGCCTTTTAATGGTAATGAGCACAAGTCTGGCTACGTAACAGGACATGGCAGTGTTGTGTGGTGGGAGCTACATAAGAAGTGGCTATTTCCTCTTTGGAACAGCTCCTTCTTTATAGAAGGGTGAAGTTAAGTAGGCTGGAGTCTAGCTTAGTTGTTTAACTGTATGTCATCTAAGCAGAGTATATGCAACCTGACAACTGTGGTTCTTCACAAAATGTCCTCTATTGCATAACATATCAGAAGAATCAGAGTTGTGACTGTGCAGACAAGGGAATAGTGCTTTTCCTTGGTATGCAACAGCACTGCAACAGCACGCTTCTCGTGTCTTGCTGCTTCCAGAGCATCACTAGATGTGGCAAACATGCCCACCCGCAAATCAGGCAATTGGTTTGGTACTTGTGCTGCTATGGAGCTTTTGAGAGATGCCTGGCAGTGACACTGCTACGTAGCTCAGGTGTTGTGGAAAAGTGCGTTCTTTGATTCTTCAGCACAGGTGTTCTACCTTTCTAAAGTTAAAGTCTTTGTTTCACTTGAAGGAACCAAAGGTAAAATCCTTTGTTCTTAGGGTTTTTTCTTGTGCTACCTTTATCTCAGCTTCAGTGGTCACTCTGTTCCCTCTCATCCTGTGTGACAAAAAACATTACAAATGCTGCAGTAGGCTGTGTTGCAAACTCTTATCTTTAAAAATGACATTCATAAAGGTTAATAATTGGAATGAGCTCTGGCAGTTACTAATTAGCACCATTACACAATCAGCTCACATTCTGGCAGCATTAGGCATACTTAATCAGTCAATTATCATTGATCTTGGAAAGTGCTGCTCTAAAGTTAGCATAAGGTGCCTTTGTGAGTGGAGGGAGGGAATTCGACAACACCACAGTGGTCAGGCTGCTGGGAGCATGTGGTTTTAGGGACCAGTGTTGTGTTCCTGATTGTGATTGATGAATCTCAGTCAGAAATGAAATAATATAAACTCACCTTCAAACAGAGGTGTAAATATGTCCTACCACTGTCTGTCTTTACCGTTTCAAACAGTAGGGGAATTCAGGGAGAGAGCTGACTTTGTGGAAAAACAGCTTTAATGGCTTCCATGAATTTCAGATAACATAATGACTTACAAGTTTTCCCAAGGGCAGATGGAGTGTGAGGTTGATTTTTTTCTTGTTTTTATTTTTCTGCCTGTGATTGACAGTTCTGGAAGTGGGGAAGTTGCAGAGAAGATTGGGAAGAATGGGATTTCCCTTTAGAATTGTTGCATAGAGTGATCTTAATCTCATGAGTGTAAATATCATGGTTGCTGCTTTCTGCTCTCTCTGAAACTCAGAGATGTGGAGCCATCACTGTTGCTGGCTGAGAGTGTGAAGGGAACAGGCCTGACTTCTGCACAGAATAGCTGTAGTTTTCTAGCCAATGTTTTGCTCTTCTCAGCACGTGTATCCCTTCTAAAACCATCAACTGTTTGTGCCCGGTCAGGAAGGTGGACAGTGATGTGTGGCCCATGCAAGGATGGTGGCTACATCCTGGGGTATGAAGGAGATATTCCATATTTCTGCCTAGAAACTGAATGTGTGGAGTGGAGGTGATAAGGGCTGACACATTAGTCTCTGCTTTTTGTTGATTCACCTCTATAATTCTATCTTTTGATTGTTTAAGAGATGGTCTGCAATGCATGCACATTCACAAGGAATTGCATACGCCAGGGTAGAACTGGAACATCATTAATAACATGTTGGAATGTAAGGGAGTTTAGGACACTGAGAGAGTAAAGAAACTTGTGTAGGTGAAGGCACCAGGAAAAAAAACATGAGTTGTGTTTGATTTGCCTTTGGAATTTGGCCCAAGGCCTCAGTCTGTTTAGGACAAGGAAAAAATGGATCGTTGTGATTATTTTAGTGCATTTTATAACCTTCTGATCTCTCTTGCTGCTTATTCCTTGGAACTTTAAATGGTCTAGAAAAAATGTGGTTAGAATCTTCCAGGCTGAATGCTTCCCAAAAACTCTTTTGTTTCAGGGCAACAGAAATCTGAGAAAACACTTCAGGGACAAGTGAAGTCAGAAGTACATTGATTTCTTTATGTCTGAATTTCTGCTTTTTCTCTTTGGCAAACATCTACAAGGGATCTTGGGAGTAGGCACAGAAAAAAACATCTCAGAACATCAGATCTGGCTCCAGATTTTTGCAAAAAAAAAAAAAAAAAAAAAAGTTAGCCCAATGTACAATTGTACAATGATTATTTAACTGGTGCTGGAGCCACCGTCCCTGGATGGGTTTAAGACATGGTTGGATGTTGCACTTAGCGAAATGATCTAGTGGTTGATAGGGTGCTGGGACAAAGGCTGGACTCGATGAGCTTATAAGTCTCTTCCAGCTGAAATGATTCTATGATTCTGTGATTGCAAGGTACATACTATGGACTGAGTACATATAGATGATGACCAAAAACCATTTGAATGCTAGAAACGTGCAAGTGCTACTGGAGGAACTGTGTTGAAGTTAACAATGTGCGGGCTCAATGGCTAATGGAAGAGTAAAAAGGTAAGTTTGAAATGTGAATGATCTTGAGCAGCTTTGAATCTAGCCTTTTTTTTTTTTTTTTTTTCTTAAAGAAGGATGAAGCTGTGGCAAAATCAGTTTAAACCAACATGCTGTTGTGTTTGTAAAGCTAGACAATGGAAGATTGTTAGACATAATACTAGGGAAAGTGCTAAATGCAGGCAAGGACACCTTGGCAGTGATTTCTTTAGCTCATGGTGCTAGGGTAAGAGAGATCATACTAAAGAGAGATTCCTCATATGACCTGGTTTGCTTTGGTTTCTTGCAAAAATAAGAAGTGATTAATTATTACTTTAAGTGAGTGAGATAGTATCATGGTAAGATAAACTTTAGAGAAGGAATCTTTTAAGACTAGCATCTTTCTTGGAGCAGAAACTTTCTAAAAATAACAGGTCTCAGTCATGGTATAATCCTAAATAAAAATGTAAAAATGTCTAGAAACAACGATGTGGATAAACTGTGAAATAACAACTGTATCACTGTTGACTCATTGATGTGTAACTATTAAAACAATTGGTAGGTTATAAAGGCAGGAGGAGCATTATGCTCAGACACTGTGCAGGATAGTGAAGGAGAAAAAAAATCACTTGTCACACATACCAAGCAGAGATTCATTCCTCAGACTAATACCTCTTTGATCAAGAGCAAAACTCCTGGGAAAACATCCTATCTTGGTTGTAAAAAGTAACAATGATGAAGAATTGACATTGGCCATTAGTAGAGTCTGACTGGAACAATTTCCCTTCCTGTTTAAAAGAAAAACAACAAACCACAACAGAGAAAACAGAACAAAATACCCTTGTATTCATACTCATGAAACTTCAGTTTATGAGATTTTGGCTCTTCTTGTACTTTTGTGGACTGGGTGCAAAGACCAGCTACTTCCCCAAGCAGATACTCACACTCTGATTAAACACCAGAAGTTTTTATTGAGGCAGCAGGTTTTTCCATGCTTTAGTGAATCCTGTTTGGATCATTCTTTTCCCATAGCACCAAATCTAATGTCCTTAAAATTCTCATGTTCCTGTTCATGACATGGAAAGTCTCAAGAGGGTGCTCTTCATAGAAGTGCAGCTCTGCACATCCTCTGATGTGCAGAAAAGTAGTGGTAATCTAGTCATGTAGTGCAGGCAAGAGGATCTTACTCAATAATTTCTACATTGAGACCACAATGTAGTCTGAAGTATTGCTTGTTGGCTGGAGACAGTCTTTACTACTACTTACAGTCTTTCAATTATGTGATCTGATTTGCACTGCTGCTAGAACTGCATTTTATTTTGATTCTGCAGCAAGTGGACTCTGGGCCGAGTTGGCCAAATTCAGTGATGCTGAAAAACAGGCTGGTTTGCTACATAACTGAGAACCTCAGCACCCGTTAAATTTCCAATTGTAGCCATGTTTCCTTCATGTTGAAAACCAAGCCTTGGAGCTCTCTTATTCCTCATTTGCCTTTGCGTGGCATTATAATTACAAGAAGAGCTGACAGCATAAAACTCAGGGGGGTGAAATAAAGCATGGTCTCATTAATGTGGATCAGTTCTTTTCTGAGAGGTGTTTTTGGTTTTTAAAAGACCCTTGAAAGCAGGAAGTTTTCCTTCTCAAGACTGAGGATTGAGAAGGTTTTGCTTCCCTTTCAACTCTGTCAAAGGCTTCGTGGCTGGTGTCTCCCTATATGGGTGCAGACAGACTCATGAGTGTGCATGGAGCTGGTTAGTTCCTTAGGGAAAGGAGAATCTCTGGTTGAGCTCCATGGTGCTGTAAAATGGCTTAAGCTTCTATTTTGGATATACTTCAGTTGCACCCAGTCCCAAGGGTGAACAGAGGAGCCAAAGAGCAGCAGCACCCATCAGTGTAGATGCATTAATTTGTTGTTACTGCTGTGGTGCCTGCTGGCCTCCGTACTCTATGGGTGCATCTGCAAGCTGGGTGCAGCCTTCATCACCCTTCACATCACGTGGGAGCTGTTATCAAACTGTTATCAAACTGCTGAGTGGCCCCAACTTCTCATTATAAGCTAAGGATGAAAATGGCTTAGTAGATTGAATGGCAGTTGCTTGGGACACTGCATCAGAGTTGCAGTAAGAGAGTGTCTGCAGCTGAAGATCCTGTCAATCTTGGCAGGGATAAGGGCAGCTGCAGGGTTAACGGCTCATGAAAATTCGATGAAGTGTCCAGATACTTCTTTGATTGAGCCAACAGAAATTTTTGCAGGAGAAGCAAGGGGAACAAACAAAAATGTGCAAATTGTGTGGCTTTGTTCCTCAGTTATTGACTGAAATAGGAGACAGTGAACAGTAGATTCACGTTTGAGGACTTTATTTGCTGTGGGTATAAGATGGGGGGTACAGATAAAGCATATAGATTTCTTCAGCAGGAACTGAAATGATGTTTTGCAAAGGCATCATTTTGGCTCGTCTGACCATTCTGGCACATTAAAAAAAAACCCCAAAGGCTCTGCACTTTGGAACAACTGGCTTGTGTTTCTTCATGTTATTAGTTACCTGAAAATAACGCTCTGTGCTTTGTACAGGTGTTTTAATTTCTCTTCCTAGACTAGGAGAGTTCATTTTAGCTTTGCAACTGTATTATTTACTTCTTTAATGTGTTTTCAGGTGGAGTGGTAGGCACAGTTTGTAAGTAAGGCACAGTTTGTATTTATATTGGGTTGCAGATCCTCATACATTAAGGATAAAAAGCTATCTTTGCTTCCCTACCATTAAATACTTGTTATATTGTTTATAGGGTTTTAAAATTAAAACCTCATCTAGTCATTTCAGCAGTAGTTGTCTTCCACCTTTCTGTCTCTCAGTAGAGCATTTACAAGTGTTTATATGGGCTTTTTCTGCCTGGCAACATTTGTTGCAAGTAGTTTAGGGGAAAAAATGATTTGCTATCATAAATTCAAAGCTGCAGCAAGCCTTAACAACTTTTAGTTATCCTTCCTCAGAGTTCATTTTAGAAAGAAAGGACAATCTGATATGATAAAAATGAAGGCTTGGTGCTATGAAATCTGTTTACATTTTGCAAACATGACTTTATTCCATCAGAGTCTCTCTATGAAGCAAATTATGAGACGTCCTTCCTTCCATTCGGTTTGCTGAAATAACACAAATGATGCTGTGGTGTCTGTAGCTGATCTCTGATGTAAGCAGCCTCTGGGGCTGGTGTGTGTCATACTGTATGCTAAGGGAGGGCCCAAATGAGAGGCCAGTTTGACAAATTACTCTGCAGAGAACAGCCTCTTCCCTGCATGTTTGTGCTCTCTTTTTGCTTCATACGTCTAATGTGACCAATTAGGTTTGGTTGTGTTTGAGCAATGAGGCTTCCATCCCTTTCTCTGGGAGCTGGTTCAGTGGATTTAAGTGCTAGAGCTGGCCCAAACTTAAATTTTCTGACAGGAGAGTGATCTTTTGATTTCTTTATCCACCTAGACATCTTGATGATTCTGCAAATTACAGGATTTTTTTTTGGCCTAAAATTCCGTTTCTTTAGTTCTAATTTTTGTATCCATTGTGAAGGGGCAAGTAGGAATTTTTTTTTTCCCCCTGGCTAAATCCAACAGGAATTGGCTCATACTTTTAAACCTTTCACATTCTGACGATTGTTATATAGCACCTCAGTCCTTTCTTTGCCAAATTCTATACCTAATTATTTTAATCTTACCTGCAGAATACTTAATTGTCTTTATTCTTATGAATTTTGCCAAAATTATTGGTCTTCTATACACAATGTGATTAAAAACTGACTTTTTGGTCACGGAATTGAGCGTAAATCTACTGGATTTATTGGAGATGCCCAGTCCAGTGTAGCTGAGATCTGACTTAAATTTATTTGCCTAAATATGGTTTTCTGAGCACTCAGATGGATTTTAGGAATATAGTACTTTAATATATTCCTACTTAGAAGCTGTTTGTTTTACAACAGTCAGGGTGATGGTGATTTTCATTAAATGTAGCTTACTTTCAATGTGTTTGGATTAGTTTGTGCTGAAATACCAATAATCAGGGTAGAGATGGTTTCAAGTGCCTTTTTTGTAGATGGAATGTAGGCGATATTCTTCACATGATATCATTTTGCTAGAGGTCATGTATGAGGGAGAGCTAAATCGAGTATTTATTGAAGTGTGCAGATGTTTTTCTTTCTATCCATTGCGAACAAATATTGCAGATAGGCTTTTTCCCCCCTATAGCATCAGTCTCTTCTATCAGATGAACCAAGCTTCAATCTTCAAGACTATGCGAATCTTCCTATGTCTTGCAGTTGGACCAAGGGGTCAACCTCTGTGGGGTACAGGAGCTCAGAAGCCAGTACAAGTGCTTTCAGAATCCTCCAGGAGGGAGATATCATAGAATCATAGAATGACAGGGTTGGAAAGGACCTTTAGAGATTATCTAGTCCAATACCTCTACAGAAGCAGGTTCACCTAGATCAGGTCGCATAGGAACATATCCAGGCTGGTCTTGAAGACCTCCAAGGAAGGAGAGTCATTAAAGATTTACCATTAGTGTGGAAAACTTTACATTTCAGCGTCCATCTACTTGCACTGGGCTATTCAAGTTTGAAGCATGTTCACTACAAATAGGATCTGAATGCCTCATCACATGACTATTGTAGTTGATCTAGACTGAGGAATCTCTTCAGGTGGGGTTCAAAGCTCAGGAAAAAAATCGGAGATTTCTGTGGTTTTCTCATTGGTAGATGTTTTTGTTCACTCACTTGAGGAATGTGTAAGTGATTGTATTCAGACTATTGTGGAAATGGAAAGTGTTGCATTATTACTATAAGCATCATAAATATCTTAAGGGCAAAGCTTATCTGTACTTATATATTTCTCAATACAAAGTTAAACACTGAGTGATCGAAAACATTTGTTATAAAACCTCCCCAAAACTTCACCTCTGCTTCTAAACCCCAAGTCGTGTGCATGAAAGCATTATTCTTTCAGTTAATGTCTGCAAGAATTTAATGCTGTCTCACTCCCATGACTGACAGTTTTCAAACAACAACCTCTGATTCTTTAGCAGGTTGTCAACGATGGAAGCTTTTTGCATATTTGACGTTCAGTATTTATTGCTCAAGTTTTGGAGTTGCCTGGGGGGGAAGGGTCACAAGCAACAATTTGTGTAACAAGATTGGAGGGCTGGAGGGAAGGTGCTGCTGAGAAAATTAATCTCTCAGGGACAAGGTAAAATGGATTTTAAGGAGAAAGATGTTTCAAGAGATAGATGTAGGAAAACTTAAGGTGTTTAGATTGATATTGTCAAAGCTGCACATTTAAGCTGCACATCAACTCTCCTTTAGTTGGACACCTGTATTAGGTAGCTGGCTTTGAACGTCTTTCCCTTTAGATATATCCATTCTTGTTTTTCTGCACAGAGACTATTATCCGCAAAAATATGTCTGGTCTCCAATTGTTACAGCATAATTTTTCACTAGGAGAGAAAGTAGACAAATATTTTAGTTATGGGATAAAAATAAACAGATATTTGTCCTATTCAGCTACTAATTGTAGATTTATATATAATTTATATATTTATATAAACCTGTTAATTGCCATTCTGATAATCTCACTGCGACTCAGTTTTGGGATTTTTTTTTTGCCTGGGACTATTTGATTAATGTTAATATCTCCCAACCAAATGTTCATACTCACATCTTTCAAACACCTGAAAAATGACTGCTGGAGATGGAATGCCTGTTTGCAACATAGTAAGGCTTACATAGAACAGTTGCTGTTCTTATCTTTGGAGTCTGACAGTTTGTGTGAAAGGATTATCTGTCATTGCCTGAGATCACAGACATTAAGAAGGTAGGTTTCTGCACATGGTTCTGCTGCTGGAGATCCTTCTCTGAATTGTAGTTCACTTTTTTGACAGCATGGGTAGTTGTCATGAATCAGGGCAACACTGAGTGAAGAAGACTAAAGGTATCCTTCACTTGGTCACCATTCTGGCACAGCTGTGCTTGGTGTTAATTGTCTCTTGTTTGAGTGCATAAGGGAAGACTAGTGTGATTTGAGGGAACTGGTGATAGTGATTGCCTTTGCTGTTTTCCTTCAGTCCACAGACGCTGCAGCCAGCATCTTGAGAAAACTATAGCACAGTGCCTCTCTTTCCCCACCCCACCCCTTGCTTCTGAATCAGTTCATTCCTTTCTAGAAACAATTTTTGTCTGGACTAAGTGTAAGCTGACATCAAAGATGAGGATATTATTTTAAAGGGCAAATAATGCCCAGAGCAGAATTTTACTGTCCACTACTTTTTTTTTTTTTTTTTTTTTTTTTTCTGGTGACAAGCTGATTACTTTTCCTGCTATTATTTGTTTTCCTGCTTTTGCTCTTCCCCAAACTTTCAGCTGCTATGAAAACTCCCAAGTGACTTTTACCCAAGTGCATGCAGGTGAGCTTTTAAATGTGAATTGCTTGGTAGATAAATGAGGATTGGTTGCTATATTTAATTATGCAGTCTTCTGTAATGTGTCTCCAACAAGCATTCATCTTATGGATAGTAATTATTCTTAGCATGCCCATCTGAGCAAGATTATGCTTTGGTAATTGGTTTTGAATCCTATATCCATTTTATTTTAAGCAGCACTCTCTTTAATCCTTTCTATCAAGGTTTGGGAATTGAAGGTGAGGTGAGCATGTGGCAGGTATAAGGGGAGGATTTCTCTTTTTCTTTGTTAGGATGCTGCTGAGCTGACATGGCTGGTAGAAGTGGAGGATGGTTGCTGGCGGGCACAGATGATGACAAATGAGGGTGCTGGCTTGTTTGTTCTGCACGCTGATACACTGTGCATTGAGGCAGCCCAGGCAATGCTGTCAGCAAGCAGTTTGTGCAGACCCTCATGCTATTGCTGGCCTTGGAGTCGCAGTGAAGGTGGAAGTCTCTCCCTCTGGTGTTGCAGGGCCACAGTGATGAAACTGCTGTTACTCATCTGCAGTGAAAGTGTGATTTCTCTTTGTGGCTACAGACCAATGGCCTGGTGGTCTTAGACAGCAGGTGATAAAATAGCTCTTCACTCTTTTGAAATGGAAGTTATGATTCTTCAGCTAGGTGAATGTAACCTAGGAAATTGAGTTGAGGGCTTATATTCCTTTTCTATGCTTATTTGGTCCTGTTGGTCACAGCAGCTATTATATTTATGCAAATAACCTCAGAAGATGCCTTTTGCAAAGATGAATTAGATTTTCATCATGCTCACCTCCACTTTTATCTTAAATGGGAAAACTTATCAGAGGAGTCAAATCCAAAATATTTTCAGGATCCTAGTGAGTGCTTCCAGTCTATTAAGTGTCATGAGCTGGTTTATGGTGCTGGCAGAACCACATATGGTAGCTCTTTGTATTGCCCTGATATTTTAATAGGTCCCCGCAAACTCAGTGTGATGTAGCCCTTTGCCAGTGCATTGTCTCCAATATGTCTGTGTATCTCCAGAGATGTCTCCTTTGAAAGCTGGTCTGGAAACCTGCTTACCCTGCCCTCTACTCAGCACAATCCTTCTTAGCTGTGTGGAAGGACAGGGAGCAGAGGACCCTACATTCTCCCTAACTCCTAACCCTGTGCACACCTGTGCAACATTTATGAAGGCACTAGACTTGAAAAGTTCTTGTACTTGGGGAAACAGTATCCTCTGCTAAGTCATTCCCTAGAGCAAAGGGCATTGTGTTGTCGCAACATGGATAACAAACACAGCTCTTGGGAGTGACTGAAAAATCTATTCAAAGATTAGTTGATAAAATCCTTGACTCAGCCACAAAAAACAATCTGGCATACTAAAATAACCCCTGAATTCTCTGGAGACAAAAGAGCTGCTTGCAGAATACACATACCACTTACTGCTTCCTCATGCACTGTGCTCCTGTCTACTACCAGTAAAGAGAATGTGTTCAGTCCAAGGCAGATGTACTCTGAACTATTTGTCAAACCAGGTGGATCCTGGATCCAAGTGGCTAGTTTGAGATCCATAGTTCCAGTTAGAGTCTGAAAAACATGGCAGCTGTAACATGTTACTACAGATGAGTGTTAAGGTGGTTTTAATTTGGAGTGGCATGATGCATCTATCTCCTGGCAGGAGGAGAAATAGAATCGGCTTGTGAACTTTGCCATCCATGAAAGGTTACTCCTACAAGGATTGGTATTCCATTTGCAGAAGGGAATTTGTAATTATGGTTGCTCATACAACAGCAGCAACAACAATATTCCTATGAAAGGAGTGAACAGGGAGATTAAGAATTCATGTTTTCTCCTTGGGAGTGTTAAGATGGATACGTATTTGAAGACATAGATTTAGCTGTCCGCTGTTAGAAATGAGGTCAGGAAACCCTGTGAGTACAGACTTTAAGTAGTCACATTACCATGCAACATTTCAAAGTCAGATTTTAGAAGTGTATGTACGTATTTGTGTTTGTTTGGGAGTTTATTTTTTTTTTTTTGGCTTGTATTTCATTGTGGTGTTTGTTCTTTTTGTTTGTTTGGTTTGGCTTTTTCTTTTGCTGGGAACACGTGTGTGATTTTCACCATTAGCAGCAGGGATCTAAAAGAGTTTTTGAAGTGCTCCAGGGCATGCCATGCATTGGCAGTCTTTGCAGAGAGAGGCCAAAGGCTTGCACAAACTGAGTACAGATGGTCCTGGCTGGAGAACGCAAGACTGCATTGCTAAGGTTGCTTAAGAGAGTGTAGAAAAAATGAGAGAACCGGGATGCTATTTTGTGAGAGCTGTTGGGCTCAGGGACACAGCTTGTCCACCTGTGCTTGTCTGATCTAGTCATGGCTCTTGCACATAGCCTGACTAGAAGGCTTCTTTTAGATGAACAAAGAGAGGAAGATGCTGAATTGTTGCCTGAGCCATTTTCCTCTTGATCACCTATTTTTGATAGTGCTTTGCTGTGTGATGCTGTGTGATGTAGGCACAGTAGAGAGAGTGTCTCAGGTCTGGAAGCGGTGACCCGTGAGTGATGAAAGGTAAGAGACATTGCTGTTGAGTGCAGTGGTGATCAGACTGGGCACTTGGGGCTGCTTTTGGGAGACTCAGACATCACAGGAAGTTTCTTAGTATGCTGCAGGCTTCCTGAAGATTATGGATGAGTCAAAAAGTAGTCAAGGCCTGACATCCAGAAGATATCATGACTATTTATTTACTTAATTGTTGCACTGATTAATTACTTCTGTTGGTGGAGAAAGCTGTTTTCTGTAAGAGATGAAATACTGGAGTGCTCTCAGATGTGGTACCACACTGACTGCAAAGATCAATGATCAGAGTTTCAGGATGGTTCAGACCTAGCTTTTTCTTAGCTTGTGGGTTAGGAATCCTCAAGCTGATTGCCTGACAGTCAGTGATGTGAGCATGCTTCCTTGCAGATTTAATGAAAAACATTTGTGTCAGTTCCTTGCTAATCAGGCCTGACTCCTTCCTCTCACAGAATCCCGGAATCTTAATTTTCATCTTGGGTTCCCTACCTGTCCTGTCTTTTGGGACTTGGCAAAAATTGGATGGGTTCAGGGAGTTGTTTCCTGCTGACCTCTGTCCTTCATCTATCTAAAGAAATGTTGTGGTTTAGGCCCATCAGGGAACAAAAGACCACCATTAGCCTCAAGTACCAAAGACTTGAGGATTGCTAAAAGGCAGGGAGAGCTTAATTGCTGCTTAAGGTGCAGGACAAAACAGACCAGGCTACTCGGCTTGGGGAAGAAAACAGAAAATAATTTAATACCAACTAAAACATAAAACCCCAAAAACCAGAACCAAAACAAAACAACACAGAATGGTACAGAGATGAAGAGTCCGACCAGCCCTTTAAGACCACCTGCTCCCCACCCCTCTCCTCTTCCCGGGCTCAGAGCCCTGATCCCGGTGTTTTATACCTCCGTCCCCCCTGAACGGCCCAGGGGGGCAGGGAGTGGGGGTTTCAGTCAGTCCGTTCCTGGTGGCTTCTGCCGTTTGTCTAACCTCAGGGCAAGTGGGTTCCGCACCAGTCCTCCTTGCAAGTCCGTGAGGTACCACACACACATGGCAGCCCTGCACGGGCTGCACCGACGTGCATTTGTCCCAAAAGTTGCTGCTCCTCTCTGCCTCTCGTGTGGGGCTGCTCTGCGGCGCACAGGCTCTCCAGCATGTCCTGTGCCATGGCCACCTCCCCCACACAGTCTCTAGCCCATCCGGGCACACTCATATGAAGCTGCTGCTGCTGCTGGCTCTCAGTTCTTCCGTTGCCATCCATAGGTTGCAGGGGTACTGCCTGCGTTCTCACCATGGCTTGCAGAGGGGTCTCTGGTCTGGTGCTCCTCTTCCTTTCCTCCTTCTCTGACTGTGGGGTCCGCATGGTCACCTCCATCTTGTACCACTCTTACACCTCCTGCCAAGCACTTCAAATTCCCATCCCTAAATAGTGATCACAGAGGCACCAGATTGGCCCAGCCGGGCCAGGGGGTGGGTCTGAACCCAGGAGCCGGGGGAGAGTCCAAAAACTCTTTACCGGGTGTTCACTGCAACCCGCTCCCTCTGTTACCAAGCAAAAGCTACTCCTTGCTAAACCATGACAAGAAACAAACAAAAAAACTCCTTCCTTCCATCATTCTTTGCCTTGTTTTTGGGGGGGCAAAAATAACTTACTAAGACAGAAGATGAATTTGAGATGATGCTAACAGGAGGGAAAGGTAGCTTTCTCATTCAAGTCTATCTCCACTAAGGGCTGAACACATGGTAAGTGTAGCTGCTAGCATTAGGAATAAATGCTAACATCCTGGAGAGCTGTGATGGGGAAAGATAAGGATGGGCAAACCCATATGCTCTGCATATGATAGTCCCACCATCAGCCTTTAGAGCCAGACAGTCTTTCATTTTTATTATAATTGTGGCATCTCTTTAATTTCCTTGGCATAATGCACTTAATCCATAATTATAAAATACGCAACCAGCCCTGTTGTGTTCTCATAATGTGAGAGTGATTCTGTGTTTTTATTAATTTAACTTTCTACAAGCTAACAGATTGCCATAAAGGAAAACGGAATTTCTCAACCAGTACAGCTAATAGCTGTATTTCAGCAGAGGCCCCATGGTACATGTTGAACAATAACTACTGCTCCTGTGCCACTTGCAGTTTTTAATTGAATTTCTATCCCATGGATATCATGTCAGAGCCATTCATCTGCTCCACTAAGTCTTCTGATATTAAACAAGTTCTTCCAAGTTATTATTGTAGTACAAATACTGCTCGACAGTTGATTTGCATTACATACGCACTGGTCTGGTGGAGCTAATGCAGTGCAGAGAAGCTTAGCTTGTACAGACACAAGCATATTATTGTGGGTAAAACTATTGTACCGTACCTTTCCGCTTCTTTTCTTGTTGAAATTTATTGTATCTCCCCTGCCCCTACTGCTCCATGAGGCACTGAAGTTAGAAAAATTATTGAACAGCTCCATGATAGTCTTGGAACCAGCAATGGAGGCTTGTGTGGCACATCAGATATTTAAAGTCTTTATACTCCAAGGAAGTGGCTCTTGGCAACCACGATTTGCAGCATAGCAAAAGTCTTTCCTGTTCCATGGATCACCACGTTTATTTGGTATTGATGAATGAAAGTCACAGTGCTTGTGCAGAGAATGCAGGTTAGATGAGTGCTGGGACAAAGCTCGGAACAGGTCCTATCTCTCAGTTATGTATGCATAGCAAATCACTCCTTGTCTCTGACATGGTACTCTTTCTTAGAGACTGTGAGTCTTGGGATTGACAGTCCTGACATGAACTTGGACCAGAGTGCCATATAGTGGCATCTAAATAGATCCAGAATAATGAACTCTGAGGCCAGTGAAACTGTGCTCTCAGGTTCACTTTAACTCTCCCTTTCTTCCATCTACGTAACTTTTTAAAAAAGATGAGTCAAAACATTGCATTTTATGGAAAGAAGTGATTTCAGTCCTGCTTTCCCCTTGTCAAATTCAGAGACCTCTTATGTCTGACTGTATATGATACTGGAGCATTGCAGTCTATGACTAATTATTCATCTCAAGGCACTTACTAAATGATGTCTCTGTCTGGTAGCACAGACTAGCAGGGTAAAGTTTCCATCCAAAGTGGGGAAAGGCTAGATAGTTCAGGAGGGAAGGCCTGACCCAGGCTCATTGGCAGACAGTTAGAAAAAGCAGAAGAAATGTCTTAATTCATAGACTAGTTTGCAAAGCCCTTGATGGTAATTTTCTCAGGGACTGCAACAAGAAGTGAGGTGTGCAATGCTGAATATTAATTACATGGAGATTGCAATGTGCAAAATTAAAAGTTATTTCCCACCATTATTGTCCCCTCTGCACTGGTTTCTGTTGATTAATATACTAATTCTAATGAGAAATTAATAATTCAGTCAGCTGAGAATTATGGTGACCCCAAACATCTGGACCCTGGAGTTGCTACTTCCCCACTGATGTCAGGGATGTATTAAGCTTCTCTGCTAAGTCTGAAGTACGTGCTTGATTGGTGCAAGGAAGCATTCAAACAACTAGCCTGTTCTTGGTTTGATGTGCAAATACATGATGGTTGCCTTCAGCACGTTAACAAGAAGTTCTTGGGAAATGAGAGCACTGTTGCTTGTCTGCAGCTTACTGGTGTGAGGGCAGGTCTGTGCATGTTGCAGGTAGTGTCATGGCCCCCAAGCTGCCAATATTTGAAGAGGCTGATCTCAATTCTCCAGCCACAGGTTTCACTGAGGAGCCATTCAGTCTCTTTTAAAAAGCATCTTGGAGTATAAATTCTCTTAATGGTGTCTAGATTGTGAGAACAAGGTCTTGCCTGCACCGTAACTTTTCAGTGGGGACCAAAGGCCATATGGGTGCTGCTGATGGAGAAATTACTGGAATGTTTGATGCATGAAGAAGCAGCTGCCTGAGGATATCCTTGGTGTCCAAGGAGCTGCTGCCAAAGGTGTAAGACTTGCTGTAAGGACAGTGTTGTATATATGTCCTGCTCTCTGGATCTAACACCATTCTGGGAGGTTCACAGGAGAGCCCTGGGTTTAATACTCCCTGTCTGGATTTAGTCTGCCTTTAGTTGCCACTGCCCTATGAGCTGTCCAGGCAGCACTTAAAAGCATGTAGCAAAACCCTATTTAGAGCCTGTCTAAAAACCACAATGTGAAAAACTCTGCCTCTTTATCTTCTTTGTAAGGCTGCAACTCTGATATTAGTTTGTGACAGCAATTATTGATGGTGTCATTAAGAATGAGATCCCATTCCCAGCAATGCATTTAATATTTCCCCCCCTTTTTTTTTACTGCAAGGACACTGATAAGTGGTGGCAGAATGAGATTTAGAAAACAGAGAGAAGGTGGTTAAAGAAGCTCATGTTTATTGTTTGCTTTCATCCATGAGGAAGGGAGATTAATTTATGAAAACTACTGGTTATTGAAGTGTAATCTTTGCAAAATAATGACTTGTAGCAAAATCTCATCATTATTATTTTTTTCATTTTCAGCACGAGTTATGTAGTAAAGTATGGACAAAGAAATAACCCCTTCAGACAGCATTTTCAATATGCATTTACTGTTGGCTTGAAAAGACAGCTGCTGTTTCACCACAGTTACAAACACATTGTTTTAAAGCTTGGCATCTGTGTAATAGATGCATATTACAGCATGTACATATCTCTTTCTGTGTTCCCTCTTTCAATAATCACAGCACTTAGGTCTGAATATGAACGTTATTGATGCATGATTGTAGCTCATTAACACGGAAGTATTCCCTCACATCTGAGTCAAGTACAAATAAATCTGTGTCTAAAATGGAGTCTGGGGAAAAGCATTTTTGACTGCATGGACTGTGATTAATAGAAACACACATAAGAGGAGTTAAAGAGGTATTGGGAGGAGGAGGAATGAATTGTGGGAAGCTTGGTTAAAGCTTGTCCATTTTTCCATGGCAGGAGATCTTCTCAGCTGTTTGTTTCTATTTTCAGCTCACTATATGGTGCAGGTCCAATGTGGTGCTTAGTTAGAAGTGTGTGGTGGGGCTGTGTTGAGTGAATGTTCTGAAGACTATGCTGTGCTTTATTGAGGCTTCCAGTTTTGGATGTGATAAGTAGTTTCTTTTGGACATACGCTGGCTGAGGGTCTAATGTTAAAACATGAGTAATCAAGCAGCGTACTCAAGGCAGTGATGTGAATCCAGCAAGTTTCCTGTCCAGATGCCCTGCCCAGGACCTTCTAACGGGACAGAGGTGGGAGTAGAAAGTTCATCTACTCTGACTTGTTGGACGCACATCACTGTCCTTATTTTTTTGCCGTAAGCTGCAGAGAAGCACCGCTTTCCCTACACATTCTTGTGCTCAGTGTGTCCGTGCACTGCTCACCGATGTCTCAGTCATGACTAAGTGCTTTTGCTAGAAATTGTGACATTGTGTGAACCTTCCTCTTTCATCCCCATATTTCATTTCCTACTCCGTCTTCAGAGTGAAACCTGTAGGGATGTGCACAGATAAGGCTGTGGAAGTGCCCCTACACAGAATAGCTGATCAGAGCCTTGTTGACTGCAGGGGCCTTGTTTTCAGAGTGTTTCTGTTCAGCCTGCAGAAAGATTCATTCCCAGCATGTTAAAGCTGATGGTAAAAACCCCCACGTGCCTTCTGGTAAGACATCTAAAAAGGGTAAGGAAATGACCAATGATGAGCTGCCACTGTTTCCTAATTAATTGCAGGCTATTGCTACCTACCTGTGAAAAGATGAGCAACCCTTCATGCTGAAATTACCCCTGGGGGTCTTAATGATGCCCTCCAGGAATGTAGTATCATGCTTCATTTTCTCATTGGCTTTGAAGCATCCAATTGACTAGAGTGAAGAAAAAAATGCCATTTCTCTCCTGTCTAAATAATATCACTGAAAGATAAAGCCACTGCTTTAAAACTGTCCAGGGGCTGTGAGTGAGCCATGCTGGGTTAGAATACAGTTAAAGATACACAGCACAATTTAATGATTTATTCTCTAAGGATTTTTTGAAGTGTGGCTCTATGGACAGTGCTGTCAGAAACATGAACAACGGTTGGTTCATTGACAGAAAGACACCCTGAGTGAGACTAGAGCTCAAGTTCTAGTAGAAAGCGCCAAAAGCACAAAACCCTCTGAGTTGGACTTGAATGCTGGGATAGACAATTATGTTGATGGACTCAGAGCTCTGACATAACACAGGGCATGGCACATCACCTAGTAAGTCCAATTCAGCTGCTATGGCTCAGAAAGTGTGTATCTGTGTACAGTTCCTTGCAGTTCTCCCAAGATACCTTCCAATGCCTTTAGTGCAACAGAATTCTTCAGTGAACCTCACAGTCTGCATCTTGTGTGTGTGTGTTCACTTATGGTATTTTTTTGTAAGTAGTTAACTTATAATTAAATCCAAAACTGTGGTGTGCCTAGAAAAATGACTTTAGCATGTTGGATCACAGACGACTTTCCCCTTCCATTTACCTTGATGATATACAGATGCTTAGCTCTTCATAAACTCCATTTAGGTAGAAATCATGACTTTAACATGAATAAGAACCATATTTTCAGCACACTACTTAAGAGCAAAGGCATGAGTGATATTTATTCTTGCATTTCAGGGTCTAAACAAAAATGTTCCTCATCTAATACCTGGAGGAAATACCATTCTGCAGTATAGTACTGGAGCTAATTCTTAGTTTGAAGAAGTTTAATTTATCTCTTTCTGACTAATTCCTCAGACTGCCTAACAAGCTAGAAAGGTCTCTTCCAGTGCTGCCTCTTCTTTCCCTGCATCTCAGCCTACACTACCCTCCCTCATGAGTTTTAGGAGGATATGCTTTTTTTTTTTTTTCGTGCTTTCAGTTTACTATTCCTTCATTAAAATGACAATCACCCAGCCATCTCCTGGGAGACTTGCTGAAGCTGATTGACTTCTCAAGCTGTTCCCACTTTATTGATCTTCTGTCTGAAAAAATTCCAACAGGTTTATTCTCCCAAGACAAAATGTTTCAAGTTAGATATGCTCCTGAGTACCGAGTGCAAAAGATGACATGAAAAAGAGGCTTTTCTGGGGTAAAATTAAGCTTGAACCAATGTGGTTTGAAAGATATTAGCAGTGAGATCTTAGGGTACGATAGTTCAGGAGTGATCAATGGTGTGCTTTCTGAGCTGCTCAAAACTCACAAGCAGTTGGTGGGGGAGAGATCTCTGTGTTGAGCATTTGCCATATGGACCACAACCGCTTATTAACCTTGATAATAAACATCCAGTTTACCTCTCTGGAAAGTCTATATAAACTCAAGGTTAGACCTCAGCGTCTGCATTTTGAAGACATGTTAACTAGAATCAAGGCTGTTAATCCTTGTGGTGAGGGAATGAATAAGACTCAGATTCAACCAGTGCTAGTATGAAGTATCTACATGCAGTGTAGCACTGGATTTGATTGTGTTATGAGGGACTTAATCCAGCTGCTTTTCTGACTGTTGCCCAAGCCAAGAAAGTGGGTGACAAATTACTAGTTTCTTCCGTTTTTACATCTATATCCCTATCCTTATATTTTTTTCAACCTGAAGAGCTAGAAGAGGATGTAGTGGCAGAACCAGGCTATCTGGATGACAAGGGCCTGTCACGGATGTTTCAGTAGTATGTGGAATCCTCAAATGATATAGGAAAAGGAATTTTATGTTTTGTTTTATTTATTTATTTGTTTGTTTGTTTATCATTGTCGTGGTTTTTCCCAGCCAGCAATGAAGCACCACAACAGTCTCACTTGGTGCCCTCATCCACCCCCACCCCTGTCAGGGTGGCGGAGGCCCCAGTGAGATGGGAGGAAAAAGATAAGCCAAGGTTGTTGTGGATTGATACAAGGGCAGGGAGGGCTCACTGGCAGTTATGGTTCTGGGCAAAACAGACTCCAGTACTTGAATTAGGAAAGTAGGAAAGTATATTCTACTACCTACAAGAACAGAACAGGAGAGTTTCAATTAACTTCTTACAGGAGCCATATTTACAGCCCCCTTGTTTACAGTCTTTTAGGGCTCCAAATCCTCTTTCCTAAGTCTAGAGGAGACTTCTTGTGTTGTCAGTCCTCAACTGTCTGAGGTGGCTGCATCTCATGAGCTTTTTATTTTTTCAGGGAACAGTAAGAGCCACTCTTTTTTTCTGAGAAGCTAAGTTAATTAAACGGGAAACTGGAGTGCTGAGGAGCATTGCCTGAGGTCAGGAAGGATTTCTGTGGTATTTATGTTCAAGTTGTGTGGGTGTGCTGCTGGGGACAGTAGCCTTTGTGGGCCACAAGTTAAGGGAGTTGCAGGTAGACATATGGCTTGTGGGAGATGGGTCATCTCGGGTAGGGAATGGAACAGAACGTGTTTCAGACTGGCTGCAAGAGTAGGTTTGGGAATTGTCTGCTAGTTTAAATACCTGTGTCTAAGGAACTGAGTTAAACTACCTCCATCACTGCCCTCTTTCTGAACTACATCAGTTTTGAAAATATTTAGTGATAGTTTGAAAAAGTTCACATGCCTTCTGTGACATTAAAGATGACTTGGGTTCATTTGATGTTTCCATAGTAGTGCCTATCACTGATCCTAAAACAGGCAGAGAGTATCAAAGACAAGTTTCTGGTAAACCCTAGCCACAGCCGCTGTTCCAAGGGGCATGAGTGGACACTGATATTAGTATACCCAGTTGGGAAGCTGCAATTTGAGTCACTTGTCCCCCTCTCTTAAAAGTGAGGCAACTCACTAGGTAGCTTGAACCTAGTGAGTATTTACTCTTTGAATGGTTTTAAGGATGTCTTGCATGATTGAAAAGACTTCTTTGTCATTCAGATTTTGCACAGAAGTAAAGAGTTTAGTGATGGGGCAATTCCACAGTCTTCTCTTTACATTTTGTACAATACATATTTAAGGAGAGTTCCATGCATCCAATAGCATGGATGTTAAATTCAGCCTCTACAAATGCTTCAGAAAATCCTGCATTCAGAGCACTTTCCTTTTTCTACAAAATGATGCAAATTAAAATGATTATCTACTTAAGAAAATCATTACAGAGGCATTTTAGTTATAGTAATAAAAGTAGAAACGGGCCAGGGAAGGGCCTTGTTTCTAATTAATAATCTAATTAATATCTGATTAAGTAATGAGGTTTTGTCATCAAAGCTGCCTTTTATCTTTGAGGCTATTAAAGTGTCCTCTAGACCAAATTTCTTGAATATGTCTTGATAAGACCATCTTTGCTGAGTCAGTCAAGTGCCTGGAATCAAATCAGTACGCTGCCTTATCAGGAATGCATAACACACCTCTTTGGAAAATTAGAATACTTCAGAATCAAGAACACAATAAATATGTCAGACCTTTAAGTACAAATGGGAAGTGAGTAATGGTAAGGTGTAGTTCTTCAGAGCTGTACAGAAGTAGTGCTTTCACATAGATTTCACGGCAATAAAATGAAAAAGGAGAGGCCTTTGTGAAGCCAGACTGTCTTAGCTTCAGTTTGTTTCACAGCAACTGAACTGTGTCTGGAGTAATGTCTGCAGAGATGTGGTGTCCTAGTCTCAAGTAAGGAGCAATAAGATGATAATTCAGATTCTGGTGTCCTTGATGAGGCTGCTGATGTGGATGTTACATAATACCTGTATAGCTTTCATACTCTATCGGGTACAGTTTCTACCAGTGGGCATCACCTTTGCCTGGCAATGATAAGGATTGCCAGCAGGTCGTCAGTGATGTGATTGTACAAGCATGCAATGAAAGGATGTGCTTATCCCAGCTTTTGAGTATAAGCCATTTCATATTTCTTAAAATCGATGTTTTTGTTCTAAATTCTGCCAACAACCGTTGGGAAATCCCTGTCATGTTTCTCTGGTTATCTTTCCTCTCTTTGCTTTGTAATGGTATAGAGCAAAGCACAGTGGAGTTCTGGTATTGTTTGGCACCTAATTCTAGTAGTAATTCTCATACATATCCCCACAGAATAACAACATTTAAAACAAAGAGCCCTGGTATGTTACAACAAATGATGAACTTTTGATCTCAGCCAAGATGACTGAGGTCCCTCCCTTCATTTGTACTGCCAACTCAGTGCATGAATTTTTCTAATCCATTTAGTGTGAGATGCACCTTGCCTTATGCTAGCCATGTAACAGTTGAGTGTCTGTTGGTTGCTCTGGTCTCTCTTTACAATGAATGGAGGAAGACACCTTAAGAGAGCAAGGCATCCTCACCTATTTTAGGATGGAGAAGTAATCCTCTAAAGTTGATAGTCTCTTTAGTTAGAGAGAAAATGTGGGCTCACTTGGGAGCTAGGTTTGCAGGTAGCTGAATTTAAGATGAGGTAAATGACAATGGTATAGAAAAGATGGGAATCTTACAGCTGGGGAAGTACAGTTATTTTAGTATCACAGTAGGAGGCATCAATTTTTGTTGCTTTTGTGCCTCCTTATTGTAGGCTATTCTGCAGCAGAATATAATGATGCTAAGTAACCACTACACCTGTAACTTCCTTCAGAGTCCCAGGTTCTCAAAAAGCAGAGCATACTTTGCTGTAGGCTTTCATAGTTCAGGCTCTTGCCTGCTCTCAGCTGTTAGGAACTGTCAGTTTGGTTTATGTTTATCTCTGCTTCAGAGGAAAGAATTTTACCAGCCTTTGGCAGAAGCAAGATGCTGAGACAACTTCAGAGTTGACTTTAGCCAAATCTGTCTCATGGTAGTTGAGGGATACTGCCTCCAAAAGTCATAGAGCAGGGAACAAGAGACTCTGGTGCTCAAAATAGTTCTTTGGTTTGATCTGGCAATTCCTATTTCTGCTTTTCCAGGCATCCCTCACTTTCATTATTTTCCTGCAAGAAAACCCATTTTCTGCAACTCCCTTGCCCTCCCTCTTTCTGTCTCAAAAGAGGCTCTTGCAGGTTGAGGTCGTTCTACAGATTATTTTAGATTTGAAACTGATTCTGCCTTCCCAGGTGCAGAGAAGAGAGGAGATCAGGAGGAAACAGCCAATTTGCTGATGGTGAACGTTACACAGGCACTCAATGGCACAGTGTTCTGGACAGTCAGTTTTGCTGAGGATATCCGAAGCACCACTGTGTTGCCACAGCACAATTGCAACAAAAGTGATGCAAGCATATGACTTTCAAGTTAGTCCCCACCATCCCTGTAGGCTAAATTTAGAAAAACTGCATCTCCAGAGACTGTTCATGCCCATCTGAGTAGTCATCTCTATTAAGGATTGTCTGATGTGAGCAGTCCCCCTGCTTTGTAGGATAGTGATTCAATGAAATGCTGATGAGCAATCAGCCACTAGATACGTGACTGATAGTCACATCTCCTGTGCTTTATTGCCCATAAATCCAGAGATGGAATATTCTAGATCCCTTTATCCAGCCTCTGAAATCCAGAGTCCTCTCAAAGGCTTGTATTGAATAAACAAGGGAGGATACCTTTCCTGACAAAAATAAATAGGAAGAGAAGAATCTGCAAGAAAAAGAAAGAGGAAGTCTATCTCCTTCATTTTGAACTGTGAATCACAACAGCTAATGTATCTTGGCAGCTTATTTTGCCTTGCCTATCTTCACTGTATATTATCAATTGAAATTTACCAACAAAGATCGTCTTCAAGTCTTTTTGATGTTTGTGATGGGAATTGTCATTCATTCGTGAAAAAAGAAAGGAGGTGGAGAAAGATGCTGGTATCCTGAGAAATTGGGGTAAGCATTTTTCTGTTTAGATGACGTGCAGACTAAAAGAAAAAAAAAACCAAAACAATAATTTTCAAGAGAAATTACCAAAACTATGATCAGTGTGAACTTCCTTTTCCTCAATGGTATCTCTGGTGTGTAGGAACTTTAGCAACTTTGTGGAACTGGAAATCCCCTAAAAATGATGGATAAAACAGATCTTTTCAGAAGTACTGGGAATCTAAAACTTCATATATGATGGCAGAAAGTGTTTTTATTTAGGTCATTTAAAATACTGTCTGTTTTTTTTTTTCCTGATAGACTTGGATACTTGTTGTGTTTTTTGTTTGTTTGTTTGTTTGTTTTTTTAAAGAAAGATCTTCCTGTTAAAGATTGTTTCTGAGGCATCCATTCATCCATCTGTCCATCCAGATATACATCCATCTATCTATCTGTCCATCTAGCAACAGTATAAAGGGTAATAGGATGAAGCTGGAACACAAAAAGTTCCATTTAAACATAAGAAAAAGCTATTTCACTGTTGAGATGAGTGAGCCCGGGCAGAGGCTGCCCAGGGAGGATGTGGAGGTTCCTTCTCTGGAGGCCTTTAAGACCCGCCTGGGCACATTCCTGTGTGACTTGATCTAGGTGGACTTACTTCTGCAGAGGGCTTGGACTAGATGATCTCTAAAGGTCATTTCTAACCCCTACCATTCTATGATTCTATGATCCATGACAAAAGGTGTAATTAAACTAGAAAGAGCAGTCATGGAATGATCAGAGACATAAGTAAGTTGTATAAGGTGTGGATAAATAAACGGGGAGTCTTCAGACTTGAAAAAAATCTGTGAGGAAGATGACAGCAATTGGTGAAATTACAAATGGCAGCATGAGGTTCTGTGGTTTTACTCTTGTTAAGTGGTAGCAAAGGGCTCTGAATTATATTATCAAGGTAAAGCAAAAAGGAGCATCTCTTCATACAGCACACAATTGTGGTGTTTATTACCATGCGATAATGAAGTTGCCTAAAGTTACCCTGTGGATTTAGATCTATGAAAGTAAAAGCTCACTGATGGCTCTTGCACACAAAGGTATCATCTTCCATTAAGGAAGTCTGTGATATTGCTATAGGCTGGGAAACTACATCAGGAAGCAGTACCATATGCTTGCTCAGTTACTGTTTTTTTTCCCTAGACTTCCATTGTTGTCTTTGGTTTCCTCTAGTGGGATGAGGATAAAGAGAGACAATTGTTTCTATTTGCAGTTGTAAAATATTCTGACTTTCAGGGGGATTGGACTTGAAGATCTTTAGAGGTCATTTCCAACCCCTACCATTCTGTGATTCTATACATTTATTGTAGTCACTCTAAAACCATGGCTGGGTAAAAACAAGCTCTCAGCACAGCAAATGTGCTTTGCTAAGTGAAAGATTCACAGAGTACAGATACTTGGATTTCCGTGTCAAACCATGACAGTAGCATAGCTCCACAGGGCTTCTATGGATACCTCCCTTGTAAAAAGTTCACATACAGACTTATGTTAGCTACAGAGAGGGAGGGACTGAGGACTGGATTTTCTTAGCTCTACTACAGCTGTTTTTAGGGGTACAACAGTGCTCATGGTGTTCTGGCTGTGGGATTAAAAGGTCCTTCTACCTGAGTAAACTGAGCGTGGAAGAGTAGATCTTTCTAGGCACTTCCTCACTGTAAGTGAAATTTAGGTTCCACTGTCACACGCTGGACTTGGCTCATCTGGTTGCCTTGAGTTTTGGAATGAAATAGCCCTTGAGAGACAGAGAAAGAGGGCCCAAGGAGCTGGAGTATCAGTGATGGGTGGCACTATGAGCACTGCTCTGAGGAAGCATTGCTAGACTTGCATTTGTTCCTGACCTTTGCAGTGGCAGTGGTCATCCTGCCTTTCCAGGGCTCCAGCTGGGGCTGGACAAGCTGCAGGGCCATCTCTGTGTTTCTGTCCCAGGCACTTTGCTGCCTAAGGCAGATTCTGGCCTCATGTGGGCTCATAAGCAGCCCTAAGAGAGGAAAAAGTGCTTTCCTCCATTGTATCTAAATATGAAAAAGTCTTTGGAGGTGAAGGATGTTCAGACACTGACAGCAGCAGTCACCAAAAGCCAGGAGTTAGTCCAAAATGTTCAACAAGGAAGAAAAGGAATAGTCTCAGAGAGTTCAGAGGTAGGGTCACAGCATGCTAAATGACTGACATCTTTTCAAAGAGGAGCAGCACTCTGCCCTGCCTGTGAGTGACACTAGTTTCCTAAGTGTTGTGGTAATTGTTGTGTGGTTGGCCTAGTTCCTGATTTAGGACTCTGGATTCCAGTAAGAGCCCATTTGTCCATTTGATGCCAAGCAGTGTGGTGGGGTTAGTGCTGAGCCAGCTTTTGCCTGAGTCCTGAATCACTTATGGTCACTAGGGCAGCTGGTCAAATGAGTTTGCAATTTGGGCTACTGCAGGAGTTAGTCAAGCTGGACTGACTCAGGAGGGGTCTCTTCTCAGTGTGTCATAGCTTCAAAAGGCCTTTATCTCGGGGAGGGTAACTAGAGGGGAAAGAAGGGGAAGAGAGAGATGGAAACAAATTGTTTGACAAACAATGGAAGTTTGGCAGCCTGACTTGTTGTGCAGTTGGGTTTTTTGTAGTGTATTAATATGTGAGCTGTGTTTGGCTGTTTTACTGCATCTGGATGTTCAGAGAAATGTGCCTGCTCTCATGTCTCATGGGATTTGGTTTCATGCTGAAGCTTTTCTCTGAGCACTAATAAGTTTGCTTTCCTTTTGCTGTCTGCTGGTTTTCATGAAACTTGTAGAAACTTTGTTCCTCATGGGTTTTTATTTCTCTGTCAAACTGGGAGAAAATTGGCCAATGGGTAAAAAGAAGGAGTTGTTTGGGGGTATAGAAAGACAGGCACACTGCAGACAGACAGTTTGCAAGCATATGAGAAGAGAAGTTAACCTGGGCTGTGTGTGTTCCTGTTACTCTCTGAAGTGTGCAGAGAATCAGGATATTCTCCCACTTGTTTAAGTGGAACTGTGCCCACACACAGTTCTCAATGTGGGGTTGCAGGTGTGTGTAGTGGGACTGATCTGGAGATGAATACATAAACTTTAGCATCTTAGGAGAAAGGCTGAGAATCTTAAATCAAATCCATACCTGCTTCTTCTCCACAGTCAGAGAGTCACAGACGCAAAGGAGAAACCCCCTGACAGGAGAGTCAGTGGCACATGTACACTCCAGGAGGTTATTTGTCCCTCCTAGCCATCCAGTGCCAGCATTTGCAGCTCTTTTTCTCCTGAGAGACTAATACATATTTTATAGCCTATCTCCATAGCCGAGTAGCTGAGACTGCAAACAAAGAAAACCTCCTTTCTCTGCCTGACAGAGCCCTGAGGAGGAAATCGTCTGAGAGGATGACTTCTCTAAAAGCTATTCAGATGGCATTCTTCTCCACACCTCTACTTCATATACATAGGATGAGCAAGTCTTATCACAATATTAAAGTCTCCTATCTCAGGCCTGTTTGTCAGATTCACAGGGAATCTCAGGCTCAGACCTACAGGAATAAGCTGGATTTTGTTAGTTCTTAGCAGGGAGTTATGACCAGGTTTGGTAGAGTGAAGCTTCCCTGCCTAACTGTGCCCCTGTTCTGCCAGACTGTGGGGCAACACTTGCAGCAATGGCTGAAAGATGTTGTAGCCCATAATGGGAGGGCAGTGGAATCAAGCAGGCAATGTTATTTCCCAACTGTTCAGAACAGAATATGTTTATGGGAGAATTTGCAGTCTCCCAATAAATGAATTACATTATAAACTTTGCTTTTCCAGAGGGAATATCTGGAATTATTTGGTCTCACAGCCTGCTCAGGGGGAAGCCTACATTTATTTGATTATATGATCATGACAGTTGTGTTGCACTCGATCAAGTCTTTCTTTCTGTTAACCAAGACCAGCAGAGATCCTTCCTCATGACTAGTCGGAACTGCTACTTATAAAATCCAGGAAGCTGGAGGTAAAGGTGTTTTCAAGACTGTACTAGCACTTGAGATTTATTACTTTTCATTGTGAAGCCCTTCTTGGGCTATTGCGAGCAGCTTGATTTCCAGGATAGAAAGCAGGTTAGAGGGGACAACGAAATGCTGAAAGATCTGTGTGTGAGGACATGTTGGACAAAATGCATGGACTGAGTTTTTACAGTCTCTGTATATATAGACAGTACATTTCACTAGTCTAGTTTTTGTGCTACCAGTGGCATAACAAGAGGCAACAATTTGTTTTATGAAATCATTGTTAACAATACTTTTATGTATACTTGTGAGTGTGGTTAGAAGCAAACTGAAAATGTCAATTTGAGCCTGAAGGCAGTAACAGTCCTTCAAGATGATGAGACTCCAGTGATGGCTTCAATTGAGCAACCCTGAGGAGAAAAACTCAGCAGTATCAGTTGGCCATAAAAGGCCTAACTAAAGTTAAAGCAGGCATTTGGGGTGTGACTTATGGAAAAGGTCCTTTGTATCACTGAGTCTTTTCACATTTTGATATTACTACAGTCTTTCTTCTCCTCTACTCCTTTAATAATGTGCTTTGAAGTGGATCCTATTCTGGCCAGAGGAAGGGGAGAAAATATGGTATCCAGATAAGTAATCAGTAAAGGAGAAGAGTTCAAGTTAAGATTAAAAGCTGAGCCAGCACTGTTCTGTTCCACCTGTGGGTCACAACTCTTCAAAAGTTCGTGCTTGGGCTGCTAAAATTAGGCAGCCAACATTTTTTAAAATTTAATTTTTGTAAATACTCATTTTCAAATTCAGCAGTTTGGTGGTAGGAGTTTAGAATCATAGAGTCATTCCTGTTGGAGAATTTAAAATTGAGTTCAACCACTAACCTCACACTTCCAAGTCCATCCATCACTAAATCATGTGCCTCAGCACCTCATCTGCGTGTCTATTAAATATCTCCAGGGATGAGGATTCCACGACCTCCCTGAGCAGCCTGTGCCAGTGTCTAACAGCTCCCTCAGTGAAAAAGTTTTTCTCAGATCTCCAATCTAAACTTCCTCTGGCAGAGCTGAGGCCATTTCATCTTGTCCTATCATTTGTTACTTGGTAGAAGTGATCGACCCTCACCTTGCCACAACTTCCTTTCAGGTAGTTGTAGGTAGTGATCATATCTCCTCTCAGCCTCCTCCAGACTAAACATGCCCAGCTCCCTCAGCCACTTTTCGTAAGACTCATGCTCCAGACGCTTCACCAACTTCGTTGCCCATCTCTGGACATACTTCAGCATCTCCATGTCCTTCTTGTAGTGAGAGGCTGAGAAATGGATACAATATTTGAGGTGTGGGCTTACCGGCGCTGAGTACAAGGGGACAATCAGTTCCCTGGCCCTGCTGGACACACTATTTCTGACACAAGCCAGGAGGTCCTTGGTCTTCTTGGCCACATGAGCACACTGCTGGCTCATGTTCAGCTGCTGTCGATTAACACACCCAGGTCCTTTTCTGATGGATAGCTTTCCAGCTACTCTGCCCAAAGCCTGTAGTGTTGCCTGAGGTTACTGTGGCCCAGGTGCAGGATCCAGCACTTGAAACTTAGCAAGTTTGAGTATCAAGCCATACGCTAGATGATTACAGAAGCTGAAGTGGCTAATTGTAGATGCCTGCTTTGGAAAAAAAGAGAATCATTACCTATGTAAGCTTTCAGTTTCTTCATCTCTAGAATAAAGATAATATTTCCCAGTATGGCTCTTGGGATTTTGTCAGTTAGAATGGATTAACATGAGACAAAAGCTTCTGATGGTTTGGATGAGAAAGTGCTATGGAAATACAGTATATTATTGTGATATCCTTTGAGATGTTTCTGTGAAGCCAGTGGTGACTGTCATGATAATAAAGCAAGCTTTAGAGAAGCTAACGAAATAATGATCCTACTTCCTTCCTAGCTATTCTTTGAAAGGGCAAATGCAATGAGTGATAATGGTTTAATGAGAAAGAGTCATTAGGGCATCCAGCCTGCATCTTTAGAAGTGCAAGGCATTTTGGGAGATCTGAAAATGACTCTGAGAACAAAACCAAAGTAGCCCCATCAGAATATTAAACTGTTGCTTGTATTCTCTTTGAATGCTGATTGAAACGAGTGATCTCTTTCCTTGGCTGGTGGCTGGTACATGTGTAGTCACGAATGTGGCTTGTTTGGAGCTTCAGTGCTTTTGGAAGCGTGAGATCAAGGAAGCACCTCAGTGCTTGCCCTCTGCTTAAGCTTAGTGTTATTTGAAGATTCCTGACCTGTTGAATTTGCATGTGTAGGAGGCCTCGTGTAGTGGAATTAATTGGCCTGAATTATTCAGTTTTGTTAATCAAGCTGCTTCAGTTTCAAGCTTGGCTGGAGGGGGAGATCTGCTAGGGTTTCTTTGTATGGTATTAATACCTAGCAAGACAAGAGCTTCAGATCCTTTGGATGGAAAAGTGTTACAGAAATACAGTACATTGTTGGAATATCCTTTGGGATGTCTGTGCAAAGCCCAGGGAGTATCAATACAACACATTTGTGCAGAAGAGTATGAAACGTAAATAGAGCTAGTATTAACTCTATTCTAGTATTAAAGAGGTGTTTTTAAGACTTGAAGTGCCCTGACTGTTGTGTATTCAAAGGAGGAAGGTTGGTTCATTCCATACAAGGAAAGAACCACTTAGGAACTGTCCTTGAAAGATGCAGAGAAACAAATTCATTGGAGCCACGTCACTTATAAAACAAACTTTTGACTTCATGAGTTATAATAGAAAGCCTGAAACCAGCTGTTTGATTTTGCAGAATGGCCTTCTCAGTGTCATTCTGGACTCTACTAGCAGCAAAGAAACCAGCAGAGCTGGGTGCAGATTCTGGCATCACTCAGGTTCTGCAGCCACTTGAGTGAGAGCCTTATACCTCTGGTCACAGTGATGGTTAGTGGTGATGCCAGAAGGGTGACTTGGGCCATTTCTCTACTATATGGATAAGGCACAGAGGATTGGTCTTGAGCAGAACCACAAAGCTGCAGATGCTGGAGGCTTGTTGAACTTAAAAACTCAGAAAATTACTTGAACTAGTTACTGGGCAAGGTACCAATTTCCTACATTTTCTCTAATAATTTGTTTAATAAAAAGCTTGAGTAGGGAGGAGAGCAGGGGCTGTGAGTTCTCAAGTGTGTCTAGGTAGGATTTTTATGGGGGTTTGTACTTGTCCACTTGATAAGGATTGTGTTTACGTAGGACTGGGAGCCATGCTGTCCCCACTGTTTGGATAGGGTGGGTGGACCTTCTATGCAGGTTGGGACACTCCACCTATAGCAAGCTGGTGCTGACTACTCTTTAGGTGTGGGATCCTATACTAGGTAGCTGTTGATTTGTTCTTGTAGGAAAAACCTTGTTTGTTCAGAAAAGCAGAGTACAAAACCAGCAGAGAAACAAGCAGGGCAAAGAAAGGTTTCAAATATGCCCACAAATGAGAGGGGGAAGCTACAGAAAACTCTCTGTGACGAAGCAGCCCTTTTCCCCAGTCACGAATGGGTAATGCCACCCCCAGATCATCTGCTCCTCCAGGTGGGATTTGCTAGTGTAGGGGCCTGAGTCTGTCTCTGTAACTCAGAAAAATTAAATGCCTGGCAAAGTAGGATGGGGGTGACTGAGGACTCAAGATACCAGTTTAGGCAAATTTTTATCTAGACATGAGTGCAGCTGTTACAATCCTGAGCCACATTTGGAACCCCATCAGCCTACTTAAATAAAACTGTTGTTGGTGCTTTTAATTTGAATTCTTCTGTTGGATTTGTCTGAAAAGAGAATGTGCTAAAGGTGCTGCTGAGGTCAGAAACCTTTCATGTAGCTGTCATTTACAGTCTCACACTGGCATATGAGAGTAGAATATGCCTCCAAAGTCCATCTTCATGAGTGCACCACAGCTCTTCGTGCACATAGATCAGTTGATGCAGAGACAGACCCTGCCCCAAAGAACTCAAATTTTCTTCTCTTTTCTGCTGGTAAACCTGAATGAAACACAAAAGCTTGAATTCTAAGGGTAATAATGCTCAAGCTGTAACTTTGAGCATCTATTCACACATTTCATTCTCTTGAGTTCCAATAACCACATAAACTCTTTTTGTCTCTTTTCTCCAGGTCAACAGACTATGGAACTACCTATGAAAAGCTAAATGACAAAGTAGGCCTGAAGACTGTGCTGAGCTACCTTTATGTCAGTCCCCCTAACAAGAGGAAGGTAAGGGAGAGCCACTGAGCTGGTAGCTATAGAAACAAAACTACAGCATTCTGTTCATTCTGAGAGGAATTATGATCCTAAAGTGCAATCTGTTGGTAATCCACAAGATCTTGAATTTGTTGTCTAATTTGCCCTAGTGCAATGCTGTGGAATCCAGACAAACAATGCTTATTTAACTTCTGATGGCAATAGAGCACTTAATCTCCTGCTGAATGTGTTAGAGAAATAAAAGGGTTACTTTTATTTTGTACTGACTATTGCAACTTTAAAGAAGCTGAACTCTCACAAATGTTTCTGAGACTCAGGCTTACACTGGTTTTGGCTAATACACCTCTCCCTGTCTTCTCTTTCTTCTTACTATTAGGAACAGAGTAAAAATGCATTTTTTTTGCCTTTGTCTCTCTTCTTCTTTATTCTTTCCCTAGCTAGAAGTCGGAGGTAAAGATGTAAATGACATTTTTATGAGTTACATCATGTAAGGGAGCTGAAAGCAGAATATGGCTGGGAGAGTGGGTGAGAGACCTAAAATTTGATTTGAATGTGTAGGAGAGAAGATGAGGTCATAGCTTTCAAACCCCTTGCTCACACTTCCCACGTGATGCAATTAGGGCTGCAGCTGGCTCACGGAGTGCAGCCCAGGAGTTACTACTCAGTGTCTTTTCGGTTTAAAATTATTGCCTGTGTTGATTCAAGGAAAGTAGTGGAACAAAGACGCTTTCAGCTACCCACAGAAATCAACGTGGGAGGGCTGCAGCATGTAGCTAATTGCTGGCAGTGGGATTGGGTTTGGATGGGATGCAGACCTTTCAGCTTGATCACTTCCAAACTGCCTATCTCCTGTCTCCAGGGATAGGTTTCCAAACTAGTCTCTTGTTACTTGTACTGCTCTTATTATTCTTCTTGTGTTTTCCATCAGTGGTCAGCCTACAGAGGTTTCAGGATTGATGTTTATTTTGGTGTATATAACCTTCAGGCAGTCATATTTCTGATTACCTTTGATAGTAATATGTGTATGTTTGGATGTGTAGAGGAGAGCAAGAAGGCAGTGGGCAAAGGTCAGCTTATATTGTTTTCTGATGCAGAAGCTGAACTATTGTGACTGCTTTGACTTGTTTTTTTCTGAGGAAAATGGAATGCAAATGTTTTGTAATTAGCTCTTCTGGCCTTTGCACCTCTCCCATAGATAATATGGTGGGCACTGAAGAGTTAATTCTTCTTCATCCTGTCTCCAAAGCAGCTCTGCCCACCCAAAATCAAAGGCAATATGCTCAGTTACAAATCCTACGTCACTGGTCTCCCTCACAAATCTGAGTACTACGATGTATGACTTTCTTCTAACACTTCCTTCAGCTCTCGAGCGTTACAGATTAGCAGCCTTTTTTCTGCTTTAAAAAAATAACATCTACATTTCATCATCTAGTAGCATGCACACCTGCCTTTACCTGTTGTTTTCCTATTTCTGATGACAGTTTTCTAAATTTTCTTTCTTTCTTTTTTTTTTTTCCTGAAGGAGACGATTTCTGGACCTGTCTGTCTGTCTGTCTTAGCTCTTCTCCCTTCTTAAAAATCTTTTGAAATGGAGAGATGAGCTGTAAGGAAAACCATAGGAAATGAGCTTTGGTGCTGAGTGCTGTGGGAACAACTTGGTTCTGTTCTTTCTATGTGCATGGTTAAACAGATGGTTTGCATGGACCCAGAGCTGACTCTGCTTTGTTGACAGTCAAAGTAATTCCAAACATCTAGGCAGTATTTAAAAAATGCCTGGAGAAGGTGTCATTGTATCTGGGATTTGCAGCTGGGATTTGTCAAATTCAGTTTCGGGTTTGTCATCCACCCATCCCTTACAGATTCATGAGATTCACTGCAAGAAATGCACTTGGGTTGTAATCTCCTCTAGGTCTCTCTGGGTGAATATCATTACAGTGGTCTGCACAGTAAGCAGCATGTTTTTGCTGAGCTCCTGAGGACGACCACCAAAAATGAATTACAAAGCAATAGATGAATCAATTGCACCTCAGTAGAGAAAATCTAGATCCTTGGTGTTTCATCTCTAACAGTACAAGGGCTGGCTAGTTGAAAACAATACAGTGATCTCTCGTAGGCTTCAAAAAAGAAGTTTTTAAGGCAATAAATTGGGAGGGAGATACCAATGTAGCACATGTTCACAGGGCCTGTGTGCACACAGTCAATCCTGCAGACCCTTTCTAGGCAAGATATTTTCTCCTGAGGCATGAGCTCTCAGCTGCTGATTGGACACTGCATGCCTTGCAGACTCTGTCGATTTTTGATGGGTTTCCACACTGTTGCTAGCCCTGTCTGCTCATTAGTGCTTAGAGGATTAGCAGTTACTTGGAGGAGGAGAAAAGCTTTCCATACATTCACTCCTAATTGATTTACTAGTGAGAAGGATAATTACCTCTCAGCTACCCTGCAGAACTACAGTGGGAATTACCTGTCAGAGTTCTTTGAAGACCCAAAATGCCTCTCTTCAGCTTTTAAATAGGAATTATGCATTCAGCCAAATGCCAGTTATATAAACATAATTTAGCTGAATTGTGGCATAACCCTGGGCTCAATTATGAGGCAAGAGGATTTAAATGCTGGCTTTTTTTCTTTCTTCTTTTAAAAGAAAGGCTTTTTGTTTCTGATTTCTTTTTTTGATTCTTTTTTTTTGGTGGAAATATTCTAAGTTTTTTGGCAACTGCTGCAGTATCTCTCAGTGCTGCCACATCATGGTGGGACACTGATTTCTCAATACCAACATCTCTACTTGTTGCAATAATAGGGATCAGACAAAGCCAGAATTAAATGCAGAGGCTGAGTGACTGTGTGAGACATGGCTACAACAAATTCTCCTTCTCTTTTGGTTCCAAGAAAGCCATGTATCATCGGCCTTCCTCTTTCAACCTAAAACCTCTTGTTTCAGTTTGGGTTATGTACTTACTCAATTTTATTTATGTAATTTTATCTTTAGGCTTCCTACTAAGCTTCTCTTGTGTGTGTCTCCCATACTTAACTGGAGCGCCCCAGCAGGGTGTTAAGTATTATCCCGGTCCGTGTTTTGTGTCCTGTCAGATATTGAAATGACTTCCCTGACACGGCAGACTGGAAAATGCTGGAGTGGCCTGGAAACAGCTGGTCCTTTAGTACTGCCCTTTGCTCCTCAGTGAAACACATCAGTGTCGTGGTTTAACCCCAGCAAGCAACTAAGCACCGTGCAGCTTATCAGTCAGTCCCCTACCCCAGAGAGATGGGGAGGAGAATTGGAGAAACGGAGTAAAACCTGTAGGTTGAGATAAGAACAGTTTAATAACTAAAATGAAATAAACTATAACAGCAATAATAATATATCATCATTATAGTAACAAAAATAAATAGAGAGAAAAATAAGACCCGAGGGGAAAAAACCTCTCCAGACTCCAAGTGATTCACAATGCAGTTGCTTACCATCCACTGACTGATGCCATTTCTCCGCTCCCTGCCAACCACTCCCCATTTACAGACTGGGCATGACATTCTGTGGTATGGAATAGCCCTTTGGCTGGTTTAGGTCAGCTGTTCTGGCCATACTCCCTCACAGCTTCTTGTGCACCTAAACCCACTCACTGGCAGGGCCGGAGGAGAAGCAGAAAAAGCCTTGACACTGAGTAAGCACTGTTTAGTGATAAACAAAACCTGTGTTATTAACATTATTTTCAGCATAAACCCAAAAGTTATCTCTGTACCAGCTACTAGGAGGAAAATTAACTCTTATCTCAGCTGAAATCAGGACAGCCAGTCACTAGTGTTTATCAGTGGGCAAAATCACCATGGAAAGATCATATCTTTGTTCCTGAAGAGGAAAAAGGTAGCTGAGAGGGGAATAGGTGAAGGGAAACAACCTCTGTGATTACATGGTGGTAACTCTGGGATAGCCTCACTTCTCCCTGGGCACTTCTTGGCTGTGCCAGTGTTTAGCACTTAGAGGCCAGATTTAGTGTATGAATGTTCCTTGGTTTTACATGTTGCCACTGGGAGATATCAACCTGCATGCAGCAACAGAGTTAACCAAGACACATAGCTGCATAGCCAAGACTGAGCTGAGGTTGGTTTGGCTGTGTTCCCATGTGGGCAGAGCCAGGGCAGGGTCCCAGAGCACTTGCTCCCAGCTGCTGTCCCAACCTGCAGGTGGCTGTTTTTGGAGCTGTCCATTTCCCAGAAATTCCAAGAAGGTATTTGGAAAATGCACTTGGCTGTTGTGCAGTTTTTGGTTTGCAGATACAATAAAACCGATATAACAACATGAAGATACCAAAGGAGGTTGCTGAGAATGCTTCTTCCCAGCTCTGATTCCTCTTATCTCTCAAATATCATTGCTAGTGATCAGAGCCAACTTGGTGATCTGAGAGCACCCGTCATTTGAAATGGGACCACCCTGGAGTGCTGACATAAGGAGACAGTCAAGCAGGCTACAGCCCATTTTGAATCCATAGTCTCTTTTGCTGCACCAGAGCCAAAATGTTTCCTGCCGTGAGCCAGGACTACTTAATCTTCCTGTGGAGCAGTCATACTGCTAATTCCCTTCTAGGAAATAACAAGCTCAGGGTTTCACAACACTTTGCAACTAGGCATACAGCCTCTGCTGCTGGGAGCTGAAACTGCAACGCTTGTATCTGCTCTCCTGCAGATTCTTGGGCTGTTTCTTCTTTCATTTGCACGCTAGGGACTTGTTTTTGGATCAAGAAATTCTGCATTGAGTTCTCATTAATACTATGAAATTCCAAGTGATCATTAGACCTAGCAGTCAGACAACTCTGAAGTCCTGCGGGCTATGGCTTTCTTAAGAGTTACTGTTTTGAGCCCTGGTGAGAAGCAAAGTGCCTACAGTTTTGACACTTCTGCCACCATGAAGTTGCTCTAATAGGCAGAGCATGTTCCAGGGCATATCTTCCCCTTCAGTGCATCTGCCCACTCAGTTGCTTGCTGGAGAGACCACATGTGAAGCATCTGCTTTGCCCCATTGACACACAGGTTGCAACAACCCTGATAATTCTGTAGTGAACTTCAGAAAGGAGACATTTTCATACTTGTTTAGCAGCACCACTTCCTCACAGATGAAGGGGATTTAAAAGCAGATGGTTGAGTGCTGTGAAAAGCTGAGACTTGCAAAATGCATAGCTTTGGCTTTTCTACCCTATAGCCTCCTGTCTGTCTTTAGGGATATGACAAAAGGCTGCTTGCTCTCTGCTGGGCAGAGATCTTAGTTCCCTGCTGACCTTTAATTTAATGCTACATTTTGGGCATTAGTTACATTTTACTAGAGGCAGATTTTCGCAGCAGTGTGGGAATTACAATTGTTTATTTCTTCCAAAGCACTAAGGGAGAAAAGGCTCTTCTCTTTTAATAAGAACATTTCTCTTTACTTTTTAAATTCCCATTTTCTTTCTATCTCTTTTCTTTTTGTTTTGGTTGTGGAAAACATTCTGTTAGAAAATTGGATAACTTCCACAAAAAATTAAACCTGTGGTTCTTCGACTAACTTCCTACAGTTCAAAGTGTAACTGTTAGGATCTGAAGTGCTGCAAGTCCCTGTTTTCTAGCATGTGTTGGTCTGCTGGGTAAGATCCTCCATCCTGTGAATATTTTCTTTCTTCTTGGTTGTCAACAACAGGATTAATTTTAGAATTCGTGCTTCACAGAGGGACGCAATGTCCTTCCACAGGGTGAAGAAAGAAGAAGTCCCATGCACTGCTTCTTTCAGACACTGAGGTGACATTTTGAATCTCAAGGAATCGTTGTTGAACCATAGTTTTCATATATTACTTTTTCCATGAAATGTTCTGTGAATAGTGCATATTCCTGGTGAAGGTGATGTTCAGTTGAAAACTTGTTTTTCAGTCTGAAACTTGTATTTCTACCCTTGGGATTCTGGTGGAGGTTGAGTGGATGGAGTTTAAAAGTGTTTAAAAGAAAAAGGGGAGAGGAAAAAGGAAGAGAATGACAATTCTGACAAAATCAAGCTAAAAAGCACCTGCCTGGATATAGTATTGTTCAGATAAGATGTGGATAAATGTGAGATCCTGATTCCATTTAAGATCTGGGATAACAGTTCTGATGTCTTAGAAATACCTTCATTCATGAATCTGCTTTGCAAATTTCTTGCAGTAGTCTTTAGCTTTTCTCTACACTGTTACTGTTGTTGCAGGTGATAACTTGAAGAATTACAAAGTTTGTAGTTTTTTATGATGACTCTACACAGAAATATCACCCAGGTGGAGTGATTGAAATGAGGATTACCCTTATTTTTCCTGTATAGCAGAACTGAAGCATTAGAGATACTATTTATAGGTAGACATTCTAGCTGAGGGATTTGAACAGTAGTTGCAGACAGCATAAAGCAGAATTAAAGTTGTGGTGTTCAGTTAAAGAGCTTTGAGAAAATGGTTTTGCAGACTACTTCCCCAGTTGTCACAGAGTCAAAATGGAGAGGCAGTCCAAATCACTGAAGCTATAAAAGCCAAATGCATGCCACACCTCTTGTACCTAGTTACGCCTCTGAACTTGGCCCATCAGAATGAGAAATGTTTAGAGGTATTTGGAGAGTCAGAAGCTCTGAAAGCTAATTCTAATTAATTTGTTCATTTCTATGCTGCTTCTTGGGGATGAAGCACAGCAACTGTTTATGAGCTGGCAGAGAGCAGTGCTGCGTTGCATTTCAGGTTAATGAAGGAGGAAGTTAATTGTGACTGTAACATGGAAACTGCAGAGGAATGCATCTGCCTGACTGGACATCGGGAGTGGCAACTCCTCTTCCAGAAGGTGTAGATCCTAAATGGGCACAAGTCTGTTTGATCTGCTCTTTATTTCTTCTTGCACACTTGGAAAGTGAGAGTAAACTGTGTTCTGGCTTCATGTATCTCCAAAGAGAGTTCCTCAGCTGTGATTGGAGTCTCAGGGCAAACCATGGTCCAAACTGTTTTTAATTTTGCCTTAATTTCTTGGTTCATTTGATCCCCAAGGGTATTCCACAGTGTTTTGTTTTCTCCTTACTCATGAAATGTGTGGTAGACTGATGAGGCAGAGGTTCCAGCATGCACCTGATGCTTGCTAACCCAGCCTGAACTGAGCTACCAGCCTGAACTGAGCTACCATCCTTTGCCACAGCTTCCATTAGTCATCTGCTGCTTTTTCCTGAGATTGCATCCCAAGCTTTCGGTGAGCAATGGAGCTCTGGAGTATCCTAAAGCCATTTGGCAAATGAAAGGTTTCTTTGGACACTTTTTCCTTATTATGCTGACACTGTGATAAACAACATGTGCTGCAAACTGGCACTTGCTGATGGGATCTCAGAGAATGTATTTATAACACAAAGGCAATGGGACTGAATGCTTCAGGGCAGGCAGGAGTGATAGAACTAGTTATTTCTAATGTCTTTTGTCTCTAATCTTTCCCTTCAGCCCAATGAAATATAGTTAATAACTAGCTCTTGGTTGTGTAGCTGCTGTTAACAGAGCCTAAATCACTTGTCTTGCAAATGCAGTTGCAATCATCTCTTCATGCACCCCTTCTCTGGATATTTTGAGCTGCACAGGATGTTCCTGTGTGTCTCAGCACTCCAAAAAACACGCCACCCAGTCCAGAGCCTATATGAGTAGAAGCTGCCTACTGCTGTAGCTCTGAAACACAGCATATGGGTTATCTGAGCTCAGATTTGTCTGCTCTGGTTATACCAGTGGATTGCACAAGTGTGACTGTGATCTGGTTAATATTGCAGCATCTTCTGTCTCCACTTCAGGGAGAGTCACTGGCAGTATCCAGAACTTAATTTAAATTAAGCAGAATTAAATTAAACAGAATTTAAATAGAGGAATAGAACAGGAATGAAGAAGTAATGTTTTCCATCACTTACTGATGAAGCAAAGATGATTTCCTCATGATCACCCACAACATCCATGGCAGTGTCAGAGGTTATGTGACATGATGTGTTTTACCTACAAGGTGCAGTCTTGTGGGCTATTGTGCAATAGATTCTCTCTGCTTGTCCAATTAAGTCAGCTTGATTTTGTCACCTGAGAAAAGGGAGAATTTTTTGTGAAAGTTTTTGCAGAACCACAACCTAAAACCATGTGAAAGAAATCTCTTGAGCTACAGGTGTGTTGTAATACTTGGAGAAGAGGACTTTAGGAATTTCTCATTTTGAAGGGGTTTTTACTGTCTATTTTGAATCCAGGAAAATCACGTTTTCAGAGTAGCTTTCTCTGACCTTTACTCTGTAGGAAATACAGTTTCCCAGCGTTGGATGACTTAATTTATTAATGTTTTAAACATTAAGAAGAAGGAAGAAGAGGAAGAAATTGATCTGTAAAGGCAAAATATATGGAGTATTGGAATATTTTTTATATTAAGAGTCTTTTTCAGTATGCCTACAAAAATTTATTTTCCTGTTTTTAAAAATTACTATATTTGGGAATTGTGCTTTCTTGTGGATCTTTGTAGTTAAAGGTCTCCTGTCAGAGACACTCCCACAGCCTGGGGCTATGGGGCCTGGCATGTCAGACTGTCCACTGAGACCTGGCCTGACCTGATCTGTAGACTCCTGTACATAAAGAACAAACTGCTATCTGTTTACAGGTTTTAATTTTATTACTTCTGACTTGACATAAATCATAGAGATAAATGGAGGTCTTATAGAATCTATGGTCTGGGATATGACCATCTGTCAACACAGGCAACACAGAATTGGGACCCAACCTTATGAGATCCCTAGTGGAAATTTTCCCCTTTCTTAAACAGGGAGGATTTGATTACTGTCCTCTGGGGCAGGCTGACACGAAAACTGAAGATTCCTTGGGCTTTTTCAGTTAAATCTCTGAAAAAGCCAATGCACTAAAAAACAACAACAAAAAACCTCTCGCCCCACTGAACCTCACCCACTGCTCATCAGCTGTTTCTTAAAACAAACACAATTGAGATAATTAAAAAAATACTCCCATATGGCATTTTTTAATGGAGGTGAAAGAGAAAAGTGTATTTGTTTCTGTTTATTTTAAACATGCTACATTGAAAGCCATCTTTTCAGTGTTCATGAAGAAAAAGATGTTCATATATTATGAAACTCCAGAATTCAGGGTGCCCGTGTGTGCCTGTATTTCATGTCTCTGTGCTTAGGCATTTCAAGAGCTTTTACTTGCATTTTTCACAGGTGTCTGTGTTTGGTTAGTGCTGAGGTCAGTATTTAAAGTGAATGGAAAGCTAATGCAAGATTTAATTAATAAAGATAAGTAATAAAATGAAAGCTAGTTGGCTTTATGAAAAATGATTTGTTAAATAAATGTCATATTAGCTTTCACAGATATTGCAAGTCTGATTGATAAAAGTAGGCATGGAGACATAAGATGTAGAAATAAAATAAGAACAAAGCAGTCAGACACCTGCCTTCTTATTTATCCACCAAGGACTGGAACTGTGATCCTGAAATCCCTGCTTGGATGCTGCTTGGGGTTTTGGGAAAAGACAGGCTACTTCAATGAAAACAGGCACAGATTTTAGGAAAAAGCAAACCAGAATTCAAATCCTTTGGACTTTTTTACCATGCATGCTTCTCTGAGGTGCTTTGTGTGCAAGAAACGATGAGCAGTATTGAGCGTTGTTTGTGATGTTAAATGTTGATATTTACCACTTTAAACAGACAGATCTGAACCCCATCATCCTAAAAAAACCCTAAAATTGGCTGAAGAGCATATTGCTGCACTTCATTGTCTACTGGATTGGGTGGAGATTGAAATTGCAAGGTTAAAAGATGGGAGGAACAGAAGCCAGTATGTCTGCTTTGGTTTTATAGGACTTGTGAGTAACACTTGGAGAAGAAACACGTTATCAGCTAAGAATCAGCTTGGCAGGATACTAGTGCATCTCTATGACAGGACTGCCTTGTCTGGCATCATAAAAGTCAGTCTGTCTCTCCTGTTGCTCTTTCTGCTTGCTTCACTTTGTATGGCTAGTGTCAGGATCCTACAGAGTCTTGTGGATAGTAAGAAAAGAAGTGATATAAAACTGGAAAGGCCACATCCCCATTTAGATGACCATTAGTATTTAACAAAGAGGTAGCTTGCTCTCATTTAACCAGCAAGTGTTAAAGGACACATCAAAAGTTATAATACCAACTAAAATCAACTAAAATAAAGCTGCATTTTTGTCAGTTAGCCTGGCCACTGCTTTTATGAAGTGAGCAGAGTGGACCTGCATGAGTTTTCAGAGTGCCCTGTGTTGGTTATGGGGACAAAGAGGGCTGTCAGGACGCACCACCTTGTAAGGAGCTGCCTGTACTTAACACTCAGCCTGTCAGTGTGGTGGACACAGCTGCAGACCCTGAGGTAGGGGAGATTTATGAGATTTGCTTCTTTTCTCCACCCTGCCTACCTCTCTACTACTGCAGCTCCAATAATATATTAATTTATGAAGTATGAAAAATGAGGTAGTTTTCAATTTATGAGGAGGGGAATGGTGCTTCAGACAGCAGGATAATCAATCAATAATAATGAGTCAGCACGTCCTGTTGTTAAAAAAAGCGGAAAAATAATATAATGGGTGGAGAGCAGCTCTTGGAAAAGTTGCAGGTGGGCCATGAATAATGTGCTGACCTTGGTCTTTTGTGACAGGAGCTGGTTCACCCAGATGGTTATTTTTCTTTAAGGAAAATCCCCCTCTCTCCTCTCCACACTGTATCCCCAAACCCACTAATTGATTGCAAAATGGTTTTATAATTTCATTCTTTTCTGAAATGAAGAATAGATAAATTCAGCATTATTCATTGAATGCATTCTTATTTTTAATAGACTAGATTAGCAGAGTCTGCAGGGTGCTTGCTGGCCACTGTCTCAGTTTCTGCCATACATGCACATCTGCCTTGTATAGTGTAAATGCAGTAACTCTAATTTCAGCTCTGAGATGATAAATTCTGTGTAAAATTAATTTTCCCCAGCAGAATCGTTAATCCAAGAAGCTTTTGCTGTGTTAGGAACAGTTTTTCCTTGGTATAGTGCTTGGCTGGACTAGATCTTGGATATACATTTCAGCTCATCTCTCAGTGCTTGAGATTTCTTTTTGCACTAGGTAGAGTTGGTTGCCTTTGACCCTATCTGTCCTAAAATGCCTTATTTCATTGTATGCAGCCAGACATTGATGGACTCATAAAGTAATGATAGGGATTTTCTAAGTGGTGCACAGATGCAGTTAGAGGAAACTCACGTCTATACATCTAGGGAATCAACCCTTAGCCCAGTCCTAATGTCTCTGTTTGAGGAGAGATTGGTGCTACTCTTTGCAGTAGGCCCCACAATATTTCAGTTCTCTGTTGCAAAAGATCAGGTTATTCTTTTTCGGACAAAAAAAACCCCAGCTTGTCTGACATCTTTTGCCTCCCTCAGAGCCATTCCATGGCAGGCTAATGTGATTCTTAAAAATGACTGCAAGAAAGCACCAAAACTTACAAAGCAGCTGTGCTCAGAGACTTGAGTGACAGTGGAGTGGAGGCAATGAACTCAAAATGTGTGCAAAGATGGAGTCAGCTTGGCAATTTTCTGGCTTTTGCCAATCAATTCCCAAATCAAAGTATCAGAGTTGTGCTGCATATAAAACTTTGGGCCCCTCTTCCAATTTCCTTTCTCCTTATGCAAGCTCTTCACAATGCTGCCGTGACCAGAGTTCATGTATGTATGTGGAAAGATACAGAAAGGAAAGTATGTGATTTTCCCAAGGCTGCAAGTTGTTAGTGACTGTTGGAACAGAACATAGTGGCTGTGGTTCATAGTCACTGGGGCAGTCACTAACTTTCTTAGGGTGTATTTGCAGACAAGTCTTCTACCATAAACCTACGAGGGCTGTATTATTGGGAGTTAATTTTGCAAATGTAATGGAAAACATCAAAGCCAGTGAGCTGGTAGTTGTGACCTTGTTCCTAGGTCTTTAACCTTACTGTATGTTAGAGTCTTTGGTACCTGAATGAGAGTGTGTGGTGCTTGCAACTACAATGGGTAACTTAGAGCAGAGTGCTAATGTGCAGAACACTGCAATGCCATCGTGTTTTGAAACTTTAACCTTTAGTTTTTGGGGAGCTTGGGCTTCCACCACTAAATGGATAGACCATCTTCTGCCTCCTGGGGATGCCAGGAAGAGAACTACATTAGAGACAGTGAGGAACGTGAGTAATAGGTGCCAAGTAAGTATATGGAGATAGACTGTTAGCATTTGGATGTGAGCATTGATAAAGCTGACTGTTGTCCATGTTCTCTGTGTTCACTCTGCAACCTGACTAAAAAGCAGAAATATAAAATGTGTAAGCAGTGGAGAAGCAATGATGCATTTAAAATTGTATTCAGGTTTAGTGGCCTCAAGGGAGATACATAATACAATTTTTATTTTTCTAAAGAGTCATGAAACACTGCTGTCCTCAAATGAAAGAGACTGCTGAGTATGGGCTGCAGAAGTTTACCTCCATGAGTAACTATCCATGCACATCTCTTTGTTTTCTGTAATGGGGCAACTACTGTGAGTAAACTTATTCCCACATGTAAAATGTTCTCCCAAGTGAGACCTATAATCAGAGGAGTGTTTTTATATAAATGGTGTTCTCAGTTCCAGCAGCTGTGGTGCACACAGCCTCTCCTTACTGATAACATTATTTTCTGTAACTACTTCTGCATACATGGTAAGTTACTATAATGGTGAAAATTACTTTGTAGTTCTATGGAGAATAGCACAACCATGCATTTACTTAAATACCATGTAATTATAACAGTGAATGCTGCTGTTCTCTTTCTGTGCACACAGTTTGGGATCAGAGCTGTTTTGTGGCTCTAAAAAAAGATGGTGACCACAAAACAATGTGTCAGATGTTGCAGCAGTCGGGGATTTCCTAGGTAGAATTGAGAAGAATAAAAAAGCATTGTGCAGAAATACCAGACTCAGAGCAAAGTGTAATACAGTTCAGAAGCTTTATGCTTCTGCTGATTTGTTGTGTGTTTTTCCTATGGAAGTGCTGTTGTTGCCTGAAGTCACCAGCCGGGGTTCCTTCACTCCTGGTACAGGCCCAGTCATAGAAGTGCTGATTAAACTGGATATGTGAAAACCAGCCATAACTGATGTTGCTTACAACCTGTTCAGCAGTTTGTAGAGGAGAGCTATGCATGAACATGCTGTGAGGGGGAAAAGCCTTTGTCAAATAGCTGACTAGCACAGTTAGAGTGGCCTCAGAGGGTGACGTTACTGTGGTGGGCTACTTTGTGTGATGGAGTTGCAGAATGTGTAGCTGTAACAAGTGTAGAATGGGATGGAGTAATATTGGGTAAATTCTGCCTTACTGTGCGAGTGAAAAGATTTTACAACCAAGCATGTGGCTGTTGCCAATCAGTCACTCTTTGCCAGGTCAAACACATGCTTTTTGGATGGCTTCCATCCCCATTGGCACCTGAAATTTAACAAGCAAATGCTTGCTGTGCCTTGTAATTAAAAGTGAAAAGTACATGTGTCCAGTGCCAAAAAGACAAGAGAAAGCAGGGAGACATGTTGTTCTGACCTGCTTAGCAGTAAAACAAAGATGAGACGTTCTACTATGTTGGGTCTAGTACGATGGCTTATTCCACTCTCATGCATGCAAATTGGATCCAGCCTGGGATTTGGCATTGCGGGCACGTTGGGATGAGAGACTTTAGAGTATCTGAATTCTTTTCCCAGCTCTGATTTTATCTTAGCCTTACAGCTGTGATATATTTTCATTTCCCACTTACCAGGGAAGATGGTGTAGTGGTTTTCCTTGAGGAGCTCTTGCTCTGCATCCAGTTCAGCCTCGAGTTTTCTCTGATCCTCAGGGTATCCTGCAAGGTGTATTTGTGTTCTTGCACAGCTGCTGGAGGTGGTAATTAAATGAAACTCACTTTTCATAGGATGGGGTGTGTGAGCTTGGAATTCTGTGAAGTGCTTTGTTTTGGTAAGGCAATTCGTGGCAGATATAGCTGCAATGCCAAGAGCCTGTTTTAATTTTGTACAAATGAGAACAATTAATTGTAATTGTTGTTTGGATATAATTAGATACAAAAAATAATAAAATATTAACCAGAGTTACTCACTGTAAGCAAGCATGGGAGGCTGATGTACATCTCCTTGGAGAAGGCAGGGTGGTGCAGGACCTCATTTGACATGCCTTTTTTCCTCAGAGTTAATCACGTAAGTACTGGGTGGCTATGTCTTGTATGGATTTTCAGACAGGAGGATAATAGATAATTATTCTTTTGCTACCAAACTGCTTTAGTTTAGAGTCTCTCTCCAAAACCCTTTTCAATCTTTGCAAGAAGCAAATGAAAGAATTACTGAGATGTTGTCATTTTGACTCTGCACCCTTCTTCTCTGACTGAACCAACTGTATGTAACACATGGTGAGGCTATTCCTATTGCATGTTTAGTGTCTGATTGTAATGCTCATATGTGTAGGTTATTCATCCTCACAGGGCAGATTATTCTCTCTTGGACTACTGGTTCCATGTTCTCAACCAAGGCACATATTGGGTTGGTTATAGCTAAAATTCTCAACTTTATTTCTGACAGTACCAGGAGTCCTCTAAGGGCTTTTTCAAGTTAACAGCGATCCTGGGGCTTATGAGCTTGATCCTGATGGGAAGGGTGTACCTTTTGAACAGCAGGTTTCTTTCTAATTGACCCTTGATACCTCTGCAGCATGACATTGTGGTAAAATTATGAATCTTATGCTGAAACTTGCTCCTAATTTTGAAGATGGATTGTCTAAACATATATAAGAAGGGGATAGCAGAATAATTGCATATTGTATTTCAGAAGAGGATTTTGTATTCATAAAAACGAGCAAGCATCCCAGTGATGGCCTCTTTTGTGTTGCAGTATCACTAGAGGACCCTGCTGGCTTGGGTTTAAAAAAAAAAAAAGAGTTTTTCATTTTATAGCTTATTACTTTCTACCTTGTAATCGACCTCTCCTTTCATGTTCCCTCTGCAAAGGACAAAACCTTCTACAAAGACATAGGACCTGCATGTAACCTGAACAGTATGATGTGCTTTCATCAGTCTCTCTATGCTGGATAGATGAGGAATTCACAGATGGAGTCCCTCTGACTTTAATGTCAGATCTATGCCATCTTCTTAAGTTACTGGAGTACACAACTGCAGCCTCCAGCACAGCTGGGGTAGTCAACGGAGGATATCCTTCACCAGAGTTAGATGCTTACAGAAACAGCTGTTGACATCTGGAAAGTTCAGTGACAAGCAATGAGATTCTGCAGAGTAGAGATTGGTTTGTAATTACAGAGAAGTCCTGATGAAAAGGAAGTTCTGGAGAGAGGTTAATATGAAGTACCTGAAAGATCTTGTGAGAGCTATTTGGTTCTTTGGTCACGGTACATATCATGTAGACCCAATGCAAAAGTTTCAGGAAACTGTATTTCATTGCTCAGTTTCTATGGGTGTCTGACTCATTTTTCATTATCCAATAATAAATACAGTAGTGAAAGTCACCTTTAACACTTAAAGATTGCTTGGATTTTATGGGATTGTATTGAGGTGAGTGCCAAGGTATAAAAGCCTTATGGTTGAGGTACTTTTATAACACATGCTTCATAAACCCTTATAAAGTGAGTGCCGTGCTCTTCATCCTTTAAGATTACAGCATTATGGTTCTTGTGAGGTGGTGATCTGATGCTAGATTCATTAATTAAGCCTGTTTTTAATGTTAAATTTTGGACAATAAGTGGTGAAGTTACAAGAAGTTAAAATGGGATAGATCCAGACGCTTTTCCTCTCCTGAAAGCTTATTGCATTTTTTTCTACTTGACTGATGCCCATGATTTATCCATAACATGACGGAAGTTTTTGAGCCACATAAAGCAAGAACAAGCTAAAATCTGGAACACAAGGGATTGCAATGAGTGTTTTCCTTTTAAGATACAGTTAGTAATTATGTGGAAGCTGTTACCCTCTTCATGGCTGGCTTGTTTGGCTTCCCAGAGAGCAGATGTCCCTCTTGTTGTGGTTGTGGATCATTAAGTAATGGGATGGGTTGCTGTACTTGTATATAAATAAATAGGATTTCTATCTAGAGCAGATTTGCATCTCTGCCATCTCCCATTTATTCCTGACTGATATGCAGGTAGTGGTGATGGGAAAGTAGGGGGTGTCATCCTTTTTTCCTGATTGTGACAGGACTTAGTACATCTGCAGGGCAGTGAGCAGATATCTAGCCATTTCTAAACATCCGTAAAACTTTGTATAAGATGTGCTCTCTAAACCAATGCAAATTGTACAAAGATATATTTTTAGCTTAATAATTACTTACACGAGTTACTTTCATAGAATTATAGAATGGTGGGGATTGGAAGAGACCTTTAGAGATCATCACAAGGTGATGGAGGTATCCGAGTGTGTGTAAGATTTCATTTGGCATCTCAGTCCATCAGTGAGCTTTGCTGGTAAGTAGACAGTTGTGACACCAATACATTATTGTCTCAGAGGAGTTTGGGCTGATTTCAGCATTTTGTTTAATTTAATTCGATTTTTAATTCTACTGAGAATGTGGTGAAGGAAAAAGGAAAAAAGCATAAGGTTTGGTTAGCAAATAGTCATGTCTCTTATTCTATGGGATTGGCATAGAAGGACTTCAGGTATACTGTGTACTTGTGTTCTGAGAAGTTAAAGTTGTGTATATACCTCTAAGAACACCCTTCAAACTACTTGGAGTGGGAGGGAAATGAGCAACCAAATATTTATCAGTGAGAAATTTCTGATGGTCAAACATTTGATCTAAGTGTTTCACCAGTAAAAAAATTACCTTTCCCATGAGGGATTTCCAAACTATTCACATTGAATATACCTGATGTTTTGACAAGAGAAAATTATTTTTGTATCTTTAAGCCTTTAAACAAGATTTGATTTGGTTTTTGTTTTTAATTTTAAAAAGAGGAAAGGACATCATAAGTCCAAACAAAACAGAAATCCACTTTGCATTGACATTTCAGCATAAATTGTTGAAACTTTTTGGCTTTTTAAACTCAAAGCTAATATAGGACTTTGTTGGGAAGTAGGCTTAGCTCCAGATGTCTCATGGGACCAAACCATCTTTTAAATGTTTTAATTAAAAATGAGAAAAGAAAGAAAAAAAAGCCTTTTTCATTTTAAAATCATGTTTGTGTTTTCCTGTTGTTGATGTAGATATGGCCTCGCTATAGCAAGGACCAATAGTTTTTCTAGGAAAGGCCTAAAGTGCTTTTGACTTGAGAGTCTAGTGGGAGGAAGCCCAAAAGAATTAAAAAAAAACCTTTTCACACGTGAGCTGAGCACACTGGATGTGAAAGTCACTACAAAGTTGTAAACATGAAACTCTTAGTTTCTGGTTTTGCAGCAGTGTTTGTGGTAGAACTGCCTTTTCAATTGCAGAAAAGGACAATGCAGTGCTACTGAGCAAATTCCTAATACTTTGTGAAGGAGCTGAGTTTCTTTTGTATCCATGGAGGCTTGGATGGTTTGTAGGTATGTTTTTAATAAACTGTTTTATTTCTTTTTAGAATAACATTGTATATAGGTGAATGAGACTGTGACTGGGACTTCTGAAAAGGTCTGCTTAGGAAAAACACATTGAAATGAAGAGGAAAAATGAGAAGGCAGTGTACAATGGTTTAATGCTAGCTAGTTATTTCTGGGAACAAAAGACATTTATTTTGAACCTGTCTTCTTTATTCGTTTACTGGGATGCTTCGTGCTAATGCAGCTCAGTGGTACTACTGCTACAGCTATTGTACCTCTAAAATTTCCCTGTGCTGATTTAAAGAGATGTGCTTTGGTAATTTACAGTGAAAATTTATGTTGTTTGAGGGGAAAAAAAAAGTATTAAATCAGAGATAATATTAATAAAAATGCCTTCTTTGTGGCACCTTGTTTCATTTTTTGTTCAGGGGTAATTTATTAAAAGATTCATTTGTGTACAAAAAAAATCTCTGTTGTATGGGGATAATGCAGAACAAAGGAGGAAGAGATGATGAAGCTTTTGAATCAGATGCTATGGATACAGGTGATTTGATAAAGGTGGGGGGTTGTTTTTATTGTGTCTTGGGTACAGAAGAGGAAGGATAGCAGTGATGTGCCAAGCAGGCCTGATAACCTGAGGACAGAGCTATGATGGGTACAGAGAGAGCCCTCAAGCTGTAGGGGGAGGTCTTTCGCATTACTACACAAGACAGATGCAGACAGAAATGAGCTCAAGCTACTTGTAGGTCCAAACCAGTAGATTCTGGGCACATTATAGTGTTGTGCCCGTGAGAAGTGTGCTAGCTAGTTACTGCAGATTACTGTTGTCTTTGTGCCTGGCTAGATTGGAGCAGAGGAAGAGGAGTGTGTCACCATCTTGACTCATCTGCCTGGACATAGCCTGTGTGAAACCAGTACTTAGGAAGATACTTACATTAAGACAGTGACACACCTGAGATTTTAATTAGGATAGCGGGAAATCAGTTTCTTAGTTACAAATTTTGCCTTGGTGTGTGTTATATTAGTCTCATCAGAAGGCACACTGGTTTATTGGACCTGTGCTGTGATATGGTGTGACTTTTATTTCTCTCCACTTCAGCATTTGTTCAGAGCTCCTTTAAGGGTCTTACACACTCTCCTACAAATATGAGTGTTTCTTAGCTACTTCTGTGGTTTGTTTATTATCCACATCGTGGCACTTCCTCTCCTTGTTCTTCTGCAACCTGTGCTTCTTATTTCCTGGGATAAATCCTCTTGAAGCATTCAGGGATGGATGTGTTTTCTGTCACATACCAAAGATCTCAATCTCTATGTTGCGGTTTATGTTGTTCTTACAAGGCAGCCTCTCTGAATTGTCTCCCTTCTGTGTGCTTTCCTCACCGGTGTCTGGTGTTCTGCTGAACTGGAGTTTCATACAGAGCTCTTCTGAATGGCCATTGTTGCCCCTAAAGCTTGTGCTTTAAAGCAGACACACTGTGTACCAGCCAACTCTCTTCTCTCATCTCTCAGATGAACTGCATTCATCTCCTAAGGAGCTACCTGAAGTTCAGTCTGATTTTCAACCTCGTTTGTTTTGTCTGGTACTTGCCATTCATTGGCCACTGAATTTTGCAGGTCAGGCAATAACCTCTGGAGGAAAAGCTGTGTTGTACAAACCATCTCATCTCATGTATGTTTTCAAGGACTTAGCCTTAGTAGTAATCAATCCTGCCTCCCCTTCCACTCTCCACTTAAACTAGAGAAGACAGCAACTGAAAATGATATTTTATATATATGTGTGCATATATACATTCTAGAATGTAACAAGGTGAAATGTAATTTCCTTTTTAATAAAGGCTGCCATTTAATTTAATATTATAGAAAATGATTAGATCTTAAAAACCTATAAATTACATTTGACAACTCTCTGGTGCTTCTTTGCTGTTCCTTATGGCAATTATAAATGGCAACACAGGGTGCTGGTAGAACTACTCATTCTGACTGGAGCATGTTTATTGGGTCTTAATGAAAAGCAGTTAATCTAAATCACTGCTGGGGTGGATCCTTTGGCCTGGCCCCATAATGAGAAGTGGTAGTTTCAGGCCTTTGACAAATGTCCTGCTATTTCCCCTGCCAAAAGTTGTCCTCTCCCCACCACGCTTCTAGCAGTTAAAAAAAAAAGAAAGACGATAAATAAAAAAAGGCCAGACTCTCCTTGTCTGCATGACTTCATGACTGGTAATGGCCTTTTGTTTTTCACTCTGATTGAGCCCCACTATTTCTTCCGGCCTGCTTTGTGTAGGATCAGGCTTGCCTGGGAGGATGGATGACAACAGAGATACTGGGTGTGTTCGTTTCTCCATTTGAAGAACGATGAATTGATATCAGAGCTGAGTGAAGGGGGTGGGTGACTAAGGTGACAGCACCTGCAGCACCTGTATGACTTAGGCTCTTCCAGCTTTCTATCTAGTTCTTAATTTTCCTAGCTTGATGGTTTTATTATTGGCTCTTGCAACTGCTGTTACGCTTCCATAGGAACAAATTGCCTGGCTTTGTGAACCATCTGGTGGAAACATCACCTTTTCCATCTCATCTGACCCATTTCTGAAACTATCCACTGAAGTGCTGCAGTATGTATGTGAAAGGGCAGAGTGGATGTTTTGCTTGTGTACCATATCAGGTCTACACAACTGTTAGCTGTCCTGTGCTCCTTATCTGAGGGCAGAACTCTAACAGAGACCTTTTAATATACAACATTATTAACTTTGTCACCTTTTGCAACATCAGATAGAAATTCTTTTTATTCCTGAATTAGTCTTCCTTTTAAATGTAAGAGATCTCTGACATATCTTGTTATATTGGCAATCTTATATCCTTCCTTCATTCTGCAGAAGCAAGCCATTTGTACTAAACTATGTTGCAGTTCTCTGTCTGGCACAACATACTTTAGGTGAACAGAGGTATACTTAAAGGACAAAATGTCTTGGAAGTCAACATCACTAGTGTCAGAAAAAAAATATCTTGAAATAGTGGGGAAAGCTTTGTTACTTGGAGCAAAATTAAATACATATTTTGATCTGATAAAAAGAAGAAATGTACCAAGGCTTCCTTCTAGGTGGAAGCCACTGGGACCTGTTCTCAAGACTAATCCCAGGGCATCAGTTGCCACTGGGGACATTTCTCATTTCCAATGCCCTGCACCAGAGCACAATGCAAGTGCACTTTTCCAGGACTTGTGGTGTGACTTTCTGTGGGAACAGGTGGAGGTTTCTTTAAGGCAGGTAAGCAGCATATGTGAGGGATGTTGAAGAAGTTCTCAGCTTAAGCTGACTTCACCCTGGGACAGTGCTCACTTCTGGTTTTAAAAGCCTTTTTTTATTTCTCAATGGAAAGGATCAGAAACTATGTACATTACATTCACTTTCTCTTAGTGACTTCATAGAGTTAATGAGGTGCTTAAGATGAAACAAGCGCTCATTTTTTTTGCCTGATCAGGGTCTAACATACTGAGGATCTTACCACTCCTTGTAACTGATCTTTGCTGTTAAAATGAATGTTTCCCCATTTTAGTCCTAAAGTTGGAGCTTGGTGAAGTTAGGTAAGAAAAGTTAACATAGACACGTGAGCATAACAAAACTGCTGTGGATTTCAGTTAGCTCATCATTCTGCTGCTAGCTAAAAAAGACAGCTCTTGGATCTGTTCCCTTTCTGAAAGGCAGTTTCTATGTTTATTTCAACTACTGTATCAATAACCTGCTGTGTTTAGCGCAGCTTTAATTTATTTCCCACAGTTTGCCGTAATTTTATGGTACTGGCATTTGCTTTAATGTGATGTCGTTTTCTCCAGATGTTAATAAGATGGTGTTAATGTTTCCACAACATTTTTCTTGATAACATTTATGTAGAGCATGCCATCTGATAATATGGAATCAACTTATGGTAAAATATTGGTAATAATTTTCTAATGAAAATTAGAGTCTCTGAAGTGTTTTCCTCCCTGTACAAACTGAGGTCAGACACTTTTCCATGCTTTGGAAAAATTATGTGTTCACTGAGTGAATGAATATCTCCTACTGTATAAGTTAGAATAAGTTAGAATATATGAGATTGCGTATGTCCACAATGTAGGAGATATACGTGCACGATATATGAGATTGTGTTTGTGCACTTGTGCATGAACTATTTTCAGATGGCAGCAGCTGACCCAAGTAGGAATTCTGTGTTTCCACTGAGGTGATGGACTCATTTGTAGCCCTGCAAGCTGCCAAATAATGAGGCTTGAATCTCAGGAGAGTCCTGTTTTATGCTTTTGGAGAAAGTATTCCACATTTGGGAAGCAAGGTTGATAGACTGTAAGGGGACCAGGAAGGCCTGGTGTGACTGTCTGAAGTTGCTATACCCAACCAAAATCAGCTTTGATACCATCTTAGTGTTTTTCCTTCTTCCTGGGCTTTCTGGGTTTATCTGAATAATAATATAGTGACAAAAAAAAAAAGATGGAATAAATCTATGACTGAATCACTGAATAAAATGAAAGTGAAACACTGAAAGAAGGTTCTGTTTGGGAAATTCTCTGGGCTGTTAACACTATTTAATCAATATTCTGAATAAAATTAGTAGGAATCAGTGCTGTATGTCTTCACTTTCAAATGATGTTCAATTTCACTTTTCCATGAACACTTTTCTCTCCGTTTTTCTGTTTAGATCATGCTTCTAAGTGATCCAGAGATAGAGAGCAGCATCCTTATCAGCTCTGATGAAGGGGCTACCTACCAGAAGTACCGTCTGAGCTTCTATATCCAGAGCTTGCTTTTCCACCCCAAACAAGAGGAGTGGATATTGGCCTACAGTCTAGATCAAAAGGTGAGCAGTTAATTTAATATTTTGATAGTTCTTCAGCCAAGTGTTGAAGGGGACAGTTTCTAGGACTGGGTCTTCCAGAGATGAAGAAATTATGGTGTGCCTTGCTGCTTTCACCTTGCAGGTTTAACTGTGCATAGAACCCACCCTGTGATTCCAAAGGAAACTTGCTAAAGGGAGTGAAATTATGCAGTGATCATGATGGCTATGGAAACTTTAGTAGTGGTGCTGGTATAAAAGATGAAAAGAATCTGAGATTTGACATGACATACAGATTTGTTCTAAAAATCCATTGATTTGTAGGCCTTGGTGATTGCTGAGATATCTTTGAAGCCTAAGCACTCAGGCTGAGTTGGTCTGTAACAGCTGGCTGTTGCATGTGAGAGTGGTCTTTCTGCTTGTAAATGGAATTCGGTTACCTGGAAATTACTGAACAGCAACAGATAACAGACTCCTCTGTGCCACTTTTTAAGTCCATTTCCACTGCTTTCTGTTAATGAATGAGACAACTTAGCAAGCCAGCTCTTACATAGCACTCGTCTGATAGATGCTGAGCAATGCAGATGCAATGTGACTTGTAAAGTTGTGGCTATTGTGTGCTTCAGTTCTGGAACAACAATCCTCACTACAGCCCAAAGCTGAGACGTAGACCTAGTGATCAAATTACACAGTTTAGAAAGCCGAAACCTTGCCAAGCTTTCATCTTTCCTCTCATCTGTTTCTGTCCTCCACAGACTCCGGAAAGTAAAAACATACTGAATAGACACTATACATTTTTTTGCCTTAATCTGTCGGTTGTATATATTTTGGGTGGGATTTTCGGTTCCTACTGTTAGTTCTGAAATTTTCTAAACTAGTCTGTCTCACGTCTCTCACATAAGAACAACACATTCAGAATATTGTGCCTTTTGTATTTGACAGAATTTCCTTTGAAAGGCTAGTGTGAATCTTTACCCAAGTAGTTAGTGAGAGTATAATCAAGTAAATTACCGCTGCTGTAGTTCCTGATGCAATCTTTCCATCCACTTGCTAGCTGAACTCAGTGGCAAGCACCAGGTGGTTTGCTGCTGTTCTACTGATGATGCCTGAGTGACATTTACAAGCACAAAGCTATTGTAAATATACTTTCAAAGTATCAAGTCCTTACTGTATGAAGGAGTTAGTCAAATGTCAAATAGTTTTACACACTCAGATGTTTGATGTAACGGGGTTTTGAAGCAGACTAGAGGCTAGAAAGACCAATCTATTTATTTGATGTCACAGAATGGTTTGATGCCACTTTTAAACTGAAGGTAAAGATTTTAAATGGTACTGGTGTTTGTACAAAGCCCTGAAAGAAACAGACATCTGATGAGGCGCTCATGATTGTCAGAAGCCGATATGACATACTGAGTATATGTTTGCAGAGAGATGCAGCTGTAGTGAGTGTAGAGCATCTGCTTTGGGGTTGAAACACTGTGCTTCTGTTTTCAGTGCTTTGTAGTCTGTTTGTGGCATTTTAACCACTAGAAGGAGAAATCAAGATACAAAGTATGCACATGCACTTGACTGTGAGATTCTAATTGTGTTCCCCATGTACAGTAAAGCAATAGTGGGCAGGAGTATTTTTGTTTTTGTTCTTTCAAACTCTAATGCATCTGAGTGCCTACATCAGCTGTTCTCCTCTGAAAATGAACTGTACTGTGCATTAGAAACATCTTGAGGCTGCTCACCTTTTAGCCCAGGAACTGAAGAAATTTGTCCATAGTGTAAGAGCAAAGATGAGGTGCTCTGCAGCTTGTTGATCAAATGGAAATGGAGCAATGCAAAGTTTAGGCCTTACCTTTGTGTCTGCCTTTGCATTCAAATCCAGTCATGGTGCTCTTCTTTGGTATTTGGAAAGATGGCTTCAAGTGCTGATTGAAAGTTGATCCTTGAGTGGAACCATGGAATAAGCACTTTTGCCAGTTGAATCCTTTACTTAACAAAACCTGGATATAGATTATGCTCAGTTACATCTTGGCTTAGAAAGGACTGTAAAAGAATTGTCACTCTGTCCCAGGGTCATGCAGCTTCCCTGCAGTTACAGCTGATGCTGAGCTAATGGCCAGTGCTGTAGCTTGTGACACCGGTGCTATGTGAAGTCTCCTGATGAAGTCTTCTGAGAGGCCAGTGTAATACGTTCCTGCCTGTCTGGAAACAGGAGTACTGTTACAGCTGAGTGGGAACCAGAAGTCAACCATGACCTTTTGTTAGATGAGAGTTAGGTAAATGACAAGAAGAAAATGTAGCTTCATCAACTCTTGTGCAGCTTAATAAGATTGATGTAGTTTTTCTGCTCTCTTTTTCTCTAGAAGCCAGATCTGGATCTCTTCCTATGCTGCTATGCCACTCTCTCTCTCCTAGCTGTGATCATGGGATCATGCCAGTGGCAATGATCATTTGATCTCTCTGCTGCTGACCAGAAAAAAAAAGATATCAAGAGCTCCTAAAATAAGTGACTAGAGAGGCTGCAGTAGTGCTCAGCAGTTTTGTAAAGGCTATCCAAAGACCTGCCATGACTGTATCAGGGTCTAATTCTCCATCTGTAGCCTGGTTCTGCTGGTACTCCTTTGTGCTTTGTTTTTGTGCCCATTTTCCTATGAGGCAGCAGGAACTCACCCGGCACAAAACAAGTGGCATTGGATCAAGTAGTGCTTGCTTTCTTACTTTATGTATCCAGGTTTTTGGGATACAACAGCACTGAAACACTTTTGATTTAAATGCCTGAAAGGGCAATAAGATAGAAATTTCATCTTTAGTCTGCAGCCTGCAGGTAACATTCATCTACAGATACTGTGACAAGGAAGATGCCGATGAAAGTCAGTGGTGCAGGCACTCCTACAGTGGGAAAACCATAATCTCACACCTCTCTAATCTTAAAAAGTGTGTTTGACCTTTAAAGTCTATTTGTAATGACTACTTTAGAGGCAGATTTAAAAATACAAATCTGAAAACAAGACTAACATATAATTTAACTCTCAGCAGTAGGGATTACTAAGGGAAGATCTAATCTGTCCTCTTATAACTGTGACTGTTTAAACAAATTTATAAATTTGATTTCATTTCTTAGATTAAAGCATAGCTTTCTCATTAATATCCATTTTATTAATTTTCTTTCAATTAAAAGTAATAATATGGTATTGTAAGCAAGCTGTGGTCAACTTGGAAATTAATGAGAACGATGAACCTGAAAATCCATTTTGTCTGCTGCGTTTTTCCGCACTGTAAAATGAAATACCAACAGCTAGCACCCTACAAATAGTTGATTTGCTCACTGCCTTGATCAAAACATTTTCACAATTGTTTTGTAACATTAGAAAACAGTACTAAAGTAGTTTTTTGTGTGAAATAAAAATAGTCAGTGTATAGTCAGTGGAGGAAGTTTTCCTGTGAGATCTTCTGACCTAAAATTCCATGGCTGTTATTCAAGCCTCTTTTCCACTTATTTTATCCTAGGCATCCCTCCTTCTCTTTTATCTAACTTCCACACATTTGACAACAATATTAGGCTGTTTATCCAATTGATTAAAAAAAAACCAGCCAACCAGCTAAAAATCCAAAAACATTTTGAATTCTGTCCTCTAACAGAGTCTTTGTCCTGTCCAAGTCAGTGTTTCGGAAGGTGTATTTACTGTTCCAGACCTAGAAGGTGTATTCACTACTCTAAGAGAGTAGTGAATAAATGGAATCACATAGAACTCTTAAAACTCTATGGCAGCCTGTATTCACTACTCTAAGAGAGTCTTAAAACTCTTAAAACTCTGTGGCAGCCTTGTGGAACCATAGTCTCTGTACATATTCTCTGCACTTTAACAGAGGCCAAATGAGTATTTACCAGAACATGGATCCCAGTTAGGTATTCATCCAGATAATATTAACTCCCTGCAGTGTTTCAGCTTGCTTAGGAGAATGCTGTGAGACCTCAGACCATGTGTATGTATCCATTATATGCAAAGCCTGCCCTCCCTTTGCTAAGTAAGTGATGCCTTCCTGTGGCACAATTCTAGTTGTGAGTTTTCTTAGCTAGTCACTGTTATGCCTCTACTATGTAATTTTGATCATAAGTTTATGCTTCCAGCTACTCCTGCTGTTTCTCTCTTACTCAGCCTTGATGTTTAGGCTTTGCAGGATGCTCTGCACGTGGATTTACTGTTCTTCTCGTTGCTCCTCCTATTGCCTTTTTGTTGAATAGCCCCTAGTTTATCCCTTGCATGGATCTGTTTTTATACTCATCTGTGGACTTTTGTTATTCATGTCACATGATTTTAGTTTAAAGCCCAAGCTTCACAGCAATTTTATGTCCAGAAATGATCTTCCCTTTCTTCAACAGAAGGAGTCCATCTTTTCTCAACAGAACTTCTCCGTGAAATATGACTTCCTAACTGAGAAAGTCAAAGGCTTTCTGACAATGTTATCTCTTCTACCAACTGAAATAGTTGAAAACAGCATCAGTTCAGTCCTCAAATCTTTTATTACCATTGCCACATGGGTATTGTGTCTCTTTTTCCTGACTAGGGCTATTCCTATAAAAAAAGAGAGAAGATTCAGGGGGGAAAATGTTGCTCAGCAGGCTTTCTGAAAGCTGTTTTGCTGTGTGGCTGCTGGTTAATTTATTCATTTAAGGACAAATTATAACCACCACTATTTGTTTTCTCTTTGGAGTATCCAAAGTGTTATTGAGGATACTTTTTCAGTATGAGTTGACAGTGTAGCGTTCCAGTTCTTAATTTTTGTAACCAATTATAACCCTCTTCTGCCTTGCTGAGTCTTATATTATCAAATAAATGCAGTATGGCTGAGCCAAGAAATCTGTTTGTGTGGGCACAAATGTGTAGCAAGTTCATAGACCCTAATGTCTTCTCACATGTAAAGAACAGAGAGGAGGAATTTTTGCAGGCTTTAAGCAAGGATGAGTGGGTGTACTACACCCCTGTGAGCTGCCGTGCGACATTGTGCAATTATCAGGCCCCGGGAGGTTAATTGCATCTTGTGAGTTGAAAATCTTGGATCTCTTCCCAGTAGCTTTGTGTGTGTCTACTTTATTGATAAAATAGTGCAATCTGATGTGTGTACATGTTGGTTCTGTTAATGGCCCCCTGCGGTCTTTGCTAGAAGGTGGACACTATGTGAATGTTCTAGCCAATTTTGCTGCAAGTCAGGCTGGGTCTCACTGATAGTGTCCATATGGACACTTGGATATATGAGCCCAATACAAAGGGAAAGTGGAGCTTTACCTTCCATCTTGCATTTTATTGCAGAAAAAAATACAGCAAGCCGTTTTAAATGGCCTTTGTATGAAAGCGCGATGGGAACGGGAATATGTGGAAAAGGTGTGATATTTGCAGTTGGAAAGTATTGGAAACTGCTTTGTGGAGTGCTGTGAAAGCTCAGAGTCTACCAGCATATTCTTGAAGTATAGTTTATGATGCTGCCATTTCATAGTGACTGGCAATGAAGATTGGTTTTGCATTTCTAACAGTAATATTTCAAATGCCTTATGATTTGTCTCATTTATCCAAAGAACCAACTAATTCTCAATAAGCTCAGCTTTCTACCCCCTGATACCCCTTTGGGGAATGGAACAGTATGGAGGTAGAAACAGAGGGGAGTTTTCAGCTCCATGGGATTTCTTTCAGAATGACATTGAAACTTCTTTCAGAGCACCAAGCACAACACTCTTGCAAGAATATTTGTTTAAAAGAGATTTCTTTTAAAAAGAGACAATATTAGCGAAATAGATGTTAATTTTTTTTTTCTAAATCACCATTGTTAGGAAAGGAAGAATAAAAAGCAAAGAAATATGATTCTACCTGTTCCTTATGGGTCAAACTGTGATTGGGAACTTGATAAGAACAAGTGAGAAACTGAAAAATTCAGTAACAGACCAATTTAAATTCCCCAGCTACACCATTATGAATTTGAGGACATTAGATAAACAAGAAGTTTGGCAATCAGTGTCTTCTCCCTCTATTTAATCTTCAGCAGGAAGAGAACAAAAGAAAATGGGTGTCTTGATATCTCTTTGAATGAGGCGATAAATAAAATGTGGAAGATAACATTCTGCTGTATCACCAGGTTGCACCTGGCAGACAGTATCAAGTCTGACTGCTGAGATTCCTACAGTGTTGGGAATGTGGCAAGTTAAGATCTGAAAACTGAATGTAATGCATGTCAGAGCCCTAGACTTGTCTTGACTAGACGCTGCTGAATTTATCAAAAAGAATCACAGATAACACTGAGACTACATGGGAAAGTTTTTTTAGTAGCCGAGACACAGAGAACCAGAGCCATGAAGGCAATGCCTCTCTGATGCCAAGTGAAATTCTCCTGTGGAGTTTGAGCCCAGGCTCCCAGTGTGACAGGGCAGTTAGGCAGCTAAGAGTGAAATTTTGGTGGTTTTTTGGGGTTTTTTTTTTGGGTTTTTTTTTTTTTTTTTTTTTTTTTTTGACAGTGTCCAAAAGGGTAGGATGCTGCTAAAGAAATCCAGTGGGACTTGCTGAGAAGAGGACAAGGCTGAGTTCATGTTCTTAGCAAAATGTGGGCACCTTATTTCGGACAATCATCCATCTTTTTCTGGAATTCTTTATGATGAGCCATTTTCACAGGTTTATTCATCATTCCAGGTTGGAAGGGATCTTGCAAAATCATCTGGTCCAACTTTCTGTGGAAAGGGAGCCTAGATATATCTAGAACCCTGTCCAACCCTACCCAATTATGTTGTGAAAGCCTCCAGTAAGGGAGACTCCACTATGACTTTGTAGGGGGGAGATTATAGTGATTGATCTCACTGTAAAAAATGTTTTTCCTGTGCCAAGATGAAACTTCCCCTGGTGTAATTTATACCCCTTGCGTCTCATCCTCTCCATGAGTCGTGGAAAGAGATTGTTAGACCTTTATACACACATACAACACCACACATTGAGAAAAAGCCAACTAACTCTCCCTCCTCTTTTTTCCCATCATAGTAGGTCACTGACCTTGGACATTAGGGGAGCTCTCAGTGCCCTGATGGTCCCTGTGTCTTGAGGTGCCAGTGATGCAGGGTTCCGAGCTTAACTTGACCTCCGTCAGCTCTGCATAACTTCACTAGCACAGAGGCTGGGGAGTTGTATTCTCCTTCATTTCCAGTAAGTGCCTCAGCCCATGGTCTCAGATTTTCCAATGCCTCTCATGGAAACTGAGGCACATGACGACTTCAAGGTTGTGTTCAGGTGAGGGTATTGCATGAGGAGTTGGAAGATCTAATGTTGGACGGTGGAATTTCAAGATAGCAACTGCAGACTGCAGATGTGAATGAAATTAAACATTGTGTGCTGTTGCGTGTCCAAAGTGAGACATGACTCCAGCCTAGGCCTGTAGGTTTTCTTTCCTTAGGAACTGAGGTATGGGGTTGATGAGGAAAGGTGGATTGGTGGCTGCAGCAGGCACCCAAAGCTGTCACTTGGTCTTTGACAGCAGTCGTGGTCCTGGAATTTAGCTGTAAATCTAGTTGTCAGAAGCATGAGTAAGCTCTGCTTTTATCAAGCAACAGCTCGAGACTGCACCTCTTGAGTGAAACTCAGTTTTTCTTAGCAAGATATGAACATTATATGTAACAAGGAAAGAATCACCATTTCATTGTATGATATGAGAGAACGTACTGGGGCTAATTTCTCATCATGGCTCATTGATATCTGAAGAGCATGATGACTATGGTTTCAGTCTTATGGATACAATACTCAGCTTTCAAATTTATCTTGCACCAGTCATTTGGCATTTGAGCATCCTGCAGAATGAAGCTGGAGACACACCTAGTGCATCCTTTGCTTCACCCAAAGGGGAAAGAAATTGAGGAAGCTGCCATTATGACAATTACTCCCCCAGGCCTATCACACTGAGGAATGAAATAAAGTGAGTATGCGGCTCAACTATAAAGGAACACTTAGTGTTTTGTGTTTAGTACAAGCCACGTTAGACTAACTACTCTTCAAATCCTTACCGTACTGAGTGATCCATTGTATTACACATTCATATTAAGAAGCAATCCCTGCCCCAGAGAGTTTGCAATTAAATGTGAAGCTGACAGACAAAGCACTGTCCCTGGAGTATCCATAGTGTATTCAGGCACAAGTCATTAAAGTGTTTCATTGCCTAACTACCACTGAGAACTCTTACAAAGTCAGAGACTGAACCAGATAGAGTCCTGTTCCCATGACTTAGCCACAAATAAGCCTTTCATCTCTTTGCCTTTTGAATCCTCTTCTGAGAACATCAGGTTTTACAAACATATCATGTGTCCTCCACTGGTCAAGCCACCTGCCAGCAGCTCTCCTAGGCAGACAGGACTTCATCAAACAGATAAGCTGAAATGTTGGTAAAGTTTAAAAAAACCCAAACCAAACCAGAAACCTACCCCACCAAACCCTTGAGATTGGGAATATTTAAAGGCAATTTACAGAAGTCCCTTCTTCAATATGGTAATGAACTGAAGAATCAAAATCACTTAACTTCATTTACAAATCATGAATATGTATCAGTGCCTTTAAATGAAAGGACGACTAAAACAGATATAGTGTTTGTTCAATTCATTAAAAGGAAGACAATTTATCAAGAGATTTTTTTTCCCCCACTCTTAAGCTATATGCAAATGTAGGGAAATCAAAACCTTGCGCTAATTCTGCTGCATGATGAATATTTTTATAATCCTAATTAGAACCAGTCATTTAGTTCAGCAATTTCCCCCAATCTAGCCAATTTGAAATTAAAATAGATGCCTTGATTACAAAACTCATTAGCAAAGAAGCACCCTTTTTGCTAACCAGTTCATTTGGAATGCACAAACTGAATGAAGTGAGGAGCACTTGTGTTGTCAATTGCCATAAGTGAAGTGAGCCTTAATTGTTAGCATTGTGAAGTATTTGTATTGCTGCATGTTTCATTGCAGTATAATATATCATTCATTAAATGTAACAAAAGCAGTTTTTAAATGATTTAATTAAGTGATGTTGGTGCACCCAGGTAATTTTTATAAAGTCAAATGTCACAATTGTTTGCATTTGAAGTATTGATGGGCATTAGTGTCAGAAAGAAGACATATGGCTCTGCATTTATCATTCTGATTATGGCAAGCCTGGCAGTTTTAAGAGGAGATGAGAAATTAGATTATGCAATCCTCTCCCTACTTCAGGAATGCCCAATGAATTTTGTCCTAACAAAATAGGGAACTTTGGGCCTTTGATGATTTGTGGCATCAAAAATGAAGTAATTACTCATGAAACTTGGTTTAGCTAGAACATGCTTTCCTATTGCTTTTTATTTATGTTTTATTTTTTACTCCATAAACAGGTTTTACTTTGAAAAGGAAAGCACAGAGATAAATGGAGCGAGACACATTTGATGCTTAAACGTGCTCTTCTGCTGAAGCAACCTAGTTTACTGTGTAACAGAGTAAGCATCATATGGTTTATTCTTGGGCCATGCTAAATCATGGCTGTATATTGATTTTATCTGAAGCCTAAGTGGAGTGAGGGGTGGTTATAAATATAGCAGACGGGAATAAACATGAAGGAATGAAGAACATTGAAGAATAAGAACACCAAGGGCATGATTTATATTACCTGATTGTAGAGATCTTAAATTTAGCAATGTATACATAGGTGTCGAGGCTGCATATAGTTGCTGGTGATCTACTGAGTGGTTTTGATTGATTTCTGGAAGCAAATGTAGGTGACTATTTTAGGATGAGGTAAATTGTACCTTAGACTTGTTTCTATTGACTCGGCCTCCACTGGCTGTCAGGAAGTAATTTCCTTTGCTGAGATGTAACTATTTGCTATATTATCTGAGATTAGGGGACTTGAAACCAACCCTGCTATATGGATGTGTGCAAAATGGATTACAAGGGAGATGATTCTAACTGGATCAAAGCAACGAAAACCATTGTTTCCTAGTTCCTGCTATTGAGACTACAGGTTATCATGAGCCTCTGCCCTGGGGGAGACAGCAAACCGTGATATATAAACAAAGCTCGAGGTCCCAGTCGTTTTTTTTTTTCCTTTATCAGAGTTAGTTTGTGTAGATGTGAGTTACCTACCAGGCTACTTTAGTGAAATGAGATGAATCCAAAAGGGTTTCCTTTGCTTTATTTTCCTTCCCCCCCCCCTTTTTTTTTTTTTATTTTTTTTTTTTTTTTTTTTTCCCTCTTCTGGTTTTTTCCATTCCACATTGCTTTTCAAAGCTCTGTTTCAGTGTTTGCTTGGCCCAATGGCAATGTTAAGTATTCTTGAGCAGAGTTACAGATTCTATCGCTTGCAGTTGAGGAAGAAGCACAATTCAACTGTTGACTCCACTCAGGTGTCTGTCTGTAGGTGTTGACCATGGAAAGCGTCAGTCTGGTTCCTTTCGTCTCATTGAATTGACCCAATGTGGTGCCTGAGTTTAGAAGTATGATATTCCAGGACAAAGAACAACAGGATGAATTTTACCCAAAATATCACAGCTGAAAGAACAGAGAGGAGCCTGTAACAACAAAAATAAACTTGTGTGAAATGTCATGTAGTTTTCATTTTGAATAGCACTGCATATAGGCAAATGTGACCCCAGAGCAGCAAAATGATTTAGACTAATTTTAAGGTTATCCATAAATGCTTTTGAGGATTAGGGCTTGTAAGTATGTAAGCCTTTACACATTAGGGTGTGAAGTGGTTATACAGACAGGCTCTCACTATTGCAAAGTGCCTGCAAAGACATAGAAGTCATGTGTGGGCTCTTAGTGTTGGGATTTTAGGTTTTGCTGTTTGCTTGAGTTTTGCTGTTCTGTTGTCTGTCTTTAATGCTTCAGGGACTTAAAGCCATAGCTTGAGAAAGATGGGTTTGCCAGCACTGTAGGCAAGTAGAATTCAGTAGAGAGACACTGTGTAATTCCTTTAGACTAAGCATGCTTTCTGGAAGGTGGTGATTAAGAAGCTGTTATGTTTTGTTAACCAAGAAGGCTCATCCTTTATCCAGAAGGATTTCGGACCCAGCAGCTCCCATTACTGTCAGTGGTTCAGGCAGCTGAGAACTGTTGGAAGTCTGCCTGACAGGGACTATTCTTTCTGTCTAAGTAATGGTGGCACTAATTAGTATTTGCACATTGCCTTGACAATACAAGACCTTGCTGTTTGGAAGTATTGCACATTAGGATGTCAGTGGGCTACTTAAAACAATACTTTAATCTTGAATGTACTCAAAGATAGGTGACTGGGATGGGATAGACCTGTATCCTTGAGGCAGCCAGATGGATGGATGATACTAAAAAGTGAAGGTACAGTCCTTCACTGTAAGCACCTGCACGTGCCTATTTGTTAGGTCATCAGCAACCTAGAAGTAGAACAGTCTGTGAATGTGCTTCCTGAGGGATGCATTTCTGGGTGTCAGATCATGAGCTTGCAAGCTTGCAATCAGCAGTGGGAATAGTGAGCTGGCCCTTGCACTCAGTTCTGCCTCTAAGGCAGGAGTGTTTTGGTTTCCTGCTAGCAGCTGCTGAACCTCTGGCATCATTGCATAACCTGAAAAAAGTGCTGGTTCCTGGGAACAGGGCTGTGTGAACCATCCAGGAATTGGGAACCTTTGGGAAGTATACAGTTCTGATTCTGACACAGAGTCTTGGCAGCAGTGCTAAGGATCAAAATATTTGCTGCTGTTTTACTTTTAGCTGCTCTTGCAGCTATGCTTTCCATTGCAATTGAGGATATGTGTGGCCCAGTCAGGTCATCACATCCTACAGCCTGGCTCTGGACCACACAGAGCAACAGTGACTTAACTTCATTCAGGCTCTGTTGCTACAGTGGCAATAACCGCATAGTGCTTTCCTGCTGGGCATGTCACATCCATCTAACAGGACACCATTATTGTATCTTATCTCTACCAGGATATTATAAAGATCTTATACAGGTGAGTGATGTGTATCTGAGAGCTAAAGGAACTCCAGAAAAGGAGCAGGAGGGAGCTGGGATTTCCTCTCCACCACTGTGTGGTGAATCACAACTACATTTTGTAAATCTCAGGATGCTCTGGTGATTTTTGCACCATGCAGTTCTTAGTACGTCCCTTCATGCCATAGCCAGGAGGATCTGCTTTACCCATCAGTGTCAGTGTTAACAGTTATGGTGTCTTGTCCTGGTCATGTTACCTATTACTGTCATGCAAAGGGTATTTAAATAGCTCAGGAAATACAACTCGATGGTTGCCAATGCAGAGGCAGAGTCAACAAGGCAGCGAGAGAGACTGAAGGGAAATTGAAGCACAGGAAAGCAAACTGAGCTACAGAAGGTTAGCCAGCTAAGCAGTGACAGAGCTGCAACGTTACCCAGACTTCCTAAAGTGTGGACTGTTTGTCTTTCGACTGTCCCAGGTGGCCCTACAGATACGTTACAGGACTCCCCTTTCTTGCAGCCTTGGCTTCAGGCTGTGGCAGCACTTCCAGGGTGGTTGCAAAGGGGACGCCATGTTGGAATTTCACATCAGCAGGGGCTGTATTTGTAAAGGCAGAGAGGACCTTTCTTTTATATTGTGGCACAGCAGTATACTAAAAAGCTAAAAAAATAGTGGCTATTCTGTTAAACAGATTTCCTGTAATACTGGAAACTAGTACGTGGCCCTAACTTTGTCTCATATTGCCCTTTGTTAATAGGTTTCTTTCTGTCTCTCTCCCATTCCCCCTTTTTGAGTCACTACAAATCATCCCTGACTTCAGTGCTTGGTTTCAGCAGGTAAATGGACTGTTTCTGATCTAATAGCACACCTGAGCTGCTTTACAAAAGATGTGTGCAGTCATATGTGTAGCAACTGAAATGCAGTGTGAGTCTGTTGATTTTAGCAGGGAAATGCTGATTTACATCACTGGAGGATGTGGCCTGAAAACATGTATAGTATTCTGTTCTCATAGAAAACAAGATAGATGCAGTTTATTTCTTCCAGTTGTTTTTGTTTTTTTTTTTTTTTTTGCCTAAAATCTGCCTGCTGACAGATGCAGAGTCCTTGAGCTCATCTGCCTCTGTACAGGCTCTTGCTTTTGTTAAGGCACTTATTTGTTTCCATAGTTCAACTTTGACATATAAAAATTCACCTTGTCTTTCTTCTCTTTTTCCTCCTTTTCCCCTCCCCTCCCCCCTTTTTTTTTTCCCTCCATTCTGATAGAAGCTGCATGTAATCAATATCATTCTGTTGATTAAAGGTGCTAGAGGAGCTGCTGTAAGTCCTTTGTCTCCACAGTAGCCACAGATAATTCAAATGTCCTATACGCTCAATGGTAGCCCGATGTGGGTTTCAGCTTTTTGTGCTCATTGCTTCAGTGGTGAAAAAGGAGGCCAATGCCTAGATTTCTGGTCTAGCACCTCAGAACTAGTGAACCCAAGCTTTAAGAAGTCATGAGTTGCAACCTTGAAGTTCATGAGTTTGACATGAAAAGATCAAATTGTGTTTGAATAATTTCATTTATCCTCTCTTAGATTCCTCTTGACACTTCTGTGATGAGGAAAGGTGGGAATCAAGTTTGTCAAATGCTTCCTTACAGTTAATACAGGAATCTTAATCTTTAACGAGAAAAAAAAAAAGAGCAGCAAAAAAGCCAAGATTTTCATAATGTCCTGACTTCAGCACTGTTCTGCTGGGGCCCATTCGTGCTTCTAAGGAAGATCTTTATTCATCATTGCAAATGCTGCACAGATTCAGTTGCATATTGGTGCATATATTAACCTGGTCTTCCATATAGATTGTCTGGGAAAAGACTGGTGACCTGTCTGTATGAGGTGTGCACACATTTGTCTGCATGTTTGAATTTTTCCAGTAGAAGCCCCACAACAGTTTTGTGATGGTTACAAGAAGTTCTTCTAGTGTAATAAAATTCTTTAGGTTTGTGCTCAATTGATTTTTATAGGACCATGGGTGGCTGTAAAATGAAAGTTAGGGCATGATGCACTAAAATTTTGGCACAGGCAAAGTATTGTGGGTATGATAAAAGGAGGAGCTGAGGCACCAAAATCAAGGGTAATATTTTTGAGAGAAGGACAATTGATAAAACAAATAACAGTACTTAAAACCATATAGAAAATCCTTGGGATTTTGTAGGAGGAAAACTTGATCCTTCCCACAGCCTCCTACCTTGGGCACCTGATTTCTGCCAGAAGCTCAGCGATCATAAACTGTCTGAATGTAGATTTGGTAGCATTTCATAATTGCAGTGTTCAAGATATAACAGCATGTACAAATCACATGTTAGCAGAATATACTGTACCCAAGGGGACTTTTCTGCTGTATAGGAAGAGAACAATAATGTCATCAAAAGTTTTGCTGCCAAAACAGGACTCTGGTTTTGTCCTTTGACTAGCACAGCTCTTGCTTCAGGCCAGATGATTTCCTCAGATCTTGATGCAAGTCCACAAGAGTCATGCACACATACCCAATGGCACAAATGTGACAAACCTGAAAGATCTGCTGCGTAGTTGAGTCTGATGTTCCCCTGCTTGATGACTTGTGTTTTTTTCTCAACTGACAGCATGGAGAAGGGTGCTTTATTTTTATTTTGCAGCTTTCTGTGATATTATGAATTATACTGTACCATCACTGTGAACATTGGTTAAATTCTCATTAAAGTTATGTTATATGAAGTTTGGTGAATTGTTGACTGCAGCTTTTGCCTTGAATTGGGTTTGTTTATTGTTGGGGTTTTGTTGGGGCTCTTTTCCTTCACCTTGTTCCATAAGGTGGATTGAAGATACCTAGAGTTTGGATTAAATGGGATAAATAGCTTAAATATAGATACCACAGAATATATACAAACCTAGAGAGCTGATGAGAGAGCTTAGAAAAGTGTATTTTTCTTGTATGATCTGTAATTGCAGATTAATTTATTCCAAAGGTAGCATTTTATACTGTTTGATGGCAGGAACTGGATGATGGATGAATTGGAGATGACACTGTAAATGGTGTATTCCTGGCAGCCCGAGGGGATCCCTGCAACATGCGAGTTTCTCATTTGGTGATTTTTCTGTCAGTGATGCCTCAGTGCAGTGACAGTCTCTGCTACAACTGTCAAGCTAAATTGTTTCTGATGGTGGCTGGCATTTGCAATGATGCTGTTCATTTGGGTTCCTCCTGTAAACATCTGTATGCTGCCCTTCATGCCAGGGTGTGGGTGGTATTGTCAGTCTCCTTTGCACGTTTGGATCAGGATGAACTGGATCAATGTGAAGTACAGGGAGGGCACTCTCTCTTGTCTTCCATGAGACCACTTGCTGTTCAAGGTGAAGGAAAGGACATCCCCTGGAGCTTGGCAGGTTTAAACTCCTTCCTACACGTGATCTCTGCCTTTTGGCTGTGTATGTGTAGAGGTAGGTAGATGCCTGTGTAATCAGATTCTGCTTTTCCTTTCAATAGTTTACTGTTGTCAAGGCATGGGTTGCCAGGGAATCTGGCCAGTGAGAAATCCAGCTAGAAAGAGCTGAACTTAATTACCTCACAGGATTTTAAGAGTGTTATAATAAAAGCAGTTCTTCAAGCTAGCAGAGCCTCTGGTGGAAGCCAGAGCTGGCTGGGGAGCAGGAGAGTAAGGCTGAAAGGAAGTTGGAATGAGGTTATTATGTTCAAGCTTGCAGAAGCAGGTTTATTTTGACAATGGAGGCATCAAATGAATCAAGATATATGGGCTATTTCATCTTAAATTTCAGCTGTCTTGATTTATTATTGGACACGGTATGAGACACCTGTTCAAGATGGCCTAAAAGAATGAATTATAGAAGATGGTACAAGAGCTAGGGTTTTGGAGTAGATGATATTTGCTGGAGTTCTGTCTTCAACACTATCAGAATCTGGAGTTTTTTACCTTGTTTCCTAATTTTTTTATCCATAGAATACATTTCACAGTCACAGTTGTCCTATGGGTACTTTTGTGTTCTATTTTGAGGGCACAAGAGTCCCATTAACTAATACAGTGGGCTTTCTCTGGGATGGTTTAGTTCAATATCTGGCCTTGGAAGGGGGATTTTTCCAAGGGCAGGACCTGTACACTTCCCAAGCAGTTCCCATTCATCCACTGTAGCTTCCCAGAAGCCTTTCAGGATGGCACTGGGTTATACTCCCATGAGCAAAAGAGCTGGAGGTAGCATGATGTGTTGTGGCAGCCTACAAATGCCTCTGTAAGGCCCAAATGGAAGAATCCAACTAGAGTAAAATTAAAATTCCAGTTGTGCCTTCCTTCCTGACTTATGGATCTCTTAACGGGCAGAGCTGAGAATATGGCACTTTGGCCCTTTTGCAGACTAGATTTCCATGAGAAGTAATAGATGCCAGCAATAAAATGGAAAGGAAATGAATAAAAATTAGTATATGCAATTCTTGTATTGAACTGTCTTAGAAAGTCTATCTAGGAAGGGTTTCTAAGGATTAGAAACATCTATCTGCCTTCTTACCAAAGCTTCCCATTCCTGTAGTGTTTCCCTGTTCACATACAGATATTCTGTGCTTTCTTTTTGCAATTCCAGGAGAAATTCTGCACATTTAACCCATAGAATCTCTCACCTTGGATCACTTTTATTATTACCTTTTCCTGACTTCTCTCCAAGTTATCAAGCACCTGTGCCTGTGATGCATTTCTTTGTGTGTACTGCCTTGGCTCAGACTGGGTGAAGCCTGTACTGTTGAGAACTAAGTGCTTAGCTGCTCTGAATGCACTGTGCTGGCTTGTGAACCTGCTGGGCTGATGTGCTAATGCCACTGAGCAGAGAAACCCCTCCAGTTTTGTTACCATGTGTGCATGCAGAGAGGCTGCAATGATCTCTGGCAGCAGAGAAGGGTGGGATCAGAGTAGTAATAATTGCACCAGCTTGTGCCCATCCACAAGCTTCCTCAGTCATCAGAAAGTATATATTTTGTTTATCTCAACCTTTGCTTGCCCTGATTTTAGGTCGTTATAAGAAATGTGCTTAGCACAATGGTCCAGTGTGATGTTGCTGTTTTCCCACTTTTCCTAAGGATGACAAGAGCTACTTGTCAGCTTTTGACATCTGGTAAGATCCCAGCTGAGTTCCTTCTTCTGTTAGGAAAGATGAAATTTTGTGGTCCTAAACATTTTGCAACAATCCTTTTTTTGCCTCATAAATCCCTGACAGAACCCATTGCCTCAGGCTGGGAGTGCACAGTGTCCTCCTAAGGTGAATGGGGTAGAAGAATACGGATAGTTTGTGAGACAGCTCTGACTATGTGAAGAAATAAGAGTTGCATAACACCTCTGAGAAGCAAGGTCTTAAAGGCTTGTGAATTTGCTGTTCTTCAGCTGGTGAGAGGGTGACACCTACCCTCTGCCAGGGCTCACCTGGAGTGGAGAAGCTTTACAGTATTTTCACCTGTGTGAGCTGAGTGAGTTTCATGTGCATGTCTGCTCAGTCTGCAGGGTGATGGGTCACCTAACTTAAGAACTCTCTTGAGTAACCTGCCTTGTCTGTGAAAATGCCGATGAATGTAAAACTGAAGCTGAATTGCGTGACAGGTGTGTGCGTGTGTTAAACAACACAACAATGTAACGTGGAGCAAAAGACATTGCTTTAGTTTTGCCAAAATTACATGTTCTGCTGGAGCCCAAACTTGTATTTATTTCTTTCAAGTGATTTGAATTTTCGTACATGGACAACCGTTACGTCTCTGAATAAAATACTGTCCTAACAGCAGTTTCAAACCTTTTTCATTAATGCCCAGGTACACGCTTTCAGAATGTATTTTTCCACGTAAAGAACTAATTCATGAAAATATTACATGAATTTGAAAGGTGGTTTGGTGGTGTCAAATCTCTTTCTTTCCCTAGTCTGAAAAAAAACCCTCTTGCATTAAATCCTGTTCTGTGTAAGTTAGAGGTTACCCTAGAGATAGTACCACAGGGGTTTATAAAGGAAGGAGGAGAGGAAAAGCTGTGCATGTGATTGTAGTTTTATGACCCACTTTGGCTAATGTCTGAGCCTCTTTTGCTTTGCCCGTTGTAGTCTTATGCTCAATAAACATGAAAGATTGGTCTGTAATAGCAACGAATGTACCCAGACGCTTGCACTGTAATTAAAGGCATATATCACACGATAAAGCACATTTGAATGAAAAATCTTCCCATTAGACATGTGTTTCCCATTTATTTCCCCTTATTGTTAAACTTTTGGAGTATAAGCATTGACAGAGTATAAGGAGTGGCTTCTAAAGAGCTACAGTGTGGAGCCCCCAGCCACAGACAAGATTTTTCTTTTGGGCAGGAAGACACAGAGCTCCTTGGTGCAGGTTGACCTGCAAGAGGCCCATTGGCTATATCCACATGGTTGATGTGCATAGACCTTTTAGCATAGACCTTGGACCAAAAACTGCCTAATGATTTTTAAGCTGAGAAGAATCTGGGCAAAGGGACCATCCTGACTTGGAGAGGGAAATGTCAGCAGCCATTAGAGCTGATTCAGTCTTTTGTCACTGCTAAAGAGCTGATCCTGGGGAAAAAGAGAGCAAAGCAGCAGCTGAGGACAACAGGAGCAGCCTGCAACCCTCCTCTGCCTCTGGCTGAGTCTATGGGATGCCAGTGGAAAAAATATTGGTAAAGATCTCTCCTGGTATGCCTTGTAGACCCTGGTAGCAGGAAGCAGCTCTGCCACCTCCATCCCATTCTGATCTCTTCACAGTCCCAGTATTGTTCCTTCTTTCCGCATCCCTGTCCCTTTCTGTGACTAGTCTTGCTCTGTGCTCTGCATCACCCAATGCAAGCAACTGTCCCCTTGCATGGCATGTAGCTTGCCTTGTCTGTTATGTCTCAATGTGTTCTCAGACTCTAGAAGTAGGGATTTTTGTGTTTCTGAATTTTTGTCCCCTGTCATCTCTTTAGTTTTTAGTAAGTCTTGTTAAAAGTCTTTGATAAAAGCACTCATCAGAAGGGGGATTATTGGCAGCATATAGATTGACTTTAACCCTCTTCCAGACTCTAGAGCTGATTTTGGAGAAAAGAATGTAATGAAAAAAGGGATAAATAAGCAATCAAAAAAGTCAGCCTTCCCTCAAAGTGATATTTCTATTTATAGTACTTTTTGCAAGTTGATAAAGCTAAATTATTTAGAAATGATTGAAATGTCTTTTGACTGACCAAAGTGAACATGTTTTTTCCCTAGATTTTCAGTTTAAGCAAAAAAATCTGACAGTAATACTTCTCATTGTAGTTATGAACCATTCCGGCACTTCTGGAGGTAGGAGAGAGGAGGAAAAACAGAAGAGTGGGGTTACTGAAGTACACCTTAACTTCTTCAGTGATACTCATTTATGTTATGCCCCATCTTGTAGACTTCTTTTTCTATTACAAACCAATCACATAGTAGAAAAGCACAAGATATGCTGCACATTCACCAGTAATGGTTTTTGTTTAAGTATGCTCAGTACCAATTAGGCTTAAAAGAAATAGAAAAGTGAACTTTTTTCCCACCACTTTAATCCACTTTCTTTTTCTTGGAGGTGATGTGGAGAACCAAAGAAAGACAAATTTTGCTTTGAGCATCAGGCTTAAGCAAACTGCACTGCTGTGAGTGGACTCATCAGGCAAAAGCACTTTTTTACACTATAAAACATGACAAAACACGAAACTTGACATCAGTGCATCGTCTTAACTCTACCTAATTTTTTTTATAAGGCAGGTCTGGGTTGAGCTATTTAATTACAACATAAGTCAAAGATTTCCAAAGTGTTTGGACGTTGTGCAGAAAACCTCTGACCAATTTCTTGCAATAGTAACATAGGGTCTGAGTTTTTTTTTTTCCTGAAGACCTGCTTTTACCAGGCAGTATGTGAAATATTTCAGTATAATACTTTTCAAGTGCAAAGACAACTTCCCAGACTCTGATACTCTTGTTTTTTCCTATGTGTATGAGACAAATTATGAAAATGAATTTTGTGTTTAATTTCTGCCTAGACCAATTTCTCATTAAAAATAATCTGTTTTCAGTGCCTTTGCTACTGATCAACATCTGTATGATGAATGAGCAGCTCTGGTGAGTCTCAGACACGCAGCAGTCTGTAGACACATTTTCTTTCCATGCCTAAGACAATCTATCTGTACCATGCTAGAGAAGAAACTTGGGCTGTAATGAGGTCTATTGATGCAGCCTTTAATCACCTGGAAAGGAAATCAAAGCAGAGAGATAAACTGGCCCATTTGTTTTCATTACAATTACTAGTTTTTACAACTCTGTGTAAACAAAGCACATAAATGTGCTGGTAGAATTCTTTCTCCTAAGCTCAGCTCCACCAGCTGTTACACAAATCTTTTGGCTGAAGAATCAGGATTTATTTTAGGTTCTTTAGTGTGGCATTCTCAAAGATGTCTTACCTGAATTGTGATTTCCAGCAGTGTGTGGCTGGAATGTCTTTTAAGGTCCAGAAGCCTAAGCTTCAGGTCTTGATTCCTCTGGAGCCCCAACAAAGCCAGGTGGCAAAGACAGGTGTTTCCCTGGAAGAAGGTGGAAGAAACAAGTACAGATGATATTGTTTTTGAGTTGGTCATCAGCTTGGAGTTGACATTAGCCCTTGAGTCCCCTTATGGTCAGTGGTTGACATTCCAGAGGTATCTCACTAAAGCCCATACTGAGAGGGATGGTGGAACAGAGGAATCAGAGGAAGGCCCTTAATCTTTCCTTGCATACAAACCTCTCTCCATGGCAAAGGTTGCTCCTGACCTGGTTTCAGACACCCAACTGATGCATGTTAGACCTGAATCCTGTTCCTATTATGCTGAAAGCAAAATGTCCTGCATCACACGTTAATCTGAGAAAGAAGGCTGCATAGACCCCACAGCATAAACATTATATTGGTGCTGAGAAAGGGGAGGTATCCATCTGTACTCAAAAAAGGAAGAATGGAAGATAGGCAAGGAAGGTAAGATGAGAGATGAAAGATGTGATATAGAAGTAGGGCATGTTTCTGTAGTACCAACTACTGTCTTCATGGCTACACCAAATCTATCCTCTCTGTCCTCTTATCTAATTCATCTGAATTCTGTCATCTTTCTTTTGTTTCTCTGCTCTGGTGAGGCTTCACAATCTGCTCTGTTCCCAGTGACTGAGGGTGACTGGTGGCTTCTGTATGGTTGTGAGGGTATCCACAGCTGGATTTAGCATGTGAGACTAGAAGAAGGAAAAACTCCCAAATTTTACAGTGTCTCAAACTGAAACATTAATAAGGGGAAATGACTTCTGTGTTGTGGATATTGATTTGAAATTTTTGGGTCAGTCTTGGCTATTGGGGAGTTTACTATCCCAATTTTGGGGGGAATTTGGGGATCTGATTGCTATTGTATGAATGAGAACTTCTAGGTAGATAATGTCTCAAGTGTTCAGCTGGAGCTGAAGGAAAAAGATACCATTTTCAAATGATAAAACAATACAACAGAAAAGAAGGAATACTTTAGCAGCTTGGAATTTCTGTGCTAAATTTAACTAATGGAGAGCATGGTGACTAGATGAATCTGACTGTCAGGACTAGTCTTCCAGTGGCTGAGTAGGGTAGATGTTATTTCAGAGTTAAATGAAATGAATAGAAGATAACAGAGGGAAACATAATTATTACTCATCCCTTTCACTTGCTGGAGCAGTTATCTCCTATGGTGCAGGCTGCGTTGTTTTGGCTTTTATTTTGCTAGGTAAGGACAACTTTATTTAATCCTACCTGTGTCTAATTTTAGACATGGAAAAAAAGAGTCTTTCTTTGCAGTGGGTGAAGTGAGGACCATCCATTTATTCTATAGAGTATTGTTCAAAAACTTTACAATTTTTTCCTCTTCCAGTACTCAGCTGCGCAGTGTGCCTTTTGAAAAAATGTTGATGTTGTCATCTCCTGAAACATTTTCACCACAGTTTAAATTTGTCACACATGGCTCTTTTCCACGTGCTGGGTCATGTCTAACAGTTGCCAGATATGGCTTCTTTGTCCTGTAATGTCAAGACTGAAAAGTATTGTGAGTTTTTCCTCCAGTTCATTTTCTTTCTAGGAATGAACTTTTGGAAGTGTTAATGGTGGCACCTTGTTCTCCTTTGGTAATTTTATCTGTAACACAAAGTGTAGAGAAAAGGCATACCTTGCAATTTTCTGTGTTGTTCGCAACTATTTTCTCAGTTTCTGAGCCTCTAATTGCTTTTTGGGTTTTTTGTTTTTTTGGTTTTTTTTTTTCAGTAATGGTGGTTATTTTCCCTCTGTAGAGAAGATTTAAGACTCTGCAACAGACTTGCTTTTCTGAATTACTCTTTGCAGGCCACTTGCATACAGTCCAATTTCCTACAGAAAAGTTGACCTAATTTTTTTTCTTTCTTCTGTCCCAGTTTGATTTTTTTGGCAGGAATCCTCCACACATCTTGTAGATTTTTCCCACCAGCTCTGGCTGAGGAGGTGTTAGTTTGCTTTTGTGCTTTTCTGGGATCAGAGCCATCTTTTCATGTCAGCTACAACCCAAGCTACTGCTCGGGATCATGATCTTCTGAGGACATGGCAGGCCAAGCTAATCTGCACCTCCTTGTACATCATGTTATCATGAGTCAGCTGCTGCCCAGTAATTACTCTGGGCTGACTCTACCTGCTGGATTAATATGAATACATCTTTCCATCATCAGCTGGATGTATTGTCTGGGGGAAGTATAATTTTGCGCATAATAAAATAATTGTTCTTTTAAGTGCATATAATCCATCTGTTCTTCAGTTTATCTGACCCTATTGTTTGCACTCCAGTGTTGGCTAGCAGACAGAAACTATTGAGATTCTCACCAGATGTTTATTCAGGTCAATAGGCCTCACTTCATAGCAACAAAGATTATTTGATTTTATTTGAACATAAACTTTGTATGTATGTTCCTAATGCCCTAATGCTTCTTCTGTGTTTGAGCAGGAAAGTCTATAAATATCAGAGCTCCCAAATTTCTGTAGTCTGATGTCTATTACTTCTTAATCTACATGATATCTTCAGGGCGCTTCTTGCTGTGGTTAAAGTATACCCAGGCTGTTGTGCCTGCTTTGCCTTTCTTCAGTTAATGCGGAATCTTCAGTCTTCAGCTTGCTTCCCCATGAAGACCGAGGAGGTCAACTTAGGAACAGGGAACCTAACATGAAATCCATCTCCACTAAGTCATCCATCTATGGAGGGGTTATCTCTTTCTGCACTAGGCACTGTGTACTTTTTTAGTGTCTATGGAGAGAAATGAAGGCTTTTAAGGCATTGAGTAATTGCAATTTTAGGAGTGTATTGTAGTACAGAAATAGTGCTTTAGAAATGCCTGCTTTGAGCCTGTTTTTTGCATGTCTAAAAATGAGCCTTGGTGACTACCTCAGACATGGATGTCTAACATTAGGGGCTTGAATGTCTTTATGTGGTTTCTGTGTTCTTCCTTCATTGCATATTCTTCTCCTTTGTCTCCATAAGTGGAATTTAAGCAGACCGGTTTCTCACACTCTGCCAGTCATAAGAAGTTTGACATCTTCAGTAATATCATCCTCTTGTATTTTTTTTTGCTAGTTCTTATTGGGAAAATAAATAAAACACCCAAAACAAATTATCCCAGTGCCAAACAAGATCATCCAATCAACCCAGCAGGATGTTTCACTGTGAGAGTTTGTCCTGGATAATTGCAACAGCATGGAGACATTTTTCATATATGACACTGTGCATGCATGTGTGTGTGTCTAACTTCTTCCTTTTCAGCTCTGAAGTCCTGATTGTGTTCTCTGGCTTGTGTTCATGGCATAGAATCTGACACCAGGGATAAAGCTACCTCTTTAAGGGGCTTGCTGGTTATCTCAGAAACAGACAGTGTTAAATTAAATGTTGCAAGTGTTCTTAGACTATGGATAAGCAGAATTCTGCCTGTGGTATATAATATCCTCATCATTCAGAGTTGTGGTGAGCAAGACAAGCATGAGTTAAGGTTCTGTCCTGTGGTGAAATAAAGTTGTATATCATTTGGGCTGCCAAGGTCTTTCCTCATACAGATTGTGTGCTCGTGGTAAAAGACAAGACTGTGTTGGTAGATGTCATATGTCTGGTGCTACAGTCCTTGAGCGTGGGGTATTGTGATCCTGTTTGGATAAACATTTGCTATTTACCTTCTGGATAGGACAGCCTTTTATTTTTTCAATGGTGGGTCTGGCTAGGCTCCTGAGCATAGGCAGATTTTGCATAGTGCTCAGTACCCATTCTCAAAGACTGCCATGTACTGCTAAGCTGGGGTGACTTCAAAGCTGGATGTAAAAGCACAGCTGCACTTGGATTCTGCTCACGTGACTGAATCCCATCTGCCCTGTGACAGTGACACATGCCAGTCTTGGGGCAAAAAGGAATTGTTAGGATCACGGCTAGTAATAAACCCTGTTGTCTACTTCAAGGGAAGATGAGATATGTAAGCATCATTCAGATGGGCTCAGTAGGGAATGAGGACACCGTGTACCTGTTGTCAAAAGTGCCTCAGCTTTCAGGAGGCTCCTAGAACCTTTTGGCTCAAATAGGTGTAGAAGTTGCTGGGATCAGTCAAGTGCTGTGGCTGTGTTTACTGCGATGCATCTGTGGTAGGTGTAGGATTCTGAGTTAATTTTCTTGTTGAAAATTTGATTTTGTTGCACTTGCCTTGAGTCAGGATTTTATCTTTCTGGTTTGCGTCCTGCTTCTGAGTTGCTCCTTAGTCAAATCTTCTGCGTGCCACTCTAGCTGTGTCAAGGCACAAGACCAACTCATGTAAACATAAAGACCCATAACGGTCTTAATTTTTTATTCATCAGAGCAGATCAAATAACACAAGGAGGCTGCAGAGAGGGCACATCTTAACAGTAGACTCTCGTGGTATATTGAAGTCCATTGCTCTTGAACCAATGTGTCGGGAATGCTCTGGGAGGTACAGATGCCAGAGATTACTCATCACTAAAGAGCCAGGGCAGAGCTTTTAAAAGGGAAAATCTTGACACCAAACAAACCTCATTTCTTTCCATCACTTAGTATTCAGACTTAAGACAAATTAATCTGTAATGAAATTTGCAGTACTTGCCACTGAATTTGTTCTCTTCTAAAAGCATCTCTTCTCCCATGAAGGGAGATGAACAAAAAGTATGTGTGTATGTATATATATCTATAGACACTTATACAGTTTTAATGCATACATAGAAAGCTCTTTATTGAATGTTTTATTTAGTAATTCAACACTAATATTTTCATTTGCTTCTGTAAATAATACTAAAAAAGTGAACTGGGCCAGAGAGGCCTTTCAGGAATTTGTTCTGTCATACAGCTTTAATAATCAAGTCGTCAAAATTCAAGCTGGATGCCTAAAATAAGTGAATAAATAAATAAAAGTTCTTGAAATGAATAATATCTTCTTTATCTCTTTATCTGAAATCACCTAAAGGCTACAAGTTCAATTTAATCCTTCTACCATCAGTCAGTCTGAGCTTTAATAGAAGGAAGGGAGGAAAAAGTGCTCAGTAGCTGGTCCCTGTTTTTTAACTTGATAGAGAAAACGATGCTGCCTGAATGAGACACTGCAGGAGAGACAAGTAGTTAGAGATTGTGCTTCATACCACTGTGGCTACTGCTGTTCTGCAGCTGCAAAAGAAAAGCAAATGCTAGGGGCAAAAGATAAAAGAGAATCTAAGGAGATGGATGTATTTTGCTAATCCTTTCCTCTCATGGTGAGAATGGTTAATCTGTTGCAGAATACAATAAGGATGCTAGTCCCACTTGCGCTTGCTTGTGAATGTGAATTAACTGAGGCCAAGCTGCCTGGAGCTCTTGATTTGTATAGTATTGTGGCTCAATCTGCAAGCTGTACCTGCAGTCAGGAAATGGAAAGGATAACTAAGATTTTTGATGTAACTCAGTCTCTGTGCAGGGGTCCTTGTATGTGTAAAACCATGTCAAATGACTCAAGGAATATTGCTGGCAGCACCATGCTAAAGTCAAGACAGAGTTGTAGCACCACAGAATTTTGACTCTAGGAGTGTGGATTTTCAATTACTGTTTCTCAAAAGCCAGATGTTCCTTCAGAAGGTAGTTATTTCAATATTGATGTTGACTTCATCATCCTGTCCTCAAATTTGAAGGAGTTTTATTTTCCTATCTCTGTAAATTAGAAAAGACAAGCAATGCTTTATTTTGTATCAACAGAGAACTCCTTTTGGTGCAGAGGATTCTCTACTGTATTTTTTTAGACTATCATTGTAATTGACCAAAAACAACAGAGGAAGCACAGATAACATACGCTTTTAGTCCAATATCTTACCTTATCTAGTGACAATGCCAGAGAAATATGGCTAAATCAGACTATTCAGACCTTGTCTAATCTCTCGAAGAGCACAGGGCAGAAAATCTTTCCTAATATTTCTTAGGATAAGCTTAGTGATGTTGGTTGGAGTAAGTCTACGTAACTACAGCTCATTTTGACATGAAGATAGGAGGATGCCTGCTTGCATCTCCTTTCCCTTCATGTGCTTGATGTGCTGGCAGCTTGAGCTGTCATTGGCAGAAACCGGACTTCCTCTTGGCATAAATGCAAAGGACTGGTTCTTTTGTTTTTATGCATAACAGTTGCATTAGATACTTTATGGGGTGTATATTTCAGTTTTTGAGTTTCCTTTTGCTAGCTGTACAGTGGTTTGGTTGTGTAGTTGAGTACAAACATAGTAAGAATTAATCAGCTGCCTCAGGCTTTGGACATTGCTCAAAAACAGTCCTTTCCAATCACATTTGTAAATTGCTCTATGGTCCAGCTCTGATGTGGCTGCTGGACCTCTGTGGCCAAAGACACTGCCTGCTCAAGAAACTTTAATATTCAGTGCAAGCACATGTAGTTTATCTTCCCAGTCACACTTAGCCATCCATCATAGCTGTGCCGTGGCACGCATCGCTAGGTTGTGAACCCTTCTAATCTGAACATGGACCTGTCTCTGATTTGTAAATCTAGTTACTCAAAATCAAATCAAATGCAGAACCTTTACTCAAATTACAGCATTTTCCCTTCAGGGCCTAAATTGGGATATTACAGACGTTTAAGTTTTTCAGCTCTGTGATCTACCTTCTTAGCCTGCGATCAACTCTTATTTTTATTAAGCCAGAATTTATTTAAGATAAAATTTATTTGAAATCCTGTTCAAAACACTGCCTGTTATTTATTTCCCTGTGATCTAGTTCTAAAGCACAGTAGTTATTTCTCAAAGTGTTTTTAGTTTGTTTTTTTCCTGAAGAACGAAACTTACTTAAAATTGGAGAAAAGGATATGCTTTGATTATGAGTGGATTGTGGGTAATAAACTAATTATATGGAGAATGATATTTGTGGTATTAAGCAGAGTATATATGAAGTGAAGCTATGTCTAAAACAGCGTGGAGTTGCATGGAAATGTGGTTCCATTACAGCTGCGCCATTTGTTAGTCAGACTCAAAAAGATTACTACATTGAAAATTTGGCTTTCAACAAGAGCCACTTCACTATCTTTAATGTTTAACTAATGAGCAGATTGATTTCTAACTTAGCTCAAAATTTAGACCTTGTTCTGAACATAGAAATTGTAAATTAGGAACAATTTCCTTTTCTTTTCCACATAGAAATGTAATCCACACCATAAAAACAAATTGCAGCATGACCTTGTGTGTGGAATCACTGCCTACCGCATGTTAACTAATCTAATTTGCCTCTCATTCTATTTATTGTTAGGAATTTACATGTCATTGATCACAGGCTTCCTGTTGGTCTGAAAAAGCCAGGGGGAATGTCAACTTTGTCACATGGTAGCCAAAGTGAAAGCTTTGACAGCTGAAATCAGGAAGCACAGAAATGTTTGAAAATTTTTTTGAAGACCCAACGTGGTTTTGAGTCTCAGGAGCTCGATCTGGGTTAAATGTGATGGGAGGAGATTGCCTCATTAGCCTTCTCTGGCGGGGAGGCTTATTGGTAATTGTGCAGGACAATACATTCAAGTTCTTTAATCTGAGCTGATTTTAATACTTTATTTAGCTGCAATCCTTTCTCTTTGTCCTCGGAGTTAATACTTCCTCTTTCTCTGTCTTTCAGCTGTACAGCTCCATGGACTTTGGAAGAAAATGGCAGCTTATGCATGAACGGGTCACTCCAAACAGGTTTTACTGGTGAGTTATGCCCTCAGCGTTTGCTTGCTTTGGGCAGGTCATAGAGGGGAGAAGGGCATCTAACTTGAAGGGGTTGGTTGCTTTACCTGAACATTGAGTATACCTTTGGTTTTTAGACATCACCTATATATATTCAGTCCACATTACGTATCTTGCAATGCTATAGTCTCCATGTTTGTACCTCTTTCTTGTTTGATAACAGTGATGTCTTGTATAGTTGAATACAAGTCCTTTTATTGCAAAATCCTGCTTCTTTGTTATGTAACTACTTACAGTAACACAGAGAAACCTCACAGTGCTTTCTTGACAAAGCTATGATCATTAGATCTATTTTTCAACTATTCTGAGAGCTGCTTTAGCCTGCAACACAGTCTTTGTGCAGAGCCAGCCACTCTGACCAGTGTCCTTATGCAACTGTTGAGAGGAAATAATGATTCAGACTCTTCTCTGAATCAGTCTCTGAGGAGCCAGGTTTTTCTACTGACTGATGAGAGCCCAGGATATGCTAACAGTTTGCTAAAAATCTGCTTTGTGAATGTCTTCCTTTCCATTTCCCAAGCGTCAGCCTCCAAAATTGGGACAGTATCTTAAAAGCAAATGATTAAACAAATTTGGTTCCTGTCTCCAGGCTCCTCCATTTCACTTGCGACTTTTCCAAACTTCACCATATAAAGGCTCAAGGATTGGCCTTTATGAAGAAAGAGAAAACTCAACAATGTTATTTTTTAATTGAATCTAGCATGTGGGACTTGAATAAAGATACTTAATGCAGTACTTGCCCCTAACAGATAATGGTGTGTGTGTGAATGTGTACAAGTGCCGATTTACAGAATCTGTGACTAGTTAAAAGAAGTACCTGGTCCTTAAGGCCCACTCAAATTTGTAATATTAAGAAACCAGTGGCTCTTATTTTGAGTGGTTGAAAAGAAAAAGGTCTTGGATGACTTAGGAATTTACTCCCAATTTCAAAGCATAGTGTCTGTAACTTACAGTCAAATGCTCATAGAAATTCTTGTGCATCATTAAAAGTACCTGGAATACAGGCCCAGAATATCATTAGACTGGATTTGCACTGTTTCCACACTTTGCAGTGGAGTTAAACACCTCATGGGATTTCCAAATGACTATATCCTGGAAATCTCTGCAAGCAGCTTTAGATTACCATAGTTAAAACATGGCTTTTTGACATCGAGTTTGGAGATGTCCCTTTGTGTGCCTATGGATGTTGGACAATGTAAGAAAGTTTTTGAACAATGAGGAAAAGAAGTTGTAAGGCTCCTAAGTTACATAGACCTACAAAATGTGTTAAAAGATCTAGAACATTGTCTGATCATGTTCTTCAAGTTTCATAGTTTCCATAGTGAAGGAAAGCTGGTTATATTCTCCTGGTTCTGGTGGCAAGTAGTTGATCAACCTAAATACACAAATTCCTTTAATTTCACTATTCGTGTAAGGGGCACATGACAAAGGTGAGTGTTGATCATCTCCAGGTGAATTCTTCTGTAGGGTGGAATAGCTAGTGCTGTGGTAGAATTCTACCTTACCCTTCATATTCCATAAACTTTCTTGGAGGATTAAGTGCAAGTGCTGAGCTGACTTGGGAACAAAGCAGAATCTCTTTCCAAAGGAGAGGTTGTGTTGTGGTTTATTTTCTACTTGCATGTAATAACAGTTAATTGAAATTGTCTGTGTTCCTTTTGACTTGTATATAATTTCCCACAATCTCCCTCATTTTTCATACAGTATTTTGGATGCTTGTTTGAATGCTGTTTTTTACACTGCATTATATAATGCCTCTGTTTTGGATGTCTCTTAGAAAACTTGGAAGTCTTCTATAGTTAAAATTCATTTGCCATAGACCTAGAAATATTTATTTCACTGAGAAACAGGAGATTCATTTACTGCTTCCATGGGGATGCAGCTGTTCAGCCATCTCCAGGAAAACAGGGTTCCATCATACCTAAGAGTTACCTGGAAGACAAACACTGTCACTCTGAATGTCCCTTCCTTCCCTCAGGTCTATATGCTAAGCGTGACATAATATGGCATGGGATGTCACTTTGGTTGTACATTTGTGTTCTCATCCCACGTGGATATCGCATGTCCCATAGTTTGAGACACCTCTCATCAGTTCCTGCAGGCAGCTCAAAGTTTGTGCATGAGCTGAGATTCACCTCATAGTTATAAAAACCTAGGATTTGAAATCTCTGCTTCTGTAGTAGTGATTCATTTGTTAGCTACACCCACTGATAGCAGAGGCAGAGCTTGAACAGAATGTGTTACTTGATGTGAGTACAGGCATCCAAGTTAGGCTCCCATGTGTCTTAGTCTCAAAGATTTTAATAACTTAGGATCCTGTAAGGCTGGAAATAGGAACTTACGCTAATGTGATACAGAAATTCCCAGATCACTCATCACTTTGAAATTACTCAAGATAACTAGAACCAGCATGGGTGCAAAGTTTGTTAAAGACTTACTCAATGTTCTTTTCATTTAAAACACATTTTTTACAGCTCTCTCTGGGCCTTGTTCATTTTCCCTCACTGTAACTTAGACACCTGTGCTGTCATGTGGAGGGATGTAAAAAATACAGTCCATATTTTGTACTGCAGAAATGTTGAGGAAGTTTCCTCATCTGTTAAACACATGGTATGTTCTGTGCTGACTAAATACTGTCTCTGTTCAGATAAGAACTCAAAAGTCTTGACTTTTCCTTAAGTTGCTTTGCTGCCTCTGACTGTTCCTTTGGTGGGACAACAGGACTAAGGAAGAGGTCAAGATAGTTTGGTTAGTGGAGCATTCAAGAAGCCTTGTTCAGCACTTTGCTAGATCACAGCTTTTTCATGTCACCTTGGGTGATTTGAGCTGACTTTGCCTTGTTACCTCCTAGGTAAGACTGGGATAAGAGAGAATTTCTTTTCCTTTCTGGATGTGATGCATGAAGTATTCAAACATTCTGATATCAGGTGCTACAGCAGTGGATTAAGAGCACTAAAGGGCAATAGAGAGTTAAAAAAAATTTTGGTGGCCTGTGAAGTCCTTCTACAGTCTTATGGTTTAATTCTTTACAATGTGGAGTTTCACAAGGTGACCTAAGTTTTCTGGCTAATCAGCTAAATGGCTGTGAATGTCCATCTGTCTTTGGAGGCCCTGACTGCAGAGCAGACACAGGGATCACAATCCTGTGCAGAGGATGGACTCCTTAGAGTCTCTCAGGCAACACTTCGCAGGAGGACTTATCCACATTTCCTGCCTCCCATCATCACTGGAGAAGTGGGGGTTTGCCTGGTATGTCTAGACATTTACGCCTCTCTCTCTCATTTGTGTTTTTAAACATGCTCTCTGGGACCTTGGGTGATTCCGTCAAAGTGTGGGAGTGGGAAAGTGGGGAAAACCTACTTGTATGGAAGAGAGGGAGAGATCTGCATGGCATTTCTCATGACAGTGGGAATATTTGGAGAACTTCTATCAGTGCTCAGGATGAGCCTAGTCAGTAAAAGACACTGAGATACACATTAGTGATGAAAGCTGGGCAGAAAACACCAACAAGGCAAGAGGGGAAAGACAGCAGGAGGAGGAAAATACAATGTACACTAGCCTGGCTTCAAGGAGCACTGTTGGTATCCACAAATAGGAAAAATATGTTGTAACAAACAATTCTCAAATATACTGCTGGTTCTCTCACTGAGTCTCCCCAGAATGTTCTCCTTTTTTCCTCTTCCAGTAATAACCAAATTTCTGGTTGTCTTACTATTCATGAATGCCAGACACAATAGTTTTGAACTCTAGGGATTCAACACCAGGAGAAGGGAACAGGCTGTGGTTTTTACTGAGAGGAGGAAAGAAGCTGTGCATCCACTTAGACTGTGCTTTGCAGTTATGGGTTTTCTATCACAGTTGTTTGAGGCATGAGCTGGCAAATTTTGTCTCTTGATGGCATGATTTTCAGTCCTTTTTTTTTTTTTTCATGATTTTGGATAGTAACAGTGGTAAAATTCAGACAGTGTATTTCTATTTATTTGCATCTTGAATTTCATGAAGACTGTACTGCAGGCTGGTTTGGATATCTGAGGGTAACGTAGCAGAAGATAAGGGATTTACCTCATTGTTTCAAAAGGTTATGATCTGGGTTTGGATCTGCAGTTGGGCAGAGGTTTGTGTCTATTTCCTCATCTCTGTGACAGCACTGAGATTTCCTAATCCCAGTGCCAATTTGGGTCCACACAGACAGTTTCAGCAGCAGTTCCAGAAGCGACCTTTGGATACAGCTAACATTACCTTTTCCTGACTAGTTTGCCAGCAGTGAAATGAATAGTCAAATATGTGCCTGTGTCTCCTGTAAATCCCACTAATCATTGATTACCAGATGGTGTCATTGCATAGTGCTGGGGAAATGTTGCCTGATCTTTTTACAGCCAAGTTTAGTGTTAAGAAAACATAGTCTTGTAAATGTCAAATTGTCTATTAAGTAATCCTGCATTAGAGTTTTCTAGAATTAAAACCATACCATACATGGAGCTGTGGATAAAAGGATTAATTCCAGTTTGGCAGCCATGGATAACACCACCTATAACATCATCAAGGCATACCCAGTGGGTGGTCACGTAGACCACATGGGAAGAACTGAACAGGGATCTATTACTGGCAACTCCCATGGGCGAATGACTCATTTGTCTGTGTTAAGGGACTTGCTTCCCCTGCTCTGTGGGTGAGAACACCTGAGAAATATTTTTGTCCCAAGAGGGCAATGCTAACAAAAATCTGGGATGTGTTACTAAAATCACCATGACTATGTACTGTACTGGACTGAGGATAAAACTGTGAGACTTTAGCCTCCAACTCTGTACTAAAGAGTTGAGGAGAGATGAGACATTCTTAAAAGGTCTTTGCATATATTGAAAGATTTCCTTGCAAGGTCACATTACTTAAGCAAAGATCATAACATCACAGTGATAATAAGAACTATTTTGTTTTCCTTGTCACTTAAGACAGGCAGGAATGGTGAAGTTAGGGATTTTACTTTCATTTTGTGCCTGCAATTAATGCAGTTGGCACTATAGATATTTAATGTTTCCAAACATTAGGTTGATACAGGCTAGCTTGTGATTACACAGTAACTTGATGACAGAGATGGAAATGAAACCTAAATACAGAGTTGGATACTTTGGCTGAAATAGTGTTCCTTTTTGTTAAAAAAGTTTCAATTCAATAAAGATGGTTTAGAATTCATGTCAGCATTATCAAAATGTTTATCTCAGAAATAAACAAAGGAACATCCTGAAAATTTGACATTTTTTTGAATGTTTTTAAAAGTTAAATTTAATTAAAATCTCATTTTGCAATGTATGAGCTTTTCAAATTTAAGTAGGGAAAGAGTGCAACCTGAAACAAAGTGTCTAAGTAAAGCCAACATAAATAGATCCTGACTCGTGTTCCTGTCTTGATCTTTTGTGATGCAGAGCAGATAATGGTCCCTAATATCCAAGTTGGGTGTTCAGCATGCTTATAACGTACTTCATAACTGTGATCACTATCTTACAGGAGTGATCAGCAAAGTTTGAGAAACCTTTGTAAGTGTTATATTTTGCTTTTGTCCATGAGCATATTTTATTTCCTAAACTTAATCCTTCCTATTTTTCAGCTACAGATTGCTAAATCTTCTTCCAGGAACACTGTGATAGATTTCATGGATATCTAATAGCATAGAATCCTAAATGTGCCTGAGAACAGGAAAGTCCTTCACTTTCTCTCTCTGATAAACCCTGCAGGACTGTTTTATAGAGGCTGCATAGACTCTAACAGTTCCATTTGTGCCTACAGTTAGTGTAATGCTCATGCTACCATTCCCATTTATGAGCACAGTCCATGTTTGTTTAAACTAATTTATGAGAGATTGACACAAATAGTAGGATTTGGGAAAGCATCTTTGTAGAAAATGGAACAAAGCCCCTGGTTCACTACTAGAGTAGTATTATAGAACATTTACTAGTTCATCTGGGACTGAAAAGAAAGATAGTATGGTTTCTGATGTATGATCACACTTTATGCTGACTAATGTACTGAAGAAAATTTGTTACAGCTAGCATTTTATACTATGAGTATAAGCTCTAAATAGTAGCTGATGCATTGAAAGAACTCCTGAAGGGTGTTCATGGAATGACTTTGCTATTGTGTGATGCTTCTCTCCTTACTGCTGCTTCCCTAGTAAAATAAGCATTTGACTTTTTTTTACATGGACCTGTAGATGCCATGTTATCAAGTTGCCTGGACTCAAATTTATTCTAGCAGGAGAAAAAACAAAAGAAAGAAACATACTGGCTACAAAGATTGTGTGTGATTATGAAGGGAAATAGTCTAAAATAAATTAAAATTCTGTTTTAAAACCCATGCTCCATATAACAAATGAACAACAAGAAAAGAGGTGATCTTATTAATGTTTACAAATATGTAAAGGGTGAGTGTCAGGAGGATGGAGCCAGGCTGTTCTCAGTGATGTGCAGTAATAGGAGAAGGGGCAATGGGTACAAGCTGGAACACGAAAGATTCCAAAGTAATACAAACAAAAACTTCACTGTGAGAGTGAGGCAGCACTGGAACAGGCTGCCCAGATGGATTGTGGAGTCTCGTTCTCTCGAGACAGTGAAAACCTACCTGGATGAGTTCCTGTGTGACCTACTCTAGGTAGTCCTGCTCTGGCAAGGGGGTTGGACTGGATGATCTCTCGAGGTCCCTTCCAACCTTTAAGATTCTGTGATTTTGTGACAGCAAACTCAATACATACACAACCTCTGAAGTTCTGTCTGCTAGACAGAATGAGTTCTTTCAATGGGTGGTGTTATATCCTCTGGAAGGGCAATTTTTAAATAAGTCACCTTTGAGGAACTTTTCTAATTTCCTTTTGCTTGATGAACGTAGCATACCTTGCCAAAGGAAAGATTATCCCTTCTCCACTAATGTAACTGTGGATATCCTTAAATACTATCTGGCTTTTAGGATTTGTGGTATGTTGTGGTTTTAGTACAAGTTGTGATGTTAGCTGTATTTATGACTTTAATGTGCTGTGTCTGGTAGTGATTCTTTTCTTAACACTAGGAAAGTAAGGGCTGAAATATTTCTGTTTGTTGGTTTTAAATTTAATGCTTACCACTAAATGTCACCTATTGTGCTGCAGTTAGGGCTTTCAGCCATCAAAAAGCCTTTTGCTTTGATCTCCCATCTATCAGTTTTCTTTATGTCCTGGGGGCCAGTCTCATCTCTAATTTTCCCCATTGCTAGTCTTGGATCACTTTGCAATCCCCTCCTCTCATTCTTGTGACTAAATGTTTGAGACCAGAGCAGACCAGACAAAACACTAGTAAGAAATGTAAGGAGGAATTTGCCATATATTTCTCCTAATGAAGATCAATCCCTGGGCGGAATCCCAGTGCCATGACTGCCTGGACAGTGCACAGTGGAAGGATACATTACCTTCTCATGTAACAGGGTACTAGATAAGATGTACAAACTTCATCACTGTTTCACAGGCCAAGGCTGGAAGCTTAAATGCTGTACTGCAGACTCGGGCAGCCTGCTTGGGTTGACTTCATTCTGTCTCTCCCTGATGCACATGAACTCAAATACAAATTAATTTCAGCCTGTCAGTAGTAGTCCCAGAGTAGTTCTTTGTGATATTTTGTAGGAAGCAATGATGAAAGCCAGCCCTCTAATTAATATATTGAATAATGCATTTCTCTGAGGCATATGGGGATCTCCCATACTGTCACAGCTTGACAAAGCTAATGAAAAGCTAGGCTGTTGGGCTGACAGTAGTATCATATTTTGTGCTCTGTGACTAGCAAGGAATGTTCTCTCTTTTTTTTGGGTAGGATTTGTCTTAGATTTTGGCCTTTGTTCTATACCACACTAACCTCCCTACTTCTCAGCAAATGAGTGAATATTCAGTGTGAGAAAGAAGCCCTCTTGCTTTCAGATGGCTGGAAGAGAAACTTTTGGGTTGTGTTTTAATTATCACCATTGTTCTGAGAAGTTTAGGAATCACCTTATCACATACTCTGATTATGGAAGTAGTTTTCCATCCATTTCGTTTGGTGGCAAAACACTTGCTGGCATCAGGGAGCAAGCATGTTTCTGGACCCAGCCTCACCCCAAACGGCCCACTTGGATTTCAAGAGAAATACCTGTGTGGGAGTTCTTAAAGTTCTTGTTTTTTCACAGAAGCTGGGACTGGAAGCATTCTTGCATTGGAGAAAGCTACAATGTAACAGAGAATTTATCCTCAGTAAGTACATGAATGCTCTTAGGGACCATTTTTGCTTGAACTTAGATTTTTGGTCATACCTCACAGCTCTTTGGGTAGATTTTTTTTCAAGAACACCTAGGAAGGACTCAGGTAAATTCCAGTTCACTTCTCTGCACTGGCTTCTGCTTCCAAACCTTTGTGAGTTTGCCTGCCATGAAGTTGAACAAAACCAGTTGTTTTGTTTAACAGAAGGAGCTGAACCCATGCTGTGCAGAAAGAACAGTCTTATCATGGCAAAACAGACAAGATGTTTCTGCATTCATTTAAACGTGAGCCATTTGTGTCGCACAATACCATCCATTAAAGATAAGGAGGTCCCTCTTTGCCTTCTGCCTGTTGGAAATTAACAAACTCTCTTAAAACGACAATTCATCAGAAGTTATATGAGGCAGAATTCATTCTCTGCAAGAGAAGAAATTGAAACTCCCATCCTTTCATTCCTTGGCATTCCCCTGAGTCTCTTCTGCAGAATGAGACGAGTTTAATTCTGCTATTGTAAAGCGTAGTGAGCACGAAGCTACATCAGAACATAAGAGAAGGAAGGAGTATCTTATTAGCTGCACTACAGGTTCTTTTAAATAACGTTGATTCAGTAACTTGTCTCTTGCTGATCATATACAGAATAAGGACAAGAAGCCAGTGAGTGAAGCTGTTTCATTCGCATATTTGTAGTGAGCTAATTGGAATAGGAGATAGCAATGGTTATCATAGCTCTGTAATTATCTCACAGAGAATTGTCTTCCATTGGGCTGAAGACAATAAAAATGGCATGTAGACACAAATCCATGTTTAGTTAAATATCAGAAATTCTGCAACTGAGTTTGAGAGAAACATGGTATGTCACCTGTGACTGCCAGCAAGGGCTGAGGGAATGACAAATACTACGTGTAGACTTCTAAGCTGATTTTGGTAGGTCTGGGTGTTCTCCCACAGGAGAAGATCCTGATTTTTTTATCAGAAATACAAGCCAAAAGCTCTGCTAGGTTTTTAGACAAAGGGTACAGAAAGTTTCTTAGGTTTTGCTTACAGTGTTTTTGGTGTTCAGGTCTTGATGGAAAATCTTTGATGGAAGGAGACATGTTCCATTATAATATTGATTTTAGAGGCAATCTGTAACTCTCTGAAGCCATTTCTGAATCTGCTGTAATTTCTCCAGAATTCTTTTTTTTTTCCCCTTTCCTTTCTACAGATCATTAGATTTGAACAGCATGTATTACTTTTTATTTAGTCTCGTAGTTTTCTTCCTTTCATTGCTTGTCTGTAACAATGGATTAAGAACCCGACAAAGAGAAGCTCTTAATTCACCTACAGTTTGACCATATGTCTTTACTTCTTAACAGGTGGGTAGCACAAAACCATCATTCTGCCCTGAGCATTCTTTCTTGAAAAAGTTAATGTTTTGAGGTTGAGAACTCTGGGAGTGAGTCTAGTGCTCAGGACCCTGGACAGCTTTGTCTCCTTATGGTTTGTGCATCCATGTAAACTGAAGCAAAGGAATCCACAAAAGTTCTGATCTCTCCTGCTACAGTGTCACTCTTCCACTGATGGAGACAGCTGCACGTGGCTATGGGTGTTTTATCTTTCCATTCTGTTGGTGAGGATGCTTCGATTTTCAATGTAAACCTGTGTCTTTGTCGTAAGACATGTGGTTGTCTACAGACCTCTAGTCTTTGTTGCTTTTAACCATCATAGCCATGCAGACTTGCTGCTTCTACAGACAGAGCCTGATTTTGTATATCTGTCTGCTGCCTGAATCCTTTTTGTTTCCAGCTTATTTGTCTTTTCCTCTTGTGAATGTTGGAACAAATGAGCATCTCACTCTCAGCAGCTAATTGAGTGTGATTTTTTTAGGGGCAGGGAGCCATGTTGGTGCATTTAAGCTTGCTGGTCCAGAACAGAGTAGTTTATTCTCCTCTTTCTTTCTCCTTGCCCTTCTTTTTACTCTCTTGCTTCCTTTCCTGCCTGATAGTTAGAAAACAAATAATGAAATACACCTGTTGTTATCTTCAGGTTAGCATCTGAAATACAGAGAAACAACTGTAACAAAAAGTTTGTGACAGAAATCTAGATTTTTTACATTGCCTTTCTCCAAAATGCATAAAGTGAACATCAAATTTATTTCTAAAATGTTACATGTTATCCCAGGGTGATTCTTCCCAATATGCTGTGATAGGGAATGTGGATACTCATCTAGCCTTAATTAATTCATTATATAATGCCTATAGGCACATGGGGCTCATCAGCATGTCCTATACATTTAGTCTGTGCCAAGTTTCATACTTGGCATCCCTCCTTTGGACAATTTCAGTTTTATTTTTATTCATCTACTGCTGTGTTCATTTATTAAATGATGCTCTCAGTCTGAAGCTTTTCAGAGGCACTGTATCGTGTCTAGGACCCTGTTAAAAGCTAAATCCCTGAGACTTGGCATTTCAGGCGTGTCGTATTTGCAATCAGAAAATGTTCATATGAATAAGGGCAATTAAACACACAGTGAACTGATAATCCTTATTTTGTTGTGTGACACTGCTTGAACAGCTCATGTTTAAGATACTTTTATTAGGAGACAAACTCAGAGGAATATTATGAGTCTTCTAAACATATAAGTCATAAGACATATTAAGTCTAGTGAAGTCCTTGGCTACAGGACTGATGGGCTGAGCTGATGTCTTGTTTGAGCATTTGCTTTGCTTTTCTGAAAATGGTCAGAAATAGATCAGAATTCATGTTTCCTGAAAAACCAAAGCAATAATCTGTAGCAATTCCCCACCCTCATGAGTTTCAAAGGAGGATAGCCAAGAACTTGGGAAACATTGATTAACTGGGCTTCATAATGTAGTAGACACTAAACTAATGTTAAACCAAATGCAGGGAAAGAGATGAAAGTCACTCTTGTGCTTGAGTTTCACAGATCTGCGCAAAGCATGGATGACTAAACAATGTCATTTTCCTGATTTTTTTTTCCCAAAAAGCTGAGAAAAAAACCACATCACCACCCCATGCAAAGTATTCTACTCCCAAATTTTCAATTGGGAAACAAAGATTTTTTGGTTAAGTAGAATGAACTATTCCTCTGGAGTGGATTCTGCTTATGCTCCCCTCCCCACTTGTCCTACCAATTTGACTTTTGATCATTAAACCAGCTTTTGTATACAATAAGTTCTGCATTTTGCATTTCCACTTCTCTTATTTTTCTGTTTTTTTTCCTCTCCTATTCAAAAGAAAAAGAGGGATGATTGAAGAAGAAATAGATGAAAAAATGAAATAGCTAAAAATGTGTCAGTTTTTAGTTTTTTAAAAAATAGATTTTTGTTTCCTGAAAGGACTTGAAATTTAGAATATTAAAAATTTAAAAGTGTCCCTTACTTCAGAAGGCAAACCAAAATCTAACCCTTTTGTTGAAATATGTTTCCAACTTGTCCACTCAAAAGTTTGCAGACCTCTAATCCCAGCAAAATCCCCTCTCTACTCTCTAGAATTGCCTTCCTCAAACCATCACTGTCTGTTGGATGCATGTGGGACAGAGAGCTGATGCGATATTGTGCACTGAAGCTTTGAGTTGTCTTCAGGACAGTGACATCTTAACTTGATGAGCTGATGCTTCATTACTTCCGTCATACCCCAATGCTGGTGCTGCTAGGACTTGGAAAAAAAAATAAGACTTCTTATTCAATTAGGATAAGCCCCCAGGGCTGCTCTTATATAGCCCAGATGAGCTGTACCCTGATGAGTCAGAAGCAGCAGGCTGCATGGGAGTTAGCTTATTTAGTTGGTAAGTAAGCAGCAGGACTGTGACTGCACCTGAGAGTACACCTGCTATGAGCACTGCTTTTAACATAACTGACAGATCTGTGCCCTGCATGAGTCTGAGTCTCCATGAGAAGTTATTTCAGGTACTACTGGGAAATTAAGATGCCACCTCCAGCACATGTCCTGCCGGTGCTGCTGGCCCTTTCCAGCCTCGACAGGCTGTAAGAATCTTCACCCTTCTACTTGCACAGTTTCTTGAGTTTATTTCACAAAAAAAAAAAAAAAAAGTGGTTATGTTTATTGGGATTTATAGTATAGGCTGGGGAAGATATAACAGAGGACATTAAAGGACTAAGACCTATTAACTGGATGACAAGTAGACACGGAATTATTTGTACTTTCTTAGTTATTAACATTAGCATATAGGGAAAAGAAAAAAAAACATGGCTCAACAGCAGCTTTGTTCTGTTGATAAATATACTTTAAAGGTATTCTCAGGTTCAGTAGCATTTCTTTGCCATTGCTGTTGCTTTCTGTGATATAGAGTCACTTTCTTTTATGTACCACAAACAGAAAAAAAATCTTCCTGATTGCAGCAGAGCCTGCTGTCTTGTGTTCCTTCTCTAGTGATTGGTGATATAGTTGAGCCTAAATGTCAGCTTTTCCCTTGAGGAAAGGAATGATTTGGACCTCTTTCCTCTTCCTGGCTTGCCATATCCATGAAACAACTGTGTAAAGAAACTTCATTGTTCTGAAATCTGTAATCCACTGAATTTACAGGTAATTTACAGCAGGTAATGAGGGTAAGATGCAGGTAAGCACCTGCATACATGCATATATGGAAATATGTGCAGATGCTGTGACTATCTTATGTTTTATTTCCTTTGAGATACCAGGTAGGATAGCGCCTTAAAATTAATTAGGACCTTTTTTAAAGGATTGGCTTTGCTGAAAAAGAATCAGGTGAGAATAAACACTTGTCCTTTTCTTCTTTTTTTTTTGCCTTATCTTGCAAGCTAAGTCTCACAACAATTACTTCTATCGATGTCCAGAATTGTAGCATCATGGAAATTAGCACTGGAAAAGATGTAGAAAGCTTCAGGGACCTGGCTAAGACACTTTCTTACAATATGTTTCTGCCCAGCCCTTTTTCCAAGCTTCATTTGAATTATGCTGTGCAAGGACATTTTGTCCGTAGAGACCTCATCACATCCTACAGCATCCAGCAGCGTCTCCCCCTGTTCAGGCACAGACAATAATGCTGTATTTATGTTTTTAATAAATACACTGCTCCCTCAGCATTTCAACTTTTGTATCTGTTCTTAACTAGAGAAGTTTATGGTATGTTTTCATCCTGGGGTGTGTGCAGCTTATGTGCACGTTGGCTGCTACATATGCAGAGTTAGGCCTGATGCAGACAGTTTTAGACTTGACTGCAATAAATAACATGTGAATACACAGTCCCCTTGACCATATGAAGTTACTGATATCTAAACAAATGTGATGTCATATCAGATGGAGCACGTAGCCTGTTGGCCCATCCTGGAATGGTATGTATGATTTAGCAATGCTGCTATGTGAAAAGTTACAGATCGGTTGAGCAGGAATTGTATGAATCAGTTTCTGCTCCCTTCTGTTACTTGGATGGGTTGGTCTCATGCACTGCTTGCCTGGTACCACATGGAAGTGTTCAATTCTGGGGTAGGATACAATAAAAATTGCCACAGACCAACTGGCAATATCAGCTAATTTGACTGCAGTTGCCTGCAGCAAGAGGATGTGCTTTTTCCCCCTTACATATTATTGCACAATAAATGTGCCTTATTCCTTCTCATTTCTAGCTCTTTTCTACTGCACGATATGCTGCTTAGTAGTCTCCATCTGTTTCTTCTGTCTCTTTACATGAGCGGTGGCAATTGCCTTCAGTCTGACATCACAACCTGCAAAAATGAGTTTCCAAGTTGGTGTCTTGGGAAAGTCTCAATCCACTGTAAAAGTTTAGATTTTGTTTTCAAAGCCAGAAATGGCAAATGCCATCTTGACTGGTCAGAAACTAGGCACAACCCTGGAAAAATACTTAATACAGCAGATTCCAGACCATGTTTTAAAGGCTGAAGTGCCTTATGACCTGATTTTTTTACTTTGTTGTAAAAACTTAACACAAATGTTGCTCATGTCCAGTGATAACCATTCCCACCTCCCAAGCTAATAGGTCTGGGAGATGGAGGAAAAGAGAACCTCCTGTTCTCTGTTGATAGTTTAGCAAGGATCAACAGATGGTAGTCTGAATTGCTTAGCATTTTTGATCTAGGATGCTGGAGGAGCTAAATCTCAGTACTGCTTTTTGTCTTTAAATACTTGAGATCTGGAAAATGGGTAGGAAAAAAATGCAAAGATGGTTTTACTCCACGGAAAAGCAGCAGACAATATAAACAATAAGCTGAGGCATGTGGTGGGCAGATAACCCAGAGAGTATGTATATTACTGTCTTTGAGGGTTGGACTAGATGATCTCTAAAGGTCCCTTCCAACCCCTACCATTCTATGATTCTGTGCTTTTTCATTTTGAACTATATAGTGTCTTATGTGGAAACACTTCAGGAACAGCAATACCATACAATGCAAAATACTGTGTTTTCCTTGCCCTGCTTGCTTGTTCTCTCTCTCAGTCAGATGAAATGTTAGCAGAGCAGCTTAGTAAACGTGCATCCGTGCATAATGCTCTTCCCTCAAGGCAGAGATAAGGATCTTGCCAGGATCCTATCCAGCCTTCAGCTTTCAAGACACACAATTCTCTTCTGAAAAGGGAGGAAAGACCTTGTGAAAACCAAGAACTACCATGAGAACAAAAAAGAAAAGCAGCTGCAGAAGATAGAGAAAAAGTACCCATCGCTTCCTTCCTAATCGAATTCAGAGTTATTTGAAATTCTTAATTGGCCAATGATCCTGTGCCAGCTGCAATAATGGTAGCTGGCTCCACATTTTGAAAACTGCCTTTGCAGCAATCAAGGAACGTGTTAGCAGGAAAATAATGACCTTTCCTGTCACTTCTGCCTTCATGATCTCAGCATTTTTTTATCTGAGTGGTGATAAATGAATAGGGATGGTGGAGGATGTTGATTTAGCACAGTTTCTCACAGTGAGAGTGTCCTTTTTTTTCCTCCCCATGGCCATCTAAGGCAGCAGCACACAAGGGTGCAGTCTGTGGACCTTGGTTTAGTTTTTGCTGCTTGGAGTTTGTGCAGATACAAAACAAAGAGCTGAGGTGTGCTTGGAGCCTGAGATGTGACCATGTGGCAGCAAAACTGTTTTCAAGCTGAGTTTAGGCTTCTGAGTGTTAAATACTCTTGTCTTTGTAAGCCTCTGAAATGGAGCCATTTGTCAGCCAGAGAGCCATGCAACCCCTTCCCAGCCACCAAATTCTGTGAGCCCCACTTGGTTGGACAGGACACATAAGAAAAATGGTAAGTCAGGGTGCTGATGTCTCTCCTCATCAGACTTTAGTTGCTCAAATGGTTTTGAGCAGTGCATCCTCCAAATGTTCTTCAGAGAGATAATGAATGAGAAAATGTAGGGTTGTGAATGTCTCTCATTGCTGCTCATGTTTTGCCAGACCTGAGAGGCTGCTGTAGTGAGTTCTCAAGACTAGAGAATTTACTAGATGGGATAAAGGAATAGTTTTACAGTCTGTGTGTGTGCATTTTTGCAGCGGTGCTCCAGCATCTACATTCACATCTCAGTCTCTTCACTGCCTGACTTTTTTGCATTTTTCATGTAAAGTTTCTCAGACAAATTATGAGAGACCATTTGCTGAAAATACTCATATTCAGGAGTCAAGGCACTGCAAAACAAAGCCCTGTTCTTTGCTACTGAGAACAAGACGTGAGGTGAGGCATGAAAAAACAGCATTGATTAGGGATTTGTTTTGCACAGTCCTTGATATAAGACAGTGACTTGGTTTGGGAGAGGGAAGGATGACTGATGCATTACTTTACAGGCTCGTTATCTGCCTGCAGATAAGATGAGCTTGTCTTGCTTTTGGGTTGCAGATCACTTTGTGAGCTTTTCCACATGAAGTAAGATATCTGGCAAGCACAGGAGTATCAGAGTGGTGCTGTATGTTGGCCCTTTTCTCATTGTCATTGTTCTGAAAAGAACCATCAGGCTTGTCCGAACGAATTAAGGAAATAAGAAGATGGCACTGGGAAGGAATTTTAAGCTAGAATTATATGTTTCAGGAGACTCTTGTCATACACTGGTGCTCAATAGGCATTATGAGTAGATTCACAGCATATATGTATGCAAATGCACAATGGTAATGAATATTTTGTTTGGAAATACTTCGGTTCTTCTAACTACAGTCTCTTTTAAAATTAATACTGCTGTGGCAGACTGATATGAACTAGGCCAGGAGGAAGTTTGCCCTGTTGCTGTGGTGGGAAGTACAGTACTCCCTCTGTCTTGGAGGGGAGGGAGCCAGGAGGTGTCATTGGGAGCAGGTGAGGCAGCCTGATATAGTGTGTCAGGACACAGCAAGTGGCTCTAGATAGAAGGCTGATGTCTGGCTTCCAGAAGGAAGCCTGGACAGGGTCAAGGATGATAGCTGGATTTAAGTAGGAAGCCTGTTGGGAAGGGCTGTGGGGCAGGTCCTTAATGTGTTCTCAACCTGTACCTAAGTGCTGAAATTACTACTCCCTTTGATAAAGCTATGATGGGTCTGTTGGTAGGCAGTTACCTCTGTCTCTGTTGACATGTGAGGGTCACAATTGCTGAACAGATAAAATTATAGCATTTAGGGCTACTTTGGGAAAAAGGCAGAAAATTTCTGCCATAGACTATAAAGAGTATGCTATATATATATATATATA
>WBNH01003691.1:19665-32466 GCA_013401255.1 Urocolius indicus | reverse complement strand
ACCGTCATTGCCTTGGTTTGTTACGTGACTATCGAGATGGGAAACTGGCTGGAAATAGTATTGCATTCTTAGTTAAACTCTAAAGAAATCCTTGCCTAGTTTTGTGATTTGGTTTTATTCAGGTCTCAGGAGCTCTTCCTCCCTCTAGTAACTGGCCACGAGAAGGCCGCGCTGCTTTGGGGTGCCCTAAGAGGCTACTGCAGAGTGAGAGCACCAGCCAGGCAGGAACATTCCTTCATGCCTTTCTTCCTACCCGAGTAGGAGCGACACTTAGAGACCAAGCCCTTTGTCCTGTCCCATCTCTTGGCTCTCTGGGAATGGGGCAGACAGCCTTCAGCACGAGAGCAAGCTCAGGTGGTGGAGGAGCTCCCTCTCTCCACTGCCCCTGCTGTGCTCTGACCCATTGCAGACGGGGGCGGGGGGAACCCATCCCTTCTGGGCTGGTGGCAGCAGCTCCTGCTCTAGTGCTGCTGAGTGGTCTCTCCTCCTTTTTCTGTCTCCTGCTCGGCAAAACCTGCCCCGTCTGTCTCTGCCTTGCCTGTTCTGGCTGGAGCAGCGCAGAGCACAAGGTGGTGCTTGAAACTAGGGCTGTCTGCCAGCCTGGCTGGTCCTGAGCTCAGGTGGCTTCTGCTCCTGTTTGCCATTTTGATTATAGCCACTTTCTTGGCTGAAATCATTGTCACATACGTCCTAGTGCTCCGTTCAGCATGAGATGCTTTTGCCCAGGCTGAGGGAAGGGAGGGGATACAAAAGCCCTGACAGTCTCTGTGGTCAGCCTGATCCCTGCTGCCTCCTTGGCAGTGTTCCCCACTGCTGGGGCAGGGCAGGCAGCCACCACAGCTGACGCTCAGGGCCAAGGATGGCTGATAACCCCCCCACTCTGGAACCATTGCCCCCCATCCTTGTAAAGCCTTTCCCCTGCAAAGGGCACAGTGGGGTACCCCAGGGACTCCTCTGACGTTTCCTGGTGCATCACAAACCCTGTCGGGAATGACTGGTTGCGTTGTGTCAGGTTTTTTTTGTGTGTGTGTGACAAGTGGGCCCAGACCGCTGCAAGGTTCTGAAATCTTATTTATAGTGTTTCTCCTGAAATCCCCCTCTTCAGGGAACGTTCTAAATCGTTTCAAGGAACCTCAGTCTCGCTGTTACACCTGTGTACTCTTACTGTGCAGTAGCCTTAACTGGTTGCATTAACCTCATTTTAACAAACAGTTGACACATGGAGTGAACTTTTTCTGCCCTTCTTGGTTTGTTTCATTATTATGTGGGGTTTGTTTTTGTTTTTTTTTTTAAATTAACACTCTGTTTTTTGTTTCTTCTGCTTCCACACCTAAGAGCCATGTTGTCTCTTGCTGGTTTCCCAGGGATTCGCCCCAGAGTGTGCAGGGCTGCTGCTTGGCCCTTGCTGTAGACTTTTCTGTCCTTGTTTGTAGTGAATCGACACTTAGTCTTCCCTCTAATAAATACTCAGTAACAAACCAACTGCGTTCTAGCTGCTGGCTGGGAGCAGCGCAACCTCCCCTTCGTGTTTCTTTGTATTGATTCCTTTTCATTAGTTTGTCTCTCTTTGCCAGATGAAATTATGTAAACTTTTACCATGTCAAGAAATTAAAATAAGGTACTTGGAATTGTTTTAAGGTAGCCCCTTGTGTTTGATAACTGAGCTCTTAGGCTGTGCAGCGTTGCTGTCTTGGTCATGCCTGTCTTGCCATTCTGTTGCTTCTTCCCTGTGTTCTCCTCATCCCTCCTTCTGGCCGTGTTGTAAGCTGCTATGCCTTGCTTTGTAGGGTGTTTCAGTTCTCACCCCCTGCACTGTGCCCACAGCCTTGAGTTTCATGTGACCTGCCCCATTCCCAACCCAGCACTCTCGGTTCAAACCAGAGAAGAACCAGAGAAGAACCAGAGGCCAGAGAAGAGATTGGTGTGGTGTTTCTGGGAGCCAGCAGCCTGCTCTGCGTCTGTCCTGCACTTCTGCTGAGCCAATGTCTGCTGGGGCAAGTGCCTGGTTCCCCACCTTCACTGTGTGATCTGTTATTTATTCTCTTGGCTGGTCTCTTTGTGTGGTACCAAAGCAAAGGCCTGCAGCCCCCAACCTGAGCACCCTCTGCTCTCCCCCGGTCAGCATCCGTGTCCCTGACCTTCTTCTCCCCTCTGTTGCGGCACAGCCCAGGGCGCAGAGACCTCTCCAGCTTCGCTCCTGTCCCGGTGCTGGCTGCTCAGACAGCGTGGCTGTCCCTCCCGACCCGATGGCCGCTAGATGGGGCCTCTGCACAGCCCCAGGAGCGGCCAGCGCTGGCCGGGGCTCCTGGCTGGCACGTCCAGCATGGAAACATGTAGCTGCTGAGCGAGCAGCAGGAGCAGCCGCCTGCAGGCAAGTCCTGCCGGTGCCTGAGCCGCTCCGGGGAGGGTAGGAGTCGAGGTAGCTGCGGGTAGAGCTCACAAAGGAGGTGCTGTTGGTGGCAGGACTCGGTGATCTACAGCACGAGGGCTCCCTGCTTGCCACAGCCAAAGGAAACACCAAGTCCCAGCAGCCCAGTGGAGGACGGAGCATCTGGGACAGTTGTCTCAGTGGAAGGAAGGGAGCAGGGCAGGATCTGTGTGTGTCCCCCCGCCCCCGAGCTTCACCCCCCTGTCTCAGGGCAGTGCTTTTGGCTTTGCTCTCTGGGAGAAGTGGCAGTGAGCCGTCACAGGTTCCTGAGACACCTCAGCTTATATGCAGTGACTGTTAAAGCTGAGAGGGAGAATAAAGGCACAGCAGTGGTGTGCAGGCGCTGCCAGAAACGCAGTGGCGTGGGGAAGGGTCGGGCACTTTCCACTGTTGTGACTTACCCAAGCTGACCCTGTGAGAGGAGGGAATGGGAGTGGGAGTTTTCCAGAGCCTGAGCTCTGGCTCGGGGGTGTGCTTAGGACTTGCCTGTGTCAGTGAGGTGTTTTCTCTACTGTACTCTTTACCCAGCTGTCTGGCAGACACTGACTCCGAGTTTCCCTGAGCTAAAAGCTGTCTGTCTCTGGGTTGGGTTTCTATAAATTTCAGAGGCTATTTTTTGCCACCTCTACCTTTCTGTGCAAGCAAAAAAAAACCCCAACACCAAACCACCCCAGCACACTCTTCCTCGCTTTGCTGGGGAGATGTGGGCAATTTAGCAATCACAAAGTGACGAGACAGCACCTGGAAGCAACTCGTTGTGGCCAAAATAAACACGGGGAGGAGACGTGGATCCCCCTGAATTAGGTGTGGGCCAGAGCGAGGGGCTGATCAGGCTGCGGAGCTGAGCTGTGGGAAGATGTACCTGCCCCAAACAGGTCATAAACAACTTGTGCTGCTGTTAGTGAGACGCGTCTGTCAGCTTTGAGCTGCTTCAGGGCTGCTTTTTTGGAGAAGGTGCACGAGCAGTCCAGTGGAACGCGCGGCCCTTGGAGGTCCCCGGTTGCTTTTCATCAGTGAGGTGTTGGCACAGGTTTCCTGGCTCTGCAGGCTCGGTTAATCACTCTGCTTCCTGACGTTTCTCCTTCAAAGACTGAGCTGGGTTTAAGGCTGTGCTCTGTTAACTCTGAAGCAGAGCTCCCAGAAAGTGCAGCCTCATCCTTGTGTTGCTTTCAGCAGGCTTTAGAAGCCCCCAGCTTGGAGGGTGCAGCAGAAGTGGGCAGCGTCAAATAAGGTGGCGTTAAGNGTGGGCAGCGTCAAATAAGGTGGCGTTAAGACGTGGCATCTGTGGCACGTGCCTCGTGGAAGGGCAGGGGCAGGGCAGAAAGCTTTGCTTGTGCCATCTGTGTCCTGCAAGCCTGGGGTGTGTGCTGAGGGTTGGTTTCTCGTGGGTATGTCATTACAGGTCATTGTTTAGGGTGTTTTTTTTTTTTCCCCCTCTCCCCTCCCCCTCAACCACTTGCACATGCACAGAACTAAGAGTGTTCCCACACTTATTTTCAGGCCTCTCCCAGGCAAGCTGCAGGGTTGAGTTGTGATTTGTGGGGCAAAGGAAGGCCTGTGGAGTTTATCCAGTTCCCTGAAAACCACTGCCGTGCCGCGTAGAAGATGACCATCTGGTAATTGCAGCCTGTGCCTTGTCTTTTAGGGACTTTTGGGATGCAGAACCAAGAGGCCAAGTCAAAACTTGAGTGCTCTGCCTCTTTCTGTGCTTCTTCAAGGAGATGTCGACGTGACCGTTGCACAAGGCAGCCTCAGAGGTCTCTGCAGGTTCTGCTGTGCAGGTGTGTGTTGCAGTTAAATTCCTGGGAGGCAGGAGGTTGTCCTGGCTCTGCCCTAAACCATCACTGGGGTAACAGCACTTCCTCTCTGCACTCAGAAATGAATGCCATGTTCTAGACTTACACTGAAAGGGAATTTTCCTTTCAAGCCTAACCCCAAGGAGTCCTCAAAGCCTTGTTGACTTTGTGGATGGAAAGGCTGACTTGGAAGTCAGCGCTTCTTTGCTTAGTTTGGGGCTACTTGGAGGCATCTGATTCTGCCACTGGAGGCCAGTGGACGTTGATGGGAGCAGGGAGTAGCTGTGGTGTCCCGTGTAGCCAAGGCTCGCTCTCTCTCCTTCTGTCCTGTCTGTCCCTGTTGCTTGTGTCAGAGGGATGCTCTGGCAGGGAGCAGACACCCGTGTCCCTGGCCTGCCCAGCTGCAGCCTGGGCTAAAGAAGGCTGAGGCTGCCACTGGTGGTGAGGATAATGGAGTGTGTCCTATGGCAACGTGGCCTTCTGCCTTACCAGTGTGGTGTCTGGTGAGCACGGCTGGAGAACCGCAGAGGGGCTGGGTCCAGGAGCAAGATCTGCTGCAGAGGAGAGCTGGAGGCAGCGCTGAGGCTGGGAGCGGGGCTGAGCCCCACCAGGAAACTCTGACGGGAGGAGGAAGAAAAGGCCAGGGTGAGGTGAGGTGAGGCTGGCAGCAGGAGTGGAAACGTTGGGTCGAATCTCCAGCCCTGGTTCTCTTGGATGCCTTGAACTTCTCAGCACCAGCTCAGGGACAGGCAGGGTTTGTAGCTAAAGCCGTACATCTCGTCTACCCCGAACATCTGCCATGTGTCAGGGTGAAACCCCAAGCTCTGTTGCCCGCTCACCCTGTTCTGCCAAGGCCTTTCAACAGCACAGGGACCTTCTGGGGGGTTGGCAGAGACCGGTTGGCCCCCAACCTTTGGTAGAAGTCCTGGAGGTGTGTGCTGAGACTGGGGCAGCAGCAGCCTGGCAGCACGGTGAGGGCAGGCCCTGCCCTCCTGCACACCGTGGCTTGGGGGGGTGCTTTTGTCTTTGAGGGAACCTCTCTAGAAGCTGCACCTCGGTTTGTCTTTGAGTGTGAAACAGACAAAAGCTGTGTGGTTTTTGTTTTGAGTGGGATGCTGAGGCATTAATCAGCTCAGAGCTGTTCAGAGGTGCGAACCAAGAGCTGGTGGTTCACTGCACGCCGTGGGCCCCGAATCTCATCCCGAACTACATCCCTCCGTGCCCTGCCAAGGCTTTCCTGCCACTACACGGATGGATGTGTCTGCAGCAAAGGCTCCCACAAGGAAGGTTAAAACCAGGTAAAATGAACAGCAGCTCTGAGCTTGGCACCTTACTGCCAGGGAGAGTGTTTACAAGGAAGCAGCCTGATAAACAAGAAAGCTCGTTGAGCCGCAGGGAGGTGAGATCCTACAGCGTGGCAACAACTCCCAGCCTGTCAGAGCCTCGCAGTGGTCCCAGTCACCTCAGGCTGACTCAAAGGTCTCCGTTTTTCCAGGCAGCCTCAGGAAGCAAGGCTGGACCGAAAAAGTAACAGAGCTGTGTGAAAACTTAGTCTGAGTCACTGACCTTGCATCTCCACCAGCTCTTTCAGGGCACAGCTCTTGGAGGAGGACAGAAGCAGCTGAGAGGAGAGGAGAGGAGATCTGCCCTTTCTGGTCACCACGAATTTCAGATCTCCTCCCCTAAGCCTCTCCCAGTCCTTTTGTGCTTTGCTTTCCTCGCTAATCCATCCAGCGCAGCGTAAACTGACAGAGGCAGCACCGAGGGACCCTGCTCGGAGAGCTGCTGAGACTGCCCGTGGACCAGCAGCAGCCATGCACATGAAAACCGTCCTCATCCTCCTCGTCCTGGCTTTAGCCACCGTATTCGCTCTGGTCTGTGTGTTGCTGACCAGGGGAAGGGCCCCCGGCCCCTGCCAGCAGCAGCCCCCGGTGCGGGCAGAGGCCGAGGAGAGCCGCAGCGGGGTCTTTGCCGACCTGACGGCCGAGGAGCTGTCGCAGGTGGTGCGGTACCTGCAGGGGCACCTCGGGGTGCCGCTGGCCGACGCCTCCCGCGCCAAGCCCTCCGACAACTGCATCGCCTCCCTGGACGTGCAGCTGCCCGCCAAGGCCGAGGTGCTGCGGTTCCTGGACGAGGGGGGGGCTCGCCCCGCACGGGAGGCACTGGCCGTGCTGTACTTCGGCGACCAGCTGGAGCCCAACATCACCGAGTACGTGGTGGGGCCGCTGCCGATGCCGGCGTATCACCGGGACATCACGGTGCGCAAGTATGGAGGGAAGCTGCCCTACCACCGCAGACCCACGCTGAGCAGCGAGTACGAGCAGATTGCGGGGTTTTTAAGGAGCCAGATCTTCCCCATGGCTCCGTCCTTCATGCGCCAAGTCATGGAGTACAACGGCACCAATCTGGCCGCCATGACGGCCGCCCCCCGCGGGTTCCACTCCGGAGATCGCATCACCTGGTTGGCTTTGTTCCAGAACGTGAGCGGGTTCTTTGTGCACCCCGTGGGGCTGGAGGTGCTGGTGGACCACAGCAGCACGGACACGTCCCGCTGGGCGGTGAGCAGGGTGTTCTACAACGGGCAGTACTACAGGGACATGGCCCAGCTGGAGAGCGCCTACGTGCAGGGCCGCGTCGGCGTAGCCAAGGTGAGGAAAGCGCCGCGGGACGGCGACTTCTCATCCATGAGGCCGCGAGCGCCGGGGGCCGCCCCGTTCCCTGTGCAGTACGAGCCCCAGGGCCCCCGCTACAGCGTGAGGGACAATCACGTGCGCTTCCAGGCCTGGAGCTTCGCCTTCGGCGTGAGCGTGAGCACGGGGCTGCGCCTGTTTGACGTGCGGCACGAGGGGCAGAGGGTGGCCTACGAGATCAGCGTGCAGGAGGCGCTGTCGGTGTACGGCTCCAACTGCCCCGGCGGCATGTCCACCAGGTACATGGACGGCAGCTTTGGCATCGGCCGCTACACCTCCCCCTTGCTGCGGGGGGTCGACTGCCCCTATTTGGCAACGTACCTGGACGTGCACTACCTGGCTCATTCCCAGGCGCCAAGAACGATTAAGAACGCCCTCTGCATCTTTGAGCAGAACCTGGGCTCCCCTCTCAGGCGACACTACTCCAACTTGCAGTCGCTCTACTACGGGGGGATGGTCAACTCTGCTCTGGTCCTTCGGTCCATCGCGACCGTGGGCAACTACGACTACGTGTGGGATTTCATCTTCTACCAGAACGGGGCCATCGAGGGCAAGGTGCAGGCCACGGGGTACCCCAGCTCATCCTTCCTGCACGGGGATGGGCTGAGGTACGGCAACAGGGTGTGGGAGCACACGCTGGGGACCGTGCACACCCATTCCGTCAACTACAAAGTGGACTTGGACGTGGGAGGTAGGTCTGGGTCTTTCTTGCACGTCTGCCCCCGGTACTGGTAAATCCCAGCTCTTTGGGGTGTTGCCTCCTCACCTGTGGAGCCCCTAACGCCTGACATCAGTTTTTTACACTCTCCTAACCTCTTCTTTCGTTGCAAAATCAGGTGGGGTTTTTTTTTCCCTTCCCTCTGTGCATGTAGAGAGTCTGTTAAGGTCGTGGAGCTGAAGGCAGTGGGAATTGTCTGGGAGCGCTGCGTTCAACCCAGGGAAAGTTATGAAAGGTAGTGGCTGGAGAATGTTTGTGTTTCCTTGAGGCCTCCTGGCTGGCAGGGCGCGTGTTGCCGTAGGCATGGGCAGGCAGACGGGCAGACACAGCCCTGTCTGCAGCGCTGGAGCTGTGAGCCTGCTCTCGCTGCACCCGGGGCCGGTCCTGCAGCTCCTCTTCACTCGGGGAATAGTCCTTTGTGTATCTCGGCCGCCCAGCGTTGTGCAGAGCAGCTGCACGGGGCTCCTGCAACTCTGTCCCCGCTGCTCTTTTGAGGAAACATCCCGTAAGCTGGATCCCGAGTCTCGGGCTGCAAAGGCTCTGCAAGTGAGCCAGTGACTTCCCTTGCTCCTGCACACAGGCACGGGTTTTGGCAGCGGATCCCTGCCTGCCGAGGGTTATTTGAGTGCAGGAGCAACCCCGCGCTGCCCGGCTGAGCCGGGATGTACTGGCAGCCACCCCGGGAGGCACAAGGATGCTGAGCCTCAAAGCGCATCTCTGCCTCCCCACAAAGGCCGTTCCAGTAACTGCAGCCCGGGAAGGTGCCGGGGCACTTGGAGGTGCTGCGGGCACAGATCTTGTAGCACGAGGCGCCACTGGAATCATTTCGGTTGGAAAAGACCCTTGAGATGATGGAGTGCAACCTTTGCCCACACCCTGCCCAGCCCAGCACTGACCCACCGCTCTCAGCACCTCAGCTCTGTGTCTTTGGGATCCCTCCAGGGCTGGGCACTGCCCCAGCTCCCTGGGCAGCCTGGCACAGGGGCTGTTATTGAAAGCTGCTCCTCTAAAAGGTGAGGGGGAAACCAGTGTTCTCCATCTGCACAGGGCCAAAGGGATCACCGGTAGGCAGGAGGCTGTGGCTGTACCAGCCTGAGGAGAAATGCAGCTCCAGTAAGCCGTGCTGCCTCCTGGACCTTGGGATTCGTGGCAGAACTGCGTCTGTCGGGCTGCAGTTGGCTCGGGGCAGGGCTCAGGGCAAGTGCTCAGTCCCAGCACGTGTCCTGTCTCTTACCTGCCTGCCAGCCAGCGCTTTGTGTGGCCTTGAAAGGTGCTGCTGCTGTCCTCATGGTCAAAGCCAGGGCTTACAGTTGTCCTCTTCCTATAAACAAAGCTCCAAAGCTTGCTAAACACGGTTGCCGTGAGGCGGCAAAGTCTTTTGCTGTGATTGCTGTGCCCCTCAGTTCCCTGCTCTGTTTACAGCCCCCCAAGGCCCAGCTGCTGCAAAACCCTCTCAAGAGAGCTGTGTAAAATGCCAGACTCGTTCCCCTTAGGGAGGGAGGGGAGCCCTGTCCCAAGGAGCAAGGCTTGGGGCCGTGTGGGGTGCTCCAGAGGCTCCCAGGATCTCCCCCTCTGCTCAGCACCGGGAAGGGAAAACTGCAGCGCTGCAAAAAGAGGTCATCTACCACTCTGGGTGCTTGGATCCTGATCTGAGGCTGCTGCAAGACCTGCAGGGAAAAGGGACAATTATTCCCTGTCTGGAAGTGAGAATGAAAAACTTAAGTTCCCGAATTAACACGACCACAAGGGCGTGGATTGATGTGGTGCTGTCGTGGTTTCAGCCCTGGCTCAGCTCCTCCCGCCTGTGCCACAAACTGTCTCCATGAGAAGGGTGTGAAGTGGACCACCACCTCTGAGAAGCTGTCCTTAACTGTCGGTTCTCAGGCTGGGTACAGCGGTGCCAACCTCGCAGAAGCCCGTGGCCATGCAGGAGCAGCCTCCTTGCCCTGTGGTGAGGTGGCCCCAGCCCCCTGCTTGCTCTCTGCTCCAAAGGACTGCTCGCTGCTTTCCTCCTCGGGGAAGATCTTGTCAGGGGGTCAGGAGTACTGACCAGTGACCGTTTCTGTCCGTGACAGCTCTTCTCCAAGGATCATGTCTTCTGGAGTGGGGTTGGGATGGCTGAATGGGAACAGATGTGTCCTGTCAGTCCTCCCGCAGCCTCTGATCTTCCTGGTACTCCAGGTCCTGCCTGCTGCTTGTTCAGCGGGCGCTGCCTTTTCTCACCGTGGAGCTTCCTCCCATCTTGGTGTGTCTGCCCAGGGCTGAAGCCAGGCTGGAGCTGCATGTCCCTTTCCTCAGGGCTGGGAGGGACTTGAAGGCAGGACAACGGCGACAGGGAGAACTGGGGCGTGGAGGCGCTGGGGAGCCTGCGGGTCTTGGGCTGCCAGCATGGGCTGGCCCTGCAGGGCAGTGGGGCTGCTCCTGGGGTGCAGGAGCACGGGGCTGGCCGAGCCTGCAGCCGTGACATCGCCATGCTCTCACCCCAGATGGGATGGGGTGTCCTGTGAGATGCTGAGAGAAGCAAAGGTCCTTTGAGCAGATGGAGGCTGGGGCTCTTCGCGGTGTCACCTGCAGCGGCGAAAGCTTGGGGTAGCTTGGGGAGTGAGTCAGGCATCGTCTTCCCCGCGGGTTCCTCGGTGTGTCTGGGCTGGGGAGGAACAGGCTGAACTGGCTGCCACCTGTGATCTCCTCTCCAAGAGCCATGGGAGCTGCAGGCTCCCTCCCCACCTCCCAAGCAACGCCTTGAACGCCCACAGCTGCATTAAGAGCCCGGTCTGCGGGTGGGAGCCCGACTCTGGACGCTGCAGCCAAGCCCCACACTCCATCTCTGCACTCGGGGAGATGAATCCCAAGCTTCCCTACGTGCTGCTGCTGGGGGCCGCGGTGATCATCTTGGTGCTGTCCTGCATGCTGCTGAGCAGGGGGAAGCGCTCACCCAGCTGCGAATCCCAGCCCCGCGGCGTCGCGGAGGAAACGGGCTCCGGGAGCCAGAGCCGGGTCTTTGCCGACCTGACGGCCGAGGAGCTGTTGCAGGTGGTGCGGTACCTGCAGGGGCACCTCGGGGTGCCGCTGGCTGACGCCTCCCATGCCAAGCCCTCCGACAACTGCATCGCCTCCCTGGACGTGCAGCTGCCCGCCAAGGCTGAGGTGCTGCGCTTCCTGGATGAGGGGGGAACTCGCCCCGTACGGGAGGCTCTGGCCGTGCTGTACTTCGGCGACCAGCCGGAGCCCAACGTCACCGAGTACGTGGTGGGGCCGCTGCCGACGCNGCGGGTTCCACTCCGGAGATCGCATCACCTGGTTGGCTTTGTTCCAGAACGTGAGCGGGTTCTTTGTGCACCCCGTGGGGCTGGAGGTGCTGGTGGACCACAGCAGCACGGACACGTCCCGCTGGGCGGTGAGCAGGGTGTTCTACAACGGGCAGTACTACAGGGACATGGCCCAGCTGGAGAGCGCCTACGTGCAGGGCCGCGTCGGCGTAGCCAAGGTGAGGAAAGCGCCGCGGGACGGCGACTTCTCATCCATGAGGCCGCGAGCGCCGGGGGCCGCCCCGTTCCCTGTGCAGTACGAGCCCCAGGGCCCCCGCTACAGCGTGAGGGACAATCACGTGCGCTTCCAGGCCTGGAGCTTCGCCTTCGGCGTGAGCGTGAGCACGGGGCTGCGCCTGTTTGACGTGCGGCACGAGGGGCAGAGGGTGGCCTACGAGATCAGCGTGCAGGAGGCGCTGTCGGTGTACGGCTCCAACTGCCCCGGCGGCATGTCCACCAGGTACATGGACGGCAGCTTTGGCATCGGCCGCTACACCTCCCCCTTGCTGCGGGGGGTCGACTGCCCCTATTTGGCAACGTACCTGGACGTGCACTACCTGGCTCATTCCCAGGCGCCAAGAACGATTAAGAACGCCCTCTGCATCTTTGAGCAGAACCTGGGCTCCCCTCTCAGGCGACACTACTCCAACTTGCAGTCGCTCTACTACGGGGGGATGGTCAACTCTGCTCTGGTCCTTCGGTCCATCGCGACCGTGGGCAACTACGACTACGTGTGGGATTTCATCTTCTACCAGAACGGGGCCATCGAGGGCAAGGTGCAGGCCACGGGGTACCCCAGCTCATCCTTCCTGCACGGGGATGGGCTGAGGTACGGCAACAGGGTGTGGGAGCACACGCTGGGCATGATACGCACTCATTCCGTCAACTACAAAGTGGACTTGGATGTGGGAGGTAAGTCTGGGTCTTCCCGCTGCTTTGTGCCACCCCTGACGACTTTTAGTGTCCCAGAGCTGGACATACTGTGGTCCTCGTACAGGTGTTTTCTTCCTGAGCAGTGAAGAGCTGTTGTGATACAGGATATTAGGCAGAACCTCGTCACTGCAAGGATTGTTAAACACTGACATTGTCTGCCCAGGGAGCTGGGGGAGTGCCCATCCTTGGAGGGATCCCAAAGCCGAGGAGCTAAGATGCTGAGGGCTGCGGGTTAGTGGTGGGCTGGGCAGGGTGAGGGCAGGGCTGGGACTCCAGGAGCTTCAAGGGCTTTTTCAACCTAAATAATTCTATGCTAAGTTCCCCTTCTGTCCCCTCTTGTGTGTCTAAGTATCACACAGAGCTGTGGTCCCCTAGGCTGGGTAATGCCAGCCGCAGTGTCCCCAAGCCCCTGCCCCTGATGGGAAGGGGTTTGTCCTCTCTGCCTCGACCCTGCCCCGTTGGCCTCAATACCTCCAGGTCTCTGCAGAGAAGTCTGGATCTTTCCGTCTAGTGCCCTGCCCTTGTCCCAAGCCCCAAATGATAGAGTCAAGTAGTCTGGGTTTTTAGAATGTGGTTTCCAGCTCACATTCCTACTTCCTCTGGCTTTGTCCAACTGTTGCTGCTGCTCGTGTGTGAGTGGGACAGGCTGCTGCCTTCCCTGTGGGGCTGTGGGCACAGCGGGCAGATGCTGGGCAGGCAACCAGCGCTCAGCTTGTGCTGAGCTTATCCCTTTTCACACGATCACAGGATCTCAAGGGTTGGAAGGGACCTGGAAAGCTCATCCAGTGCAACCCCCCTGCCACAGCAGCAGCACCTAGAGCAGGGCACACAGGGACTCATCCAGCTGGGGTTGGGATGTCTCCAGAGAAGGAGCCTCCACAACCCATCTGGGCAGCCCCTGCCAGTGCTCCCTCACCTCAACAGGGAA
>WBNH01003691.1:0-18611 GCA_013401255.1 Urocolius indicus | reverse complement strand
AGCAGCACCTAGAGCAGGGCACACAGGGACTCATCCAGCTGGGGTTGGGATGTCTCCAGAGAAGGAGCCTCCACAACCCATCTGGGCAGCCCCTGCCAGTGCTCCCTCACCTCAACAGGGAAGAAGCTTTTCCTTGTGTTGCTTTGGAACCTCTTGTGTTCCAGCTTGTGCCCATTGCCCCTTGTCCTACCATTGGCCATCCCTGAGCACAGCCTGGCTCCAGCCTCCTAATGTAAACATTAATGAGGTCATGCCTCAGTCTCCTCCAAGTTAAAGAGCCCCAGCTGCCTTTTCCCAGGGGTCTGAGGGATCCTTTGCTCACACCAGCAGCTGCAGCATCAGCTGCAGTTTTCTCAGTCTTCCACCTGCTCTTTGTGCCACGATTCTGCTCTTCTGCTCCTGCTGAAGTTGCATTTGCTGCGTGCTCCTGCCGCCTATTGAGAATGTCTCAAGTTCCTTTTAATTGGGAAAAACAGGTTTAGAGACTGGCCCATGTGGTTTTGAGATGAGTTTTGAGTACTCAGGAAAAAAAGGGGGAGTGCAAAACTGCATCTTCCTGCTGAGGAAAGGCTGTGGGCCCTGGGGCTGTTTAGGCTGGAGAAGAGGAGACTGAGGGAGGATCTCATTCATAGTTACCAAGATCTCCCTGGTGGGTGTAAGGAGGTTGGGGCAGCACTTTTTTTCTGTTGTATCCAGTGCCAGGACAAGGGGTGATGGGATGAAGCTGCAACACAAACAGTTCAATTGAAACACAAGGCCAAACTGTTTCAGTGAGGGAGCCCAGGCCCAGGCTGCCCAGGGAAGGTGTGGAGGCTCCTTCTCAGGAGGGTCCCAAACCCACCTCAACATGTTCCTGTGTGACCTGATCTAGGTGGGAGCTGCTTCTGCAGGAGGGTTGGGCTGGATGATTCCTAAAGGTCCCTCTCTACCCTCACCACTCCTTCTGTGATTCTGTAAAAAGGCAGATGAGAGCTTCCAGGGCTGCCAGAGATTCGGTTCTGAAATGGCCTTTGCACAGGCTGGAGATTCACATGAGGCCAAGGGGAACAGGGCACAGCAGCCACGTGCCCTGTCTGGGTTGGTGAGCTGGTGCCAAGCAGTGTCCCCTCTGCCAGTTGTGCTGGCACTGACCACCCAGCAGTCTCAGACAGCTCTTTGCCGTCTTGCCCACAGGATTATTTGCAACTCCTGATGCTCTGAGGCTCTGTCTCTTCTTTGTGGAAAGACCTGAACTGCACGGCACTGCTCCAGTTCTGTGATGTGCAAATGTGCTTGGGGCCCAGGCTCTTCCTTGTGCTTTGCAGATCACAAGACGTGTGCTGATGAGCACAAACACGGTTGCCAGGGTCATCAACTGCTGGAGTTAATTAGTTTCTGTTGACACTGGGAAGCAAACCTGTTCTTCTGCACTGGGATGAGGCTCCCCTCTTGTCCCTCACCCAGGGTGAGAGTCCCCATGGCTGGTGGTGAGTGCCCAGGTCAGACAAACACACACTGTTAGGCCATAGATAAAACATACTCAATGTGCAGCCCTGGTGCTGTGGAGCAGTAACTGCTCTTAGGAGCTGAAGCTGGTGCTCAGGGTCTGGGGTGCAGGAGAGGATGGGGAGAGTGATTGCTGTTTGCAGTGATGTGCCTGGGGAACAGGGTGCTGTGCAGGCGCTCCTCAGCGACTTTGCTTGTGCTTTGTAGGGGTGAAAAACTCCTTGGTGGCCCATGACATGGCGTTTGAGATGGCACGGGCTCCCTGGAACCCAGAGCAGCAGATAGAGAGGCCACGACTCACCAAGAAAGTCCTGGACACAGAGGACCAGGCTGCCTTCCGTCTCCAGGAGAAGATGCCCAGATACATCTACTTTGCGGCCAACAGCAAAAACAAGTGGGGCCATCAGCGTGGCTACAGGATCCAGATCACCAGCTTTGCGGGGGACCACCTCCCCGAAACCAGCTCCATGGAGAGGGCCATCAGCTGGGCAAGGTCAGTCTGCTACGGCTGAGGTGGTGGGTTCTCAGAGACACCAGCAGCCCCAGGGCTTGGGAGGCATCTCCCCCTGATGGGGAGGCACAAATGCTCTCCTGGGTTGGGGTTGCTCAGCAAGAACAGAGTTGTGCTCCGTAGATTCTCTGGGGAGCTGGCTTTTAGCTCTTCCCAGCCTCAGGAGGCATCTCTTTTGTCATCCCATCTCTTTTTCTCATCCTCAGGTACCAGCTGGCCGTCACCCGGAGGAAGGAGGAGGAGCCCACCAGCACCAGCATCTACAACCAGAACGACCCCTGGACGCCCACCGTTGCCTTTGCTGACTTCATCAACAATGAGACCATCACCAACGAGGTGAGATGGGCTGGAGCTGTAATAGCCAGCCCCAGGCCGAACAGGAGCCCCAGGGCTGCCCCAAGGAGTGAGTGGGCTCAGCTGGGAGAGCAGCAGCCCTGGGGAATCATAGAATCACAGAATGATGGGAGTTGGAAGGGACCTTTATTATAGATCATCCAATCCAATCCCCTGCCCAAGCAGGTCCACCTAGATCAGGTCACACAGGAATGTGTCCAGGTGGCTCTTAAAGACCTCCAAGGAAGGAGCCTCCACACCCTCCCTGGGCAGCCTGGGCCAGGGCTCCCTCACTGAAACACTCAGACAGTTTGGCCTTATGTTTCAATGAAACTGTTTGTGTTTAGATGGAAACTTTTGTGTTCCAGCTCCATCTCATCACCCCTTGTCCTGTTGCTGGATACCATAGAAAAAAGTGCTGCCCCAACCTCCTGACACCCACCATTTAGCTATTGGTAACTATGAATGAGATCCCCCCTCAGGCTCCTCCAGCCTAAACAGCCCCAGGGCCCACAGCCTTTCCTCAGCAGGAAGATGCTCCAGTGCCCTGAGCATCTTGCTGGCCCTGTGCTGGCCTCTCTGCAGCACTTCCCTGTCCCTCTGCAGCTGGGGAGCCCACAACCGGCCCCAGGACTCCAGATGAGGCCTCAGCACATGTGGCAGAGCAGACGGGAAGCAGAAGCTCCCTCAACCTGCTGCCCACACTCTTCTTGCTGCCCCCAGGCTGCCATTGGCTTCTTGCCCACCAGGGCACTTGATGATCAGCCAGCACTGCCAGCTCTGTCTCCTGGAGCTGCTCTCCAGCAGCTCACCCCCAGCCTGTGCTGCTGCTGCTGCTGCAGGGGGTTGTTCCTCCCCAGCTGCAGGACTCTGCCCTTGCCCTTGCTGAACCTCACCTGTGCCCAACTCTCCAGCTGGTTGAGACCTGGCTGAGTGGCAGCACAGCCTCTGGTGAATCAGAATGGGAAAGCGAGTTGGAGTATCCATTGCTCTGTGTGTCTGCTTGCTGTTTTGGGCAGAGAGTGTAGGTAGCTCGTTTCTCCTGGTTTAGAAATGCTGGCAAAACATCAGGAAATTCTCTGCAAGGGCCGAGCTTGGCCACCGGAGTCAGGGCAAGGGCTTTTCTGCTGGGTGGACGTTCGTGGCTGTGGGCAGGTCTTTGGGGAAGGGAGAGGAATCTTTCCCAGGAGGGAGGAGCTCAGCCTGTCGGAACATGGCCAGGCTGATGCCCAGGGAGGTCTCCTCCTGCTCTCCTGTAACTCTCCATGGCCCCTGCACACATTTTGGTCACTGCAAGCTTCCAAAATAACCTCGGTCTTGCGGATCTTCCCTGCCTAGGACCTGGTTGCGTGGATAACCGCTGGTTTCCTTCACATCCCGCACTCTGAGGACATCCCCAACACCGTGACGGTGGGAAATGCCGTGGGCTTCCTCCTGAGACCTTACAACTACTATGACCTGGACCCTTCCATCTACTCGCACGACGGAGTATTTTTCACCAGCGAGCAGGACGTCACGTCGTGTGATGTCAACCCCATCGCCTGCCTGCCCAAAACCGCCTCCTGCTTGCCAACCTTCCCCCCCTTCACCTACGGTGGCTTCCAGAACGTGAGCAGGCTGTAACGCTCCAGGAAGGCGTTAGGAGACAGTCAGGGACAGCGAGTTTACTGCTCTGCCTTGGTGGTTTTTTTGTTACCCTCGGTGAAGTTGCCTCAGTCCCCGGCTGCGCAGGGGCTTCGCTTGCTCTGTCGTTGCTTTTGAAGTAGTGCTCTTTTAAAAGGGAAGGGTGACCTTCCCGGTGTGATGCCTGGCAGGGAGGCAGCATTATCTCTGTTAATCGCTGACCTCGAGTCTGTTGCAGGAGGAAAGCTGAGGGGAAAAACCCCCCCGGTTCCTCTGCTGTAAAAGCAAGTGCTGTGTAGTGCCTGTCTCGGGTTAAAAACAATGAAAGTGATTCTGGTCCGTTGCTCTCTGGAGTGTTTCATTCTTACAACTTACAGCAGCATCTGCAGGGGGGAAAAATCATGATGGTGGGTCTCTATCATGTTTTCTGGATCCACTGAACCAGCCCAGAAGTGAGGCTGAGTGCCCATGCAGACATGAGGATGGGATGGGGAGCTGCAGGGCTCTGCAGGGATGCCCGAGGCAGAGCTGATGCTTGGGGTGAGGATGAGGATAGAGCCAGGGCCCTCCTGGGCTGCAGCTCTCAACTTCTCACTGCTGGTACAGATGAGGGGGAACAGAGGGGACTATGGCTCTTGCTGTCCCCNCCCAACCCCACCCAAACCCAACCAAACCCATCCCCTTCTGCTGGCGGGTAGCTGGGAGGATCCTGCAGCTGCGAACGCATCCCTCCAGACTGTGGGAGCTCTCGGTGCCTCAACAGCCATGAACGNCTTACAGCAGCATCTGCAGGGGGGAAAAATCATGATGGTGGGTCTCTATCATGTTTTCTGGATCCACTGAACCAGCCCAGAAGTGAGGCTGAGTGCCCATGCAGACATGAGGATGGGATGGGGAGCTGCAGGGCTCTGCAGGGATGCCCGAGGCAGAGCTGATGCTTGGGGTGAGGATGAGGATAGAGCCAGGGCCCTCCTGGGCTGCAGCTCTCAACTTCTCACTGCTGGTACAGATGAGGGGGAACAGAGGGGACTATGGCTCTTGCTGTCCCCGTGGGTGTCTCTGCATGTGAGCCAGCTCAGCCCATGGCAGCCTGACACAAGAGCCTTGACATGGCCAGTGCCACTGCCCTTTTGCCAGGATACTGTGTGTCTCTGGAGCCTTCATCCCTTTCCTTGTAGCCCTGTCTACGCCAGGATCAGGAGCCACCTTCATGGGGGTAAAAAGCATCATCCCCTCCCTCCCTCCTGGCTGCAGGATGGGAGCCTTCCCCTGCATGGGGTCTTTGGCAGCAGTGTGGGATGCTGTGATGTCTCTGCAGAGGCTGTAGAGGTGTTGCTGGTGGTGGTGGGGCTGTAGCAGGATGGGGCTAGGGGCTGTGCTTAGCACTGCTCTGCACAGACGAGCGCCAACTCTGCGGTCTCTGCTGCCTGCCCAAGCTCTTCATGTCTGTGTGGGGAGGGGTTAAGAGAAGGAGGTGCAGGGAGAGGCATTTATTTCCCCCAAGTGACTGCATCTGTCCTCTCCAAGCTCAGGCAGTGCAGCATGTGGGACAGAGGCAAAAGACAGATGCAGAAACGTTAAGTTGATTTAAAATTACGTCCCACTGGGGGAAGCGGAGCCAAGCTGCCTTTTATGGTTCCCAGCAAATCCCAGGCGTGTCTGAGCACATCCCCTGAGCCCTCCCTGCGAGCTCCTCCAGGCTGTTACTGTTGAGAAAACAGAGGAGGGNGGGGAAGGGCCCCCGGCCCCTGCCAGCAGCAGCCCCCGGTGCGGGCAGAGGCCGAGGAGAGCCGCAGCGGGGTCTTTGCCGACCTGACGGCCGAGGAGCTGTCGCAGGTGGTGCGGTACCTGCAGGGGCACCTCGGGGTGCCGCTGGTCGACGCCTCCCGCGCCAAGCCCTCTGACAACTGCATCGCCTCCCTGGACGTGCAGCTGCCCGCCAAGGCTGAGGTGCTGCGCTTCCTGGACGAGGGGGGAACTCGCCCCGTACGGGAGGCTCTGGCCGTGCTGTACTTCGGCGACCAGCCGGAGCCCAACGTCACCGAGTACGTGGTGGGGCCGCTGCCGACGCCGGCGTATCACCGAGATGTCACGGTGCGCAAGTATGGAGGGAAGCTGCCCTACCACCGCAGGCCCGTCACCGGTAAGGAGTACGAGGACATCAATGCCCTCATCCGGAGGGAGCTGGGGAAGGCTCCGTTCTTCCTCAAAGCCTGCTGCGAGTCTGACGGGAGCGACCTGGCCATCCTCACGACGGCCCCGCGGGGCTTCAAGTCTGGCGACCGCGTGACTTGGTTTGTTCTGTTCCACAACGTGCCTGGCACGGGTTATTACCTCTCACCGGTGGGGCTGGAGGTGCTGGTGGACCACGAGGACCTCCAGGTCTCCCACTGGCAGCTGCGCCAGGTCTTCTACAACGGGCAGTACTTTGCCAGCATGAAGCATCTGGAGGACGCGTCTGTGGACAATTCGCTGGTCAGGATTAAGAAGCCCCGGGCTGAGACGGTGCTGGGCTCGATGAGACCCAGGAGCCCACCCGGCTCCCCGGGTCCTCTGCACTACGAGCCCCAGGGTCCCCGCTACAGCGTCAGGGACAACCACGTCACCTTCCAGGGCTGGAGCATCGCTTTCGGCATCAACCCCAACACTGGCCCACGCCTCTTCGACATCAGGTTCCGTGGAGAGAGGATTGTCTACGAGCTGAGCCTTCAGGAAGCCTTAGCCCTGTATGGCTCCAACTGCCCTGGGGGCATGTCCACCCGCTACATGGACGGGAGCTTCGGTATCGGCAGGTTTTCCTACGAGCTTGTGCGGGGCATCGACTGTCCCTACACGGCGACCTACGTGGACCGGCACTACCTGGCAGAGTCAAACACCCCCAAGACCAACCAAAACTCCCTCTGCATCTTTGAGCATGCCGCTGCCGTCCCTCTGCGGCGCCACTTCTCCGACTCGCAGTCGCTGTACTACGGCGGGCTGCGGAAAAACACGCTGGTCATCCGCTCCGTCTCCACCCTCATCAACTACGACTACATCTGGGACTTCATGTTCCACAGCAGCGGGGCCGTGGAGGTCCGGGTGCACGCCACGGGGTACATCAGCTCCTCCTTCCTCCACGGCCAAGGCACCGACTACGGCAACAGGGTCGGGCCCCACACGCTGGGGACGATGCACCTCCACCACATCCACTACAAGGTGGATCTGGATGTGGACGGTAGGTCTGGTTGCCTTTGCTCGCGGCTTTGGTTGATGCTGGGCCGCGGCTCTACCTGAGGTCAGGAGCCTGAGAGGAGGCTTTCTTCTGTTTTGTAGGGCAACTCAACTCCCTGGAGACACAGGACATGGGGTACGAGCTCGTGAAGGATCCCTGGAGCATGCAGAACACCATGGAAAGGCTGTACCTCCGCAGGGGAAGGCTGGAGAAGGAGGATGAGGCGGCTTTCCCACTCAACAGCCCCATGCCCCGCTACGTCTCCTTTACCGGCCCCAGGCCCAACGAATGGGGCCATCCGCGCAGCTACCGCATCCAGATCACCAGCTTCGCTGGGGAGCACCTGCCTGTCAGCAGCCCCATGGAGAGGTCCATCAGCTGGGGCAGGTGGGTGCCAGGGCTGGGGATGTGGGCTTCTGTCACTCCGTCCCTTGCTGCTCCTGCCTCTCGGCAAGGGAGGGAGGGGGCTGCTGCCTCCCAGCAAGCCTTTGCCAGGATGCAGGGAAGGGTTAAACAGCAAACAAGCATAGTTTTTTGGCTCCGAGAGTCCCTTTAGTAGCTGCTCAGCGACATCTGTATGTAATAATTCACAGGCAGATTAATTTCGGAGCAGTCACATGTGTTTTTTTTCCCTGCGAGGGCAACCAAGCTGTAGGATGAACTCCTCAGGGAAGCGCCGGCATCCCCGGGTCTTGACGTCTTCGTCTGAGGACAGAATGTCTTTTGGAGAACGTTTGGGATAAACACAAAGCTGGCTAACAGCCAGGGTGAAACTTAATGGTTCCTGTCCTGGCGGGGAGGGGAGGGTTGTAGGAGTTAAAAGTATCTATGGCTGAAACGAGTGTGTCAGGCAGCAGCATCTGCACTTGGATATGTTTGTGCCTCCCAGCTGTGCTGGGACAGCTATGTGCAGTGAGTGATCCTTTGTGTGAGACAGAAGGGCTGCTGTCTGTCTCTGCAGTGCTGGTCCCTGCCAGCCCTCTGCCCCACTGACCCAGGACGGAACAGGTCACATGGCATGTGTCAGGGATGCATCCAGCCCCTGTTTGCTCCCCGTGCTGGGGGATGCCCTGTGCTGGCAGGGATGAGCCCATCTGCTCCCAGTGCCAGCAAGGATGAGGGATGAGACCCTCTGCTCCCTGTGCCAGCAGGGATGAGAGATGAGCCCTTCTGCTCCCTGTGCCGGCAGGGATGAGGGATAAGCCCCTCTGCTCCCTGTGCCAGCAGGGACGAGGGACGAACCCCTCTGCTCCCTGTGCCAGCAGGGATGAGGGACGAACCCCTCTGCTCCCTGTGCCAGCAGGGATGAGAGATGAGCCCCTCTGATCCCCATGCTGGCAGGTACCAGCTGGCCGTCACCCAGAGGAAGGAGGAGGAGCCCACCAGCACCAGCATCTACAACCAGAACGACCCCTGGACACCCACCGTTGCCTTTGCCGACTTCATCAACAACGAGACCATCACCAACAAGGTGAGATAGGGTCTGCTGGGTGGAGGGGAGCAGAACCCTTGGGTTCCTGCCCCAGGTAGGGGTTTCACTCATCCAGTGGCTGCCGGGCTGGAATGGTCACACTCAGCCTGATGAGGCTCCCGGCTCTCCTCCTGCCCAGGACCTGGTTGCCTGGATCTCAGTGGGCTTCCTGCATGTCCCCCACGCTGAGGATGTCCCCAACACCGTGACCGTGGGCAACGGCGTCGGCTTTTTCCTGAGGCCCTACAACTACTTCAACCAGGACCCCTCAGTGGACTCACCCGACGGCGTCTACTTCAGCAGCGAGCAGGAGGCCGGGGCGTGCAGGGACAACCCCCTCGCCTGCCTGCCCCACACTGCCTCCTGCACCCCCAACCTGCCCCCTTTCAGCTACGGGGGCTTCCTCAACCTCAGCCTGGCCCCATAGCCCGGCCAGCTCTGAGGGGGATGGGGCCAGCTCTGCCCCTGTCCCCACAGCTGCGGGTGACCCGTGTCTGGACGCTGGTGTGTCTGTGGAGGGGCTGTGCCACACACCAGGACCCATCCTCCACACACCTGGGATGGGTTTTGGAGAGGCTCAGTTGTAGTTTCCACACTGCCAAAGGGCAACCCAAAAGCCTCTGGAAAACAGCCCTGAGGAGTGATTTTTGGAGACTCCATCCAGGATGCTGCGGGGTGCCCGGGGCTTGCTCTCGTCCTCTGGAACTGGGGCTGCTGACACCTCCCCAAGGTAGGCTGATGCACACAGGGCACTGCACAAAGCCACAGCTCCCCTCACAGCCACGGTCCACCACAAGGTTTTTCCCATGATGGTTTTGCCCAGTGTGGTGGCCGCTGTAGCCCAGCTGCAGCCCAGAGACCAGCAGCTCTGTGATGCCCAGAACATCCACCCTGGCCCTGTGGTCACTGCAGCTCCAGGCTTGCTGGCCCCAGGAGTTGCTGAGCTCTGGCTGCTGTGGCAATGCCAAGCTCTCTGGGGATAGGGATGGTGCAGCAGGACTCAACAAGAGGGACACAGCACCAGACCATGGGACTGGCACTGCCTGGGTTGAGCTGCCCATTGCTCACCTCACAATAAACAGGCACTTGGGTGCTTTTTCTGACCAAACTGCTCCAGAGTGCTCTGTGGCTCCTGCAGCTGAGGGCCACAGCCCTGGTTCTGTTGATGCTGTGGGTGCTGGTGCCCTGTAACAGATGGTCCTGGCCCTGCTCTGCAATGCTCACGAGGGTCCAAGGGCCATAGCACCAGTACAGCTGCACGAGCATGCACTGGCCATGCTTTTGGACCCTGGGTGCTGGCAGGAGGCTCCTGCCAGGTAATATGGGACAAACAAGGGAGTTAATGTGTAACAGCTATACTGAGCCTCATTAATCGGTTCTGGCCTTGGCTGCTGCCTGGCCTGCACAGCCCTGGGCTGTAGGGTCCCACAGCCTCTGCAGCCCAGCTGGGTTTGGGGGCACCTGGGGGGCTTGGGGCAGGTGGCTCAACTCCAGCCTCACAGCCCTGGCTCGTGGCTGCAGGTGCTAAGCACCGGTCAGTGTGTCCTTGGGGATAATGCTGGGTGTTCATTCCCTCTGACCCCTCACCATGGGAGACAGATCTGCCCAGAGCCACAGTCTGATGGGCTTCAGAAGCCCAAAGAGCAGTGGTGCATCCCCCCAGGAGCCAGCTGGGAGATTGGGCAGAGTGGGCAGCTCAGGGACACAGGCTCAGTGCAAGGTCGCAGCAGTCCCTGGGTGCCCTGGGGTGACAGTGGGGGCCGTACCAATGTGAAGGTGACAACTGGCCGGCTCCCAGCCTGCTTCTGTATGCCCACACAGGTGCAAATGCCGCCTGGACTCTGCCCATGTGCTCACGGAGGCGAGTCCAGACACTCCTGTGCTGGCAGTGTCCCAGTTGGCTGGCTACTGTCCTGCCCCAGCTCTTGCAGTGGGCTGGGAACTTTCTGGACGGAAGGCTGACAGCACGTGTGGGACGTTGCAGCGTCTGCGTGTGCTGCAGCTGCATCCCGTGCCTCGGGAGTCACAGGAACACCGTGTCCCACAGACAGCCCTGGCACTGCAGGCACGCAGCTCCTGGGCTGCCAGGGCAGAAATAAAACACCCTCAAGCCTGGCCCAGTTCCTCCCCTGGGAAAGTCTGCGATGTTCCTGCCCCAGCCTGTTTGTAACGTGTGTCCCTGGATGCCCCGTGCAGGGGACAAGCTGCTGGATCCTGGCATGGTGCTCCCAGGGTTGATGCAAAACCTCCCTGTTGAGGTCAGCAGCTCCAGCCTGCCCTGGCTTTGTGGGGCTGGGGTTGTTGTACCCAAAACACGGGGCACAGAGCTGGCACTGGGAAACCTCCATTGCATGACACCCAGCAGCTCTGCCTCACCCCATGTGCAGCCTGGCCATGGCACAGGGGGATGCTGGACCATGACACTCCATCAGCGGCACAGCTTGGGTGGCATCTCTCCATGGCTTCCTTCCTGCTTATGCTGGGAGGGAAAGGGTGGCTGCTCCTGTCTGTTTTCCCATCCTCTCCCCACTACAGCTCACAGTTTTCCTGCAGTGATTCTTTCCAAGCAGACCAGAGCACACTAGTGCCCATCCCCCAACACCTTTTGCCCCTGTTTTCTGCTGTGAAATCTCTCAGGGAGAATTTACTGCTGACTCTTTCAAAATATTTTTGAGCAGAAGCCAAGTCTGTTGCATTCCTTCACGCTGGCCAAAGACACTCTTGGTTGAGGACCCAGCAAATGAGCTGTTGTTTTGCAAGAGCAATTTCATTTCTGTGCAAACTTCTGCTTTGTTGGTGTTTTTTTTTTATACCCTGTAGGTTGGGAGCTTGGTCCAGGGGCTGGGATGCCTGAGTCCATCTCCCCTGAGATCAGTGAAGCTGAGCTGGGAGGATTGTGCCTGTGGATATGGCTGATCCTGCAGCATTTGTGCTGGTTCTCTCCCAGGGACTCAAACAGAATCACAGGATTGTGATGATTGGAAGGGCCCTGCAGAGCTCATCCAGCCCAACCCACTGCTAAAGCAGGTTCCCCTCAATCAGGGGGCACAGGGACATGTCCAGGTGGGTTTGAGAACCTCCTGAGCAGGAGCCTCCACACCCTCCCTGGGCAACCTGGGCCAGGGCTACCTCACCTCAGCACCAAAGGAGATTCTCCCTGTGTTTAATGGAAACNCTCAAGCTGCTGCCCACACTCTTCCTATTACTCAACTTTCATTTCATGAGGCAGGTGAAGGCTAGTCTCTAACTATCCATCTCCCTTCAGAGTACGAGTGTTTGCACATCTGAGCCCTCTTCCTCAGCTCTGCACGTGTACCAGGAAGGAAGGTTTGCTGTGGCTGCCCTGTTAGGGCCCTGTGGCTCCCTGGGCTACGTGCAAGGCAAGAGGGCAGGATGCTGCCCACGGAGCCCACTGTTTGCAGGCAGGACTCGTGCTGGACGCGACCTCTGCCTGCTCTGCACCACGGCAAACTGCTCTGTAAGGGTTCAAGGATCTTGACCTGAACTTTCTCGAGGAGGGAGATAAGTGATGCATTTTCACTGGCTGCTAATGATTAACGCCTGGTTGCTTGCTCCCCCAGCAATGTCGTGTTGTGCTGCAGTGGGCCCTGGCTGGGAACCCAGTGTCACTGCTGTGGGGCTGCACGTCCGTGATGGCCAGACAGAGATGGAGAAGGAGCTTTTTTTCCTGCCAGGCTGACCCTGTGTGCTCAGGCTCCTGGAAACAGGCTCTCCTGGGAGGAACAGGATGATATAGCTACTGCCAGCGTGTGCGGGGTGAGGACAGGCTACCAGCAGGGACCTGGCACTAACGGGACAAGTCATGTGTTCAGATCCGCCCTCACAGCCAGAGTTTGACGAGGCAGTTCTGTGCAGGAGGGGGTTAACCCAGGGGAGCTCTGCTGGGAGCAATGCCTTCCCTTCCCATTTGCAAAAGTCCTTTCACCCTCACACCAGAGAAGAGGAAAACAGGGCTGGCAGCCAGGAGCTACCCAGGCCTCGACGCCTGAGGCTGCAGGGAGCTCCAGAAGAAGCTTGGAACGTTTCCCACTATAGAGTCCTCGTCAGCCTGGCCAACACCACAGCAGAGAGGTGTTTTGACATCAGCTGGAGGTTTCAGTTGACACAGGGGTAGTGGGCAGCCTGCTGCCCACCCCATGCATGACCCGTGAGCGCCCCTGAGGTGCTCCAGCGGTGCCTGGGGTGATGGCACAGTGAGGGGAGGAATGTGGCAGCTCCACAGTGCTGCTCACACCGAGTGCTTGGTGCTTCAATCTCCTCCCCCATGGCAGAGCAGGCGCTGGTTCAGTGGGAGCAGCTGAGCTGTTGTCCTGGGGGGGGGCAGGAGGAGAGGGGGCTGCAGGACCCCCTTGAGTGAGGCTGCAGGTGCCAGTGCCAGAGCTCCCCGTGTTCCACATGCCCTCGGAGCTTTGCTTTTCCCTTTTACGTAACCTGTTCCAAACATGTTTGTAACAACCCCCCGGTGATGCACCTTTGGCAAAAGTGGTTTTGGGTCCAAAGATCAGTGCTGGGACAAGCGACCTGCTCGTGGCAAACAAGAGCCTGTGGAGTATAAAATGCGGGCGGCGCTGAGGAGCGCGGGAGAGCCTGAGCTGCGCCGGAGGCCAGGATGGAGTCCAGCGTGAACCTCCTGCATGACATGGGCATCCAGGCCACACACTGGCTGCAGGAGCACTTCCAAGGCTCCCAGGACTTGTTCCTCTTCATCTCCTTCGCTGCTGACCTCAGGAATGCTTTCTTTGTCCTCTTCCCTATCTGGTTCCACTTCAGCGAGTCGGTGGGCATCAGGCTCATCTGGGTGGCCGTGATCGGCGACTGGCTCAACCTCGTCTTCAAGTGGTGAGTGGCCCTGAGCCACCTCTCTCTCTCTGGGCACGTTGGCACAGTCGGACTAACGTGGGCCTGGTGTGTGCTGGCATGACACAAAGAGCAGAGCTCAAGCCCCGGTTTGACAGCGGGGTCTTGTCCTGAGCCACGCAGTGACAGCTCTCCCCTCCTTCCCAGAAGCCAGGCAGAGAGGGGGTGGGAGGCTACAGGGCACAGAGCCCCTCACCACTGTAGGGCCATGGAGGTGGCCTGACATGGCTCTGATCTGTGGGATCAGGGCTTGGTGCTCCAAGGCACCAACACTTTCAGGCAAGTGTTTCCCGTGGGTAAGCCAGGACACTGGTGTCCCTTTCCCTCCCATGGCTCGTCCTGCTGGCATCACTGACACTAAGGGAATTGTGATGGGGTGCCCATGAGGGACCTGGACACCACTCCAGGCAGGGGATGGCCTCGTGGCCACCTCAGTTGTGCCATGAGACCAATCTTCCTGGCATCACAGCCTGGCAGGGCTTGGTGTCAGCTGGGTGCTGGCCCATGGGCTGTGGTACCAGTGGCCATAGCAGCAGTGCACTAGCATGGTGCCATCCCCACGGATGAATTCCAGTGTCCCAGAGGTTTGAGGCTGTATGTACCCACAGGCAGGGGCTGCATCCAGGAGTGCAGGGGCCCAGCAGTGTGTTTGGGGAAGTCTGCTGGCAGCCCACAGCTCACACCCCCCAGAATGCCCACACCGTCTGCACATGTGACAGAGACTCTGCCTGTGATGCCACCGCGAGGCAGTTACCCTTGGCCTTAAAAAGAATTCGAGGGAGCAGACACCGCTCCTCTTTGATTTGCTCCTGGGATGTTCTTGCCCTGGCCTTTTGTCCCTTTCGGGGCCAGGGACTGGGGACATGTTGGGACCAAGTGACTAGCTGGATGCTGTGTATGCTGGGACCTCCTAGACTGCTCATGAGTCCTTTGCCTGCAACTACAGCCTGCACTGGTGCCCACAAGTCCTACAGCCCTCCATTCTCCTTTCTTTTCAGGATCCTCTTTGGGGAGAGACCATACTGGTGGGTCCACGAGACGGACTATTACAGCAACAGCTCTGCCCCAGAGATCCAGCAGTTCCCACTCACCTGTGAGACCGGCCCTGGTAGGGATCCCCCCCTCCAGCCCTGGGACAAGCACTTGCACAAGGGGTCTCAATCCCTGCAAGGAAGGGACGTGCTTGCACTTGTGTCCACGGCTGGCAGTCCCCTGGCAGCACTCACCCAGGGACAGCTCTTGAGAAAGGGCTGTTGTCCACCGGGATCGGGCCGTTCCTGGGGTGGGAGGAGGAGGGGGAGGAAGGGCAGCCCCTGCATGAAGCAGACCTTGACCCTCGGTGCAGACGTGGCGGTTCAGCAGGAACCCCTGCCCACGCTCAGCCACAGCCTCAGCCCGTGCTGGGGCCGTGCTCTGCCCTGCAGCCCCAGCTCTGTAGGGAAGAGGCTTTGCATGGTTTCCCAGCAGCTCTACCTGGACTTTGCTCCCTGCTTTCCACGGGAGCAGGGGAAGGGCTGCAGACATCCCTGGCGTGCTCAGCATGAGCTGTCAGGGATGGTCATTGCCCAGTCTTGCCTGCCAGACAGGCTATGGAGGGAGTGCCATGCTCCTACACCACCCGTGCCATGCTCCTACACCACCCCTGCCATGCTGTACCATACTCCCACCTTGCCTGCGCCCTGGATGGAGCTGGATCTGAAGCAGGATCTAACCAGGGGCTCTTTTCTCACCCCAGGGAGCCCTTCTGGCCATGCCATGGGTGCAGCAGGCGTGTACTACGTCATGGTGACAGCCCTCCTCTCTGCTGCTGTGGGGAAGAAGCAGGCAAAGACACTCAAATACTGGTAAGCTGTGTGCCAAAGCCACCCATGCTGAGCAGAGGCTGCTCTAGAGCTGAGGGACCGGGGCTGTCCTAGAAAAGAGAAGACTAAAGGAGGACCTCACTGAGTCTTTAAGTAACTAATGGGTAGGTGTCAGGAGGATGGAGCAACTCTTTCTCTGTTGTCTCCAGTGATAGAACAAGGGGAAATGGACATAGCTGCAACACAGAAGGTTCCACTTGAATAGGAGGAGAAGCTTGTTTGGTGCTGAGGTGAGGGAGGTCTGGCCCAGGCTGCCCAGGGAGGGTGTGGAGGCTCCTTCTCAGGAGGTTTCCAAACCCACCTGGACACGTTCCTGTACCCACTGATGGAAGGGAACCTGCTTTAGCAGGGGGTTAGGCTGGATGAGCTCTGGAGGTCCCTTCCAGTCCCATTCAGGGATACTATGACAGACACACAGCTGAGCCCAGGAGGCGCAAGGCTGTGGGCAGAGAGTTGGGCCATAGCACCCCAGGTGGGATGTGCTTGAGGATGGGCTCTGTGGGGCAGGCAGGTACTGCTCAGGGTGCTCAGTAGCAGTGCTCTGGGCAGTTTGAGACAGCCCTGGCACAAACGTGGCTGCCTGTCCCTCGCAGGGTGCTGTGGATGGTGCTTTGGATGGGGTTCTGGGCAGTTCAGGTCTGCGTCTGCCTGTCCCGAGTCTTCATTGCTGCTCACTTCCCCCATCAGGTCATCGCAGGGGTCATCTCAGGTGAGTGCATCTGACTCCCCCAGCCCCTGCCCTGCTGTTCTGGACTACAGTGCCTGCAGCACTGGCCAGGGAGGGTGCACAACCCAACAGAAGCGTGGAGGGTCGTAACACAAAGCTGTGTCCATGGCCCTGAAGTTCACCATCGTGGGCAGGATGCCCTCCAGAACATGCCTTTCTCCCTGTCCTGTTTGAGGCACGAGTCCTGGTCATCTGAACTGGGCACTGCTGGCCACTGCTGGCTCTGAGGGACTGGCAAAGGCAGATTTGGGGTGGGTGAAGAAGCAGAATTGGTACACCTGTGAGCAATGGGGCAGAGCGGTGGCTGTCAGGGGCAGGCTACGGTGCATGGGAGGCCCCCAGGGCTGTGGGGTCTGCTCAGATCCACTGCCCCGAGGCAGAGCATCACTCACTCCTGAGCACTCCCTCCTCTTCTGCAGGGATGGTGGTGGCCAAGACCTTCCAGCACGTGCAGTGCATCTACCACGCCAGCCTCCGCCGGTACCTGGGGGTCACCTCCTTCCTCTTCAGCTTCGCCCTGGGCTTCTACCTGCTGCTGCGGGTGCTGGGAGTGGACCTGCTCTGGACGCTGGAGAAGGCACAGAAGTGGTGTGCCCGTCCTGAGTGGGTTCACATCGACACCACCCCCTTCGCCAGCCTCCTCCGTAACCTGGGTGTCCTCTTCGGGCTGGGGCTGGCCCTCAACTCCCACATGTACCTGGAGAGCTGCCGGGGCAAGCAGGGCCAGCGGTTGCCCTTCCGCCTGGGCTGCGCCGCCACCTCCCTTCTCACCCTCCACCTCTTCGATGCTTTCAAGCCTCCCTCCCACATGCAGCTGCTCTTCTACGTCCTCTCCTTCTGCAAGAGTGCAGCCGTGCCGCTGGCCACCGTGGGCCTCATCCCTTACTGTGTCTCGCAGCTCCTGGCTGCACAGGACAAGAAAGCTGCCTAGGAGAGTCCCTGCGGGTAACAGTGCGCCCAGGCAAGCAGCAGCCCTGGCTCTGGGCTCAAAGGGCAGCCACTGGACCGTGGCTGCTCCTCAGACACTTGTTTGCTTCCCACTTAAACATGCACAACCTGACTCCACGCCGGGAGCAGACTGCGAAGGCGCTGCCGGGCGGCTCCCGCGACAGGGACTCATGATGCCAGTAGTGTCCTAGGCTTGGGTGGTCTGCAGGCAGCTCCCAGGGCTCTCCTGCTGCCTTTCCTGTGCCCCAGGAGCCAGCAGCAACCCGGGGCGGGGGGGAAGACCCTGCACTCTCCCCTGCAGCTCATGGGGATGTGTCGCGCTCGCGCTGCAGTGCTGGGGATAGCAGGACTGAGGGCAGGGTGCTCCTCCACGGGTGCTGGCAAGGCAGCTCTGTTACAGGAATGGGCAGGCACTGTGATTTGAAGGTAAAGCACTGGCTTGTGGGTGTCCCTCCAGCCCTGAGGTGTTCAGTGTTCACTGCTGTGTGAAGCAACATGGGCCACACGTGCACGTGTGTGTGTGTGTGTGTGTGTGTGTGTGCACGCGCGCACAGGTAAGGTGGCTCCATATACACACACACATATGGGAGTGTCTGTGAACCAGGTAGTTCATTAAAGCTGAAGGTGAGGGGATGTGTTGAGTTTGGGTGTCGTGCTGGTTGGTGAGGCAGGATGAGGGGGACACAGGGGCTGTGGCAGCCGCTGCTGGAAGAAGGACATCTCTGCTGGGGTGCTGCTCCTACAGCACCTGCAGGGTCAAACCACTGCAAAAGCCACACCAGACTCCTCCTGTCCTCATTGCCTCTCACCCTCAGCTGCAGCAGGGATAGAGAGGGGGACACAAGAAGATTTTTGCACTATTTATCCAAGGTTTCTGAGGGCACTTTGTGCCAGGAACAGGCACACACTCGTGTTGCCTCACTGCCTACAGAAGCAAGCACGGCTTTGGGACCAACAGACTATGCAGAGCTCCCAGCCTGCAGGGACAGAGCTGCCCTTGGCTGCTGACTGTGTTGTGGGGTCAAGGGCCTGGTGGTCACTGCTGGCTCAGCCTCCAAGCACTGCTCACTGGGACACTGGGTCTGCCTGGGGCTCAGAAAGGAGCTGCACCAATGTGGGGTCCAGCTGCTTCACTGCCACAGGCTCAGCGCTCTGGGCAGATGGATCACAGCCCTTTTGCCTCCACCCTCCTGCCTCAGCACCCGGCTCATTAGCAGGAAGCTGGCCACAGGCATTCCCCTGCTGCCTTCATATCCATCCGGGCTGCACAGCCTGACATTTAGCTCAGTAACCATCCTCTCTCAGTCGGAGAGAGTCTAAAATAGATTCAAAGGTACAGAAACATTCTTCCTGTCACACTGTATGTGCCCATGTGTGGGAGCTCCCACACCAAACACACATTCCTGCAGCATATGAAGCTGGGTGGGAGTGTAGATCTGCTAGAGAGGAAGGCTCTTCAGAGGGCCCTGGCCAGGCTGGAACCATGGGCTGAATGGGGTGAGGCTGAAAAAGGCCAAGGGCTGGGGCCTCCTTAAGCCCAGCCCAGGCTGGGGCAGAGGGGC
>WBNH01003689.1:0-22308 GCA_013401255.1 Urocolius indicus | reverse complement strand
GGGAGAGCGAAGGCGAGAGGAGAGAGGCTGCGGGGAGTCTCCGGGAGGGCTGCGGGGGGCCATGGGGGCCGGGGCAGGTTCGGAGCCGGGGCGGCTCTTCCTCCCCTCCCTCCTCTTCCTCCTGCTGCGCGGGGCCCCGGCGGGCGGGCAGCTGCGCTACGCCGTGCCGGAGGAGCTGGAGCACGGAGCCTTCGTGGCCAACCTGGGCGAGGACCTGGGGTTGGACGTGTCCGCTCTGTCGGCGCGGAGGTTCCGCATCGTGTCGAGAGCCGGCGCCCGGCAGCACTTGGAGGTGAACCTGGAGAACGGGATCCTCTTCGTGAACGAGCGGATCGACCGGGAGGAGGTGTGCGAGGCCGGGGACTCCTGCCTGCTCCACCTGCAGCTCCTCGTCGAGAGCCCGCTGGAGCTTTACCGCGTGGAGGTGGAGGTGCTGGACATCAACGACCACGCGCCCACCTTCCCCTGGCAGGAGTTCGCGCTGGAGGTGGCCGAGTCCGCCCTGCTGGGCTCCCGCTTCCCGCTGGAGAGCGCCCACGATCCCGACGTGGGTTCCAACTCGGTGCACACGTACCGCCTCAGCCCCAACCCCTTCTTCTCGCTCGAGGTGCGGGCGCGCAGCGACGGCAGCAAGTTCGCGGAGCTGGTGCTGGAACGGGGGCTGGACCGCGAGCATCAGCGCACGCACCGGCTGCTGCTCACGGCCCTGGACGGCGGCTCCCCCGCGCGCTCGGGCACCGCGCGTGTCCTGGTCACGGTGCTGGACGCCAACGATAACGTACCCGCCTTCGACCAGCCCTCCTACGGCGTCAGCCTGCCCGAGGACGCTCCCGCCGGCACCTTGGTCATCCAGCTCAACGCCACCGACCTGGACGAGGGTCCCAACGGGGAGATCGAGTACTCCTTCAGCGGCCACGCGCCGCCGCGCGCCCGGGAGCTCTTCCACGTGGAGCCCCGCAGCGGGCAGGTGCTGCTCAAGGGGCCCCTGGACTACGAGCGGGCGAGTCTCCACGAGCTCTACGTGCAAGCCAAAGACCGCGGGCCCTCGGCCGTGGCCGTGCACTGCCGAGTGCTCGTGCAGCTCCTGGACGTGAACGACAATGCGCCCGAGCTGACCCTCACCTCCGTGTCCACCCCCGTGCTGGAGGACGCGCCGCCGGGCACCGTCATCGCCGTCATCAGCGTCCTGGACCGGGACTCGGGCGACAACGGGCGCGTGAGCTGCGAGGTCGGCCCCGACGTGCCCTTCGAGCTCCGCTCCTCCTTCCGCAACTACTACACGCTGGTGACCACGCGGGCGCTGGACCGGGAGGCCGTGGCCGAGTACAACGTGAGCATCACGGCGCGGGACATGGGCTCCCCGGCGCTGCTCACCCGCCGCGCCCTCACCGTGCCGGTGTCCGACGTCAACGACAACGCCCCGCGCTTCCTCCAGCCCTCCTACAGCGTCTACGTGATGGAGAACAACGCGCCGGGGGCCTCCATCTGCTCCGTCAGCGCCTCGGACCCCGACTGCCAGCAGAACGCCTACCTGTCCTACTCCATCGCCGACGGGCACATCCGTGGCATGCCCGTGGGCACCTACGTGTCCATCAACTCGGACAGCGGGCACATGTACGCCCTGCGCTCCCTGGATTACGAGCAGATCCGAAGCTTCCAGGTGCAGGTGCAGGTGCAGGACGCGGGTTTCCCACCGCTCAGCGCCAACGTCACCGTCCACGTCTTCGTGCTGGACCAGAACGACAACGCTCCCATCATCGTCTCGCCGACGCCGCGCAACGGCTCCGTGGCCACCGAGCTGGTGCCGCGATCCGCCCGGCCTGGCTACCTGGTGGGCACGGTGTCGGCGGTGGATGCGGATGCCGGGCTGAACTCACACCTCTCCTACCAGCTGCTCCAGGCCACTGACTTCACCCTCTTCAGCGTGGCACCAGACACGGGCGAGCTGCGCACCCTCCGCTCCTTCCTGGAGCAGGACGCGGCCCGGCAGCGGCTGGTGGTGCAGGTGCGGGACGGTGGGCAGCCGGCCCTGTCCGCCACCGTGTCCCTGCTGCTGTCGGTGGTGGAGACCATGCCTCAGACTCTCTCCGACTTCAGCGAGTTCAGCCTCCCTCCGGACACCGCCTCGTCCTCCCCGTTCACCCTCTACCTCCTCGTCTCCCTGGGCTCCATCTCCTTCGCCTTCCTCCTCGCCATCCTCATCCTCACAGCCGTGCGGTGCCGCGGGGCCCGGCGCTCGCTCCGAGGCGAGGGCTGCTCGGCGACCCGCTGCCGCTGCTGCCCTGGGGTCAGACCGACCTCCGACGGCCTGAAGACGTCCAACCTGACGGCTCAGCCCCCGACGGGGACCGGCGCTGCCGCTTGCCTCGACGGGCCCGTGGGTGGCCCCCCGGGCTACTGCTACAAGGTCTGCCTGGGTCCCGAGTCAGCACAGAGCGACTTCATGTTCCTCAGACCCTGCAGCCCTCCCCGAAACAACGAGAAGGGCCCCAAGAAGTGTTCCCAGCTGGGGCAGCACCTCCAGGTATCCAAGCGGCTGACTCTGCGCCCTGCTGGCGCTCCGCGGCTGCCCCCGGCCCCCTCCCTCAGCCTCTGCAGTGACAGGCACCAGGCACAGCTCTTCCCAGGGATGGCTGGTGCCTTCCATCACTGCAGGAATTGGGAGCTGTCAGACAGTGGGAAACTCTCCCAACGGGTCTGATTAGTTGGGCTGGGGGGAGAAGAGATCCCTTCCCGATACCTTTTGCACCCATTAGAGACATTGGAGATGCTCTGGTGTCCCAGAGGGGTGGGATCAGAGATTCATTTGGGTTGTTAAAGCCCCTGAAGCTGCTGCGGTCCCAGCCCTGCCCTCACCCTGCCCAGCCCAGCACTGACCCACAGCCCTCAGCACCTCAGCCCCACGGCTCTGGGATCCCTCCAGGGCTGGGCACTGCCCCAGCTGATGGTGGGGGTGGCATCTCCTTGGTGTGGGTGAGCAGTTCCCAGCTGGGACAGCCTCCTGCTCCCAGGGCTCTGCAGTGAGTGTCCTGCTGCTCCTGTGCCCGGGGCTGGGCCTGACCTCACCAGCACAGCCCACGTCCCAGGTTCTGGCACCCAGCCCTGGCCTTGGCACCACAGTGAGGGAGGGAAGGAAGGGGCTCTTTGGATGGGGGGGAATTGGTGTCAGCATTTGTCAGGTGTTGAAATGAGCAACGTCTCGTTTTCATGATGAAAGGCTCTTTCCGAGACGTGATTACAAGGATGGAGAGCGGTGAGGCGTCTAATCCACTCCCATTTGACTTTTAATAACACAGCCCTGCCAAGGAGAACCCAGGACTGGCTGCCCAGGGGCTCTCCCACCACTGCTGGTCTCATTCCCTAATACCTCGATGGGATTTTCCCCCAGTTTGTTTGCAGCCCCCACGGACACAGGTGCTGCCCCATCTGCAACAGAAAACTGCTTTAAAAGCAGCAGCACTGGGAGAAGCCCCTCTCTCTCTCTCCCCAAAGGACAGGTCTTGGGCCAATGAAACTCCTAGAGGTGGAGAGCAAGCCCCAAACAGCCCCAGTGTCTCAGGGAAGGTGCAGAAGGGGAGAGGCTGGGTCAATGCTGCCTCAGTTTCCCTAAAGTAGGGAGGAGCCGCTTGCTTCTCCACAAGAGATGAGAGTTTGTCATCTCTGGCTGCTGGAGCCTGGTGCTGGCTGGGCTGGGCTGATAACAGAGAGTCCCAGGGCTGGTTAATGAGGTGTCCCAATAACCAGCCTCACCCTTGCCTGTGTTTTCCAGATGAAGCAGCCCAACACGGACTGGCTGCCTCCGGGCACACAGCGACCTGCCCTGAAGAGGTACGGAACGGGGCACTGAGGGAGCAAGGGGAGCGCTGCAGGGGGGCTGTGAAGAGGGGGCAGGTTCTCTCCAATGCTGCTTTGCTCTGAATCGGTCTCTTCTGCAGCTCCCAGAGCCTGGAGGACGTGGGGGAAATCCGCAGAGCCCTCCAGAAGGAGCACGAGAGACTGTGCACGCTGGTGACCCCTGTCTCTGGTTAGTGTTAGGGTGCTGGGGCTGGGAAGACCAGAGCATCTTGTCACTTGGTGGTGGTGGTGAGGTGGGGGTGGGGGGACGACACATCCCTGGTCCTGGCAGTGGTAGAGTTTTTTGGGGTGGAAGGGGTGTTCAGGCTCCAGGTGGGAGGTGGCTGGTGACACGTGGCCATGGGTTCGCCCCCCCTGGGACGTGGATGTGGCCTCCCCTGAGCCAGCCTCACGCTGATCTTTCCTCCAGAACTTCAGAAGGCTTCAGCAGGCACCAGCAGCATCTGGAACCCCCAGTGCAGCCCCTTGTACCCAGGGCACGTCCCAGCCCTGGATTATCAGCACAACGTCTACATCCCCGGCACCCCCACGCTGCTTTCCAGCAAAGATGGGCCCCTGTTCCTGGGCCAGGAGGACAAGAACAGCTTCTCCACCTTTGGCAAGAGGAAGAAGATGACAACTTACAGCGACAGGCACGACGGTGTGGTTATCAACAACGACCTGAAGTAGCAGCCGGTGCTGGGCCAGGGTGGCTCTGCCAGTCACCCGCTCGCTCTGCCCACGGCACACGGCTCTGGGCACAGACACTCGGGCTTTGTGGGGCTTTGGGGTAGTGGCTCACCAGATTTTGGGGGAGAAACAGATTGAGAAGGGTTAAGGATGAGGAAGACAGGTGTTTCTCCCATCTCACACCGCAGAGCTGTGTTGGCAGCAGGTGCTACTGGGGGTACCCATAGGACCAGGCTGGAGCAAATCTGCCTCGAGTTGCCCCGCTTCCAGGTCCCCTCAGGGACCGTCCATCCCTGTAAACATTGTCACTTCGTTGTCTTGTCCTGCTGTGTGAATGTTCTGATGAGCTGCATGCCTGTATTTCTGTTGCAGTAGGCATGGAAAATGCACTGAGACTCAAGCCTGGTTGAGTCCTGGTTGACCCTGACCCTACACCCTGGGGCAGTGACCCTTGCTCTGTCTGTGCCCCAGGTCCCCTGGGACGTGTTGCATGCCCAGAGCAGCCATTGGTGTCTGTCTCCTCTGGGAATTGAGTACAAACCCAGCCTTTACGGGTGCTTCCCTTCAAACCCTGACCCAACACTCGCAGGGCTGGAACCCCAAAGCCCAGGGCAGAGCTGAGCCCCAGGACAGAGCCAGGCTCTGCTCTGGCAGCAGCACGAGCTCCAGCACACACAGACTGGATGGCCAGAAGAGTTGTTGGCTCAAGCAGCTGAGAGAAACCCAAGGTGAGGCCCTGCTGAGTAACTCTCTATAGCCCAAGGCAACATCATCTGGATGAAAGACAGTTTCTAGCCATCAGAGGAGCCCCAACACATGTGACAGTCCTCTTCCCTCCTCACCCTACCCTCACCTGAACCTCTGCTTGCTCCAAGCCCTGAGTGCCCGGAGGAAGCTCTGTGCTGGGGCCCATCTGTGTAGGACAGACAGCTCCCACTGCCTCCTGCTTCTCTTGCTGGCTGGCAGGAGCCCTCAAGGACAGGACTCCAGCCCTGGAACAGTCCCCTGCCCTGCTCACCCTACACCTGTCCACCCAGTCTGTCTGCCACCGTTGCCAATTGCTCCTGTCACGGGACAGTTCATTTCCAGTCCATCTGTGCAGAACACAGCATCTCTTTCTAAACCAAGTTTGTTTCACAATGTCTGATTTGTACCAATAAATTGTATTTTAATAGCTCACCCTGGCTGCTGGCTGTCCCTGAGCTGCAGGAGTCGCTGCTCAGCTCTGGGAGCACAGCAGTTGGCTTCAGGGGACATCTGTGTCCCTCTCACCTGGCTGGAGCAGCCCAGCTCATTTTATTCACTTCACCTGGAAGCTGGAGGCTCAAGGTCCTCTTCCCTGGACTCAGGAGCAGTTTGAGGTCAGGAGGAGCTCTGTGCTGGGGTGTCACACAGCCCCTTGCTCCACGTTCCAGCTTGGGTAGAGACTCTGCAGGGATGTGCACCAAGGTGGTGGGATAAAGGGCTTTGAACTGTGTGGAGAGGAGCTGGATCTGGTGCTAATCGTGGCTTATTGTTGTTACTGTGTGCTGCTTTCTATGGCTGATTTAAGCTTTCCCCTGGATGCTCACCACCCACCAGCTCTGGGGTCACAGCTATAACCTGTGCCAGGATCAACTGCCTGGGAGCAGGTGAGCCTGTTCCTGCTGGTGAGATGACTCTTGGCTTGGTGTGGGAAGCAGCTCACTTTTGGATGAGGTCCTGAGATGGCCATGCCATGCCTGTCCCTCTCTTCCCCGCTGCTTGCTCAATGACTGGCTTGGGGAGGCTGCAATGCAGCTTTTGGGATTAACTCAGAACACAGTCCTTGCCTGGGAATTGGGGGCAGGGAACATTCAAAGGGACCCCATGAGAGTCAGGGACCCAGGAGGACAGTGCTTTGGGCATGAAAAGGACCTGGCTGCTTTTGGTGACTTCAGTCCCAGCTCACATCTGCCTGCCTGTGAATAGATGAAATATTCCCTGTCCCAGCTGGACTGTAGGATGAAGGATTTTGTGCTGCTGAGGGTGTTCATCAATGGTCTCTACGGTGTCAGGGGTATTAAAAAGAACCCCAAACAGCCACTGCCTGAGAGCTCTGTAGAGCGTTATCCTGCTTCACTGCTTTAAAAGAACAAGAGAATTATGTAAAGGGATACAATGAAATTAATAACAGCCTCAAGAAGTAATAAAGGCATCAAACAGACCTGACTCTGCAGGGCAGGAAGCATCTCCCTCTCCCACATGAGCTCTGGCAGTATCTTCCCTGCCGTTTTCAGGTGGTGCTGGTCAGGTATTAAGAGAGGACTGCAGCCCCTCTCCTGTGAGCCCATGAGGACTCAGCTGCAGCAGGACCAAGCTGCAAGCTCTGCTTCAGCTCACACAGCAAGAGCACCCAGCACATGTGCTCAGGATCTAAATGTGCTTTGTATCACACTCCCAGGGGGGGCTTCCCAAAGGGAGGTTGATCTCAAAAGTGATCCCCAAGCAATGGAAAGTGACACTTTGCATCCCTGGCTTTGGAAACTCAACGGTGTTGAGGCAATGCCCAGCTTGTTGCCATCTCCCCTCCAGTGGTGTCACTCCCCAGTGTGTTTCATTGCAAGTGTTTAACCCCTACTGCTAAGGCTCAGCTGATGCTCAGGAAATTGCCTCCCTCTCCTCTCCGTTGTTTTTGGCCATCCTTAGCCCAGAAGATGAGATAGACACACACACACATACACACACACACACATCTGTGCCTCTTGCTGATCCTCAGGTTTGCATGTTCAGGTCAGGATTTGAGGGTGAGCACAGTACCCAGCCCAGGCCCCCACACCCCCCTTTGCCCCAGGGTCTCCATTTGCTTAGTCGAAGGAAATCCTGTACTGGCAAGAGCTCACTTTCAATCTTCCCTCTCAGTCAACATATTGGTAAAAAAGGACAATAAGCAGGGACTTGCTTTAGGGGAGAGAGAGCACTTGTTTAAACCTAATCCAAGCACTCTATGAGCCTTTGTTGAGCGGGTGTGCTGGGTCAGAGTCATCCATCTGATAGATGAGATCTCCTTTGAAGAGCTCCCACAGGGATGGGATGTCATTAAAAATGCAAGGTCTTTGCCCTACAACCAGTTATTTTTACAACTCTTCCTGTGCTCAACACTCCTGCACAGTTGATGAGCATTAGCTGGCTTCTGTAGGCTGATAATGCACTGGGCATGAGAGACACACTCCACAGGATGCTCTCTTTATGCCCCTCTCATATGTCCCAGCTCTCTCAGAGATCCAGAGGCAAATCTGGCTTTCAGGGACCCACCAGCCAGCTTGAGAGCTGCTTCCACAACAGTGGGAAAGCTGCCATGTGGTGCAGTGGCTGCAAAACGCTGCGGGCCATGCTGGGCAGGCACTTCATGCTTCTGGGCACTGGCACAAATGCAGGGGCTTTGCTGGATGGACTCTTTGGATGGAAACATTACTTACATCTCTGTAATGGCTTGAAAGTGTATACCAGAGAGACAAGATGAATACAGGGGTAGAGAGAAAAGAGGCCAGAAAGAAAGACCCAGAGGGGCTAGTGCTCAGCTCTACTCTCATCTGCCACGCACAGAGTCACGTAGCGGCCAGAGAAGCCCCCAGGAAACCTCAGCAGGGACACGTGCACTCAGGTTACGCTGGGTAGAGCCATGAATCCAGGCAGTCTCAGCTCCCCAGAGGGACTGGTATTAGTAGGACAATACTGAGACCCTCAGGAACCTCCACATTGAACCTGGAGAGCTCTGGACCCAGCCCAAAATCTGTGGCACTCAGTGATTAATAAGCAGCAAAGTCTGTGGCACTCAGTAGTTAATTAGCAGTGAAAGCTGTGGCACTGGGTGGCTAATTACAGTCTCCGAAGGTGCCAGGAGTTTTCTTCTCATTTGTTTGCTCTTTTCTCCCTTGAAGATGATGCTGGAACAAACACACCTTCATTTACCCAAGGCTGGGTCAAGGCCCATCCCCTTCTCCCTTCAAATTGCCTCAGTATCTTAAATCCCTTCCTGGATGGACCCTAGTGAAGAGCTTGTTGCCCCTCCTGGATCCTCCCCTCCTGCTGCCTTTGGATCTCAGTAGGTGCTTTTAAAAAATACATATCCTTGAGCTTTTATGATAATAACGTGGCCTCTGCCAGGCTGGAGGGTCTGCAGGATGTTTCCAGGCAGATTTTTCTCTGCTCCTTTGCACCTTTTCTTTGTGGTTATTTTTGTTTTAACTGCTCTGGAAGCTCAGCTGCTGCCTCCTCCACAGAGATCAGCTGAAGAGGGGCCTGTGCTAAGGGAAGCTTTTGCCTCCCCAGTTTGCCTGCAATGCTTTTTTTTGCAGTCTGAGTGCTGGAAATGTCACTTGACTCTACTGGCAGCGTTCACTCGAGTGGAATTAATGCTTCTTGTTAGTGATAATATGACTTAATCAGCTTAATTATCGTGAGAGATAAGTGGACACCTTTGTGTGTCGAATAACTTCTGACACACTGGGCCAAAAAAGCACCCAAGAAGGCTTTGAGAATAAATTGGATGCGACCTCTAGTGCAGCCTGCACCGTGGCTAATGGCTCATCCCCCACGAAATTCAGTGGCTTACGGATCTCACAGTGGAATAAATCAATGGCACAGTTTTTGTTTTGCATGTTTTAAACAACAGCAGTGATTTTTTCATTATTATTATTCTTTTTTTTTCACTTCAGCACTGGGAGCTCCAAGTGTTCCTCCCATGGCAGGGAGCAGGGCAAGCACGTGAAAAAGGATTGAAAAAGGACACATTTGTGCAGCCAGCCGTCAGGAATCCATCCCGAGGATCTGCAGGCTTGTGTGATGAGGTATCCACTTCATTGCTAGGAGTATCTGCAACAACAGGTGAAAAAAAATAAACCAAAGCCTCAGAGGAAATGAAGAGAGAGGGAAGATTCCCAGAAGGGTCACTCAGGTCTCCACATCAAATCCATTCGTTTCAGTGATGTCTGCGGCAGCAAACAGCGTTTAAATAGCTCCAGAAATGTCTTATCATACAGTTTGCCTGCACAGAGAAAGAAATCATACCTACACAACAGAGAGAGGAGATGGAAAAGCAACCATCACTCGAGGAAATGATGATGGGCATTGGTGGGATTCCTGGCAGGGCAGGCTGCAAAGCCTCTGTGCTGCCAGGCTGCATGGCAGATAGAAAAATTGGGGTTAAATTGCTTTGTGAACCCAGAGAAAATATGAGCTGTCTGATTCTGTTGCAATGAGTCGCTGAATTTCTGTGTCCAAATCTTCCCCTAAAAAGCACTGGAGCTCATTGTGGTGCAAACAGTAATGCAGATGCTCCAGAGGGATTTTTTTTTGCAGCCCAAGCCTGTCTGAAATTCAGATGTTAGCTCAGACCCCAGCATCACAGGGCAGCCTGGCTGCTTCCATGAGGCTCCTCTGAAATCCATGCCCATATATATCTATATTGTTGTGCTTTAATTAACAGAAAGGCTTTTTTTCACACTGTCAGGGGTGAGGCCTGAGGGCTCAGGGCTTAATCTTTCTGTCAAGGAGCTGATGCTCTTTTTGCAATCAGTTTATCACTGCTCTTGCTCTGCGGTTGTTCAGTCTGTGCTGGCTAAATCTCCAAAGCTCTCCTGAGTATTGGTGCAATATCTCCACCCAGGTACCCAAGAGTATGGAATTTGGCCTGGAACTGAATCTCACCTGTGGGATCCCTCTTGTCTCCAGTTTCCTCCTTGATCTTCCTTCAGTATCGTTCAGCAGAAGTGGAGATAAAGCCCTACATGGCCAGCACCAAGCCTTTGGGTTTTACCAGAGACCAGAGGAACACATCTATTATTTTGTTTGATGTCTTCCCTAGAAGAACAAACTCCAGGAATGGGATCCTGAAATCAGCTTCCTACAACTAAAGCTTCATTTTTCTGCTGCCAGGAAACACAACCTTATATTCATTTTGTTTACCTAAACCATCTTTTCTTCCTCTTTGTCTCCTGCTGGTACTTGCCCCAGTGTGTAAGGAGACCTACAGCTGGGGCTGGATCCTTTTCCCACATTCCCCAAGAGTCTTCTTGGCTGTGCCACGTGTCATGATCCCTTTGACTCCCTCAGCACTTGCCAGATTATTCCCACCGTGATGGTCACATTCTTCAGACACCTAAATGGGCTTCATCACTCTTCTCCTGTCGATGCACGTTCCACCTTCATACCCTCTTTTCTGCCTCTCTTTGGGCTCAAGTTTTATATCTGTTACGGTTTCCTAGTGAGGTTGGATCCAGTCTGCCCCTGCTTTGAGCAAAAGGCTGACCCAGTTGCTGACAGGCATCCCTTTCCATCTCGGCCGTCACGTGAATCCACGAAGACCCCACACTGCAAACTGCCACGTCCCTGCTGAAATTGTGCTCCTTCTGTGTCACCCACACAATGCACATCAGCACCAACACCCAGCTGGGACAAAGCCAGCCTACCTGCTCTGCTTGTGTCGCCTGAGGCATCTCGTGTGCAGCATTGTGGTGTCTGAAAACCCAGTGGGGGTCTGTACAAGGGTTATCACAGCTGACCAGCAAGACGTTTCTTGCAAGGGAGGAGTTAAAAGATCATTTCTGCTTCTCCTGCCTCAGACACCAGCAGGGACAAGTTTCAGGCTTTGTTTTGATGTTGTATTTTCTCTAAAAAAAGACACAAAAATAAATTAAAAAAGGGCTTGGATCTGAGCTGCAGGGATAAATCATAGCTCAGGAACACAACGGGGACCCTCGAGTCTCCCCCCAAGCCTTTCAGCCCGATGAAGGAATAAGGGAGGAGGATTGCTCTGGGAGCCACTTGTGATAAGCTTGATTCTGTTGGCATGGAGAATTTTCTTCACAAAGGACCTCTGTATGCAAATGGGAAATGGAGATGGAGTGGGAAATGAGCCTGGCAAAGGGAAAAAAAATCATGGCAGCTTTTTTTGCTGCCTGCAGGTGGAATCCAAGTGAAAAAGAGGAGGAGGAAAAAAAAAAAGAAGAAAGAAAATGGAAACAGCCTCCTCTCTGCATAGATTGCATTGCTGGGGAAGCTCTGAAGCTTGCAAGGCAGAGCAGTTGTCTGCTCAGAGGTTTCTTCCCCGGGGACTTTGCCTGGGATAGTTTCATCCATTTATCCCTGACTCCTGGCATCTGCATAACACTCTTGCGGAGAGAGAGTTATTAGTTTAATTTTCTTGTGAATTACAACAGAGACACAGAGAATTAGAAAAGGCTCCTTCTTTTTTTCTTTTTTTTTTTTTTTTTTATTATCATTACTTTTTGTTTTCCAGTTGAGAGATTGTAAATGAGGCCATTCATCCTGCTAACATCAGTAGGGACCCAAACCCAAGCCTTGCTGGGGTAATTGGTTTCTGATGAGCAATCACTTGTAAAACCAATAGCAAAGGCAAGGAGTGAAATATAAATTCTCCCTTTGCATGCCAAGCTTTTCATTAGGCTCTGTGTGTCTGCTTGCTTTCTGGGATTCGGTGGAAAAGCCAAGAAGTGGTAAACAAGGCAGTGGGCTAAGACTGACAGGGACTTTGTATTAGCAAAATAATTGGGAGAGCAGCATTGCCCAACAGCCTTGGGAGCAAATAAAGCAGCTGCACAGTCCCCAGGCTACAGCTGCCTAGTTTTCCTTTGGCCAAAATAAGGCTTTTGGGCAGGAACCAGAGACAATAAATCTCACAAGTGAGTATTCTCATGTGAGGCAGGTCTGAGTGTGCTTTTGCCCAAAAGAGACCAAAAGGTTGAGGGAAATAAAACCAACAGAGAGACCAGGGACACGTGTTGGTTCTGCAAGTCTGATCAGAGTGGCTGAGGGAAATTTCCCTGCTGTCCTGCAGCCTGTAAAATATAATGGACCTTGTTATCTGGATTTGTCAAAAGGAGAGTCAGGCTTCAGTTATCCTCTTTATTTATTTGCTTTCCCCTGTTAATCTGCACTAGCTCATTTCCCTGATGAATGTCGTGGTGCTTAAGGCTTGATTGAGTTATTTGTTTGTTTTGGTGGTAAATGAAGTATCAGTTTGGATGAAGCTTTCAGTGTTTCCTAGGTTGGGGTTGTGGGGCTGTCTGTCATGGGCTTAACTGGACTGCTTGCTGCTTTATGGGCTTTTTCACTAAGATCTTTTGGCACGTGTACAGCTGGTTGTTGCCTTACAGAGGGGCAGAGAACAGCAGGCTTCACAAGGACTGAGAACATTTTTAAGCAGAGAAACTGGAAGGCTGCAGACACATTTCTGACAAAGCAAACCAAGGAAACCTTTGTGAACAAACCCACTTTCTGCAGCTTTCAAATGCTGAAAGCTGATCCTAATGGAAACCAACATGCAGAGACAAATCGCTGATTGGATTCAGTCCTGGGCAACTGGCTTTGAGTAGAGGGGCAATGGGCTGGATGTTTCCCAGAGATCTCTTCTGAACACAGCTATTCTGTGATCACAGCTCTTTCCTTTCCTCAAGCCCCCCAAAAGATGGACATGTTGCTGTGACCACAGCGAGAAAGGAGACAATTTGGACGTTTCCATACCTGCATCACATTAGCTTACAGCCTACAGCCCAAGGCAGTGTTCTGCAGAGCTGTGAAACAAACTACTTTCTGCTTTTCTCCCTTTGAATCAAGCTTTCCAGGAGCCTGGATGTACCCTGCACTCACCATGCCTCTGCTGCCTGCCCTGGCTTTTTGTCCTCACACCTGAAACTTAGGAAACCTCTGTAATGTTGATAGTGCTTGAGCAGAAGTGAGTACCATTCCACCACCATGCCCAGGATCATTCACCTGAGCTTAAAGTCTGGGGACTCTCAGGTGTTGAGAAGATGTTTTAGCTAAGACTGTGGTGTGGAAGAGGACCAGCTGGTCCCAGCAGTGTTTCAAACAGCCCAAACCCCTGCAATCAGGGGTTCAACCCTTTTTGCTTGCAGTGTGGGCTGAGGTTGGTTTGCACCAGATTTGTACCTTAGAGAGAGCTTGTGTGATGAGACTCTTGTGCCTCCCTCCCAAAGTGCACAAGGACCTGGCCCTGACCCTGAACCCTCATCACTGCTGGTACCCGTTTAGGAATCAGCCCAGACAGCACCAGAGTCTGCAGGTAACAAATAGCTTCTCCTGCTTTGAACAGCTGCCCCATGAGCCCTGGTTCTCCATCTCCTTCTCTCTTCCCCAAATGTTTCCATGTGTCCCTGCTCTGGGGAGAGATAAAGCTCCCCAGTGACTTCTAAGCTGTCTGACTTCCATTTTGTCCTTATTGGAATGTCTGTCCCTTGAATAATGAGAAGCGTGGCTGATCCTTTCACTCTCGAGGCAGCTGTGATGAGAGTGAATCCTTCTGGCTTTGCTTGGTTACAAGGTTCTACTGTGGAACTTCTGTTGTGTTGAACATGCCCCATATTTCCCCCTTTTTGAGAGGAAAGCAAAGAGGAGGTTGGGACTGGGAAAAACCAACAAAACATCAACAGATCATTCGATTAAATATTCTCTTAAATTGTGTATTTTTACTTTAACAGACCTTCTCGTTGTGCTGACAATTTGTCAGAGGCACAAAGTGGTGAGTGACTGAAGAGCGTTTATCAGCTCAGAAAATATTTGTGTTGCTCTTGCTGGTTTTGCTGATTCTCTGCTGTGTTCTGTGACCATGGCCTAGGAAACTCATTGAGGAGGTACTTGAGAGGTCTGTGAATGCAAAAAAGAGGAGATGGCACTCAGAACCTGCGCAGCTGGTGTGCAGTAAAGTGACAGAAAAATAACAGATTTGTCTAATTGAACAAGCTATGGGAATTCCTGCCAGGGCATAACGCTTGTGGTTGTTGCTACAGAAGGAGGGAAGATGGGCAGAACACTGAAAACTGGATAAAATAGCTGCTATCCGACCAGGAACCCTGTGCTAGTGTTGGGATGTCTTTCCATTCCCTTTCTGGTGGACATTTCAGGGAATCTGTGGTGTTAGGATAGGTTGCTGTGTATGCAGGGTACAAATTACATCTTCGACCCCTGAAATGACAAAGAGCTCAGTCTCTGCGAGCCCACAAACCCCCTTCACTGACCATCTTAACACAACACCCCTATCCTGGTTCTCCTTTCCATGGTGGGACTGCTTGGCAACATCCCATGCAGTTCTTCCCTATTGCTGTAGAGTGAGGAGGAGGGAATTCTTTCTGTCCTGCAAATGCATAACCCTCTCACTTTATTTACAGAGGCTGGAATGAGGAAAACCACCCCAGCATTAAATCTGCTGGGCGGGGAGGGGGGGGGGGGGGCGGAATGGTGAAGGCAAGGAAGTGGAATTATACTGCAAATGTCAAGAGCTATGAAAAATGTAACAGACTTCAATATTCTTCTGCTGTTATTGCTGAGAGTGTCTCTCACCTGCATCCACAGAAAGCAAAGTGCCTTTTACCCAGCCCAGCTGCCACTGAGCAGAAAACATTGCCATGCTTCCCATTTTTATTCTAAAGCTACTCTGTGGTGTGCATCCCGATGAGGAATCCACTCCCCTCCAAACTCTCACTGCAACGATTAACCTCCAGCTCTGAGGCCTGATTTAAGCCCTTCAGCCTTTAGGTTTAACTCCTACATCATGCTCCACTGACCTCCAGGCACTGTCCTGCTATTGCCACTTTACGAGTGACCGCTACATTCCAGATTACAAGCCCAGCCCCTGCCTTCTGTGATACCCAATGTTACCTGGTGCTGAGCCAGCCACTCGGATGCTGCACAGAAGATGTAAGACATCTTCTCCGTAGTTCCCTTTCCCGGGGGGTTGTGTTTCAAGGTAAGTGGTTTGAGTAAGGGCCCTCCGAGACCTGCCTTTAGTTTATTCAGTAGCGTAAACAACCTGCTGCTTTTGTGCTTCTCCCTGCAGAGCAACGAAAAGCCCATTTTATACATTAAAATTGAACGTAGCGTTGCTGAAAGGTCTGTGATGGCTTTTTTTTTGTTCTGGAGCTCAGAGCATCTTATCTAGTTCGGGGCAGGGGGAGGAAAGAGGGGGGGAGTGTGTTTGTGTGTGTATTGCACTTTCTCCCTGTACATCCCCCCCTCCTCCCTATGTCTGAGATGCAGATGGGGTCAGCGGCGCCCCTGTCTCACTGCCCGTACTGCCCAAGGCTGGGGGAGTTCGTGTCGAGGGCAGCTTCAGTTTTGTTCACGGGGTTGTTTGAATTTCACCTCGATACAGCGATCCCCAGGGTTTGGAAAGCAGCTCCGGGAGGGGGGGACCCACCTCTCCGTGCCCCAGTTAGCATAACCCCGGGAAGCAAAGGGCACAAATCCCGACTCCTGATGTTTTACTAAGAGTCACATGTTGCTCCCCGCCAGGCAGCCCCCAGGAGGGCTACTAACGGCATCTCGGCTTCCAGCCCTCCTATGGACGGCAGCACCGGAGGGCCCCGACGGCTCATCCGTGCTGTGCCCACGGGGAGCAGGGAGGCCCTGGCAGCACGCAGCGGAGCTTCTCCCCTGGGCACGGGGGCCAGGAAGGGCAAACCTTCAGTCCCTGACGCTTACACACAGGATTGGGGTGAAGGCGACACGAATTTCACCCTTTCCCTCCCTGTCAGGTCGGTGATGGTGTGGTACAAAGAGGAGCAGCAGAAGATAAATGAACAGCTCTCCGAGGACGGGATTTGAGCAATCAGGAAATATAATCTGAGCTGGAAAGTGCCCGAGCATCTGTTGGGTTATTAATAAATTGTATGCAATCTGTCCGGGCTGAACGTCGGGACGGAGGGGAACCATCTGCTCCCGAGCGGGAGCTCTGACGGTGTCTGGGGAAGGGACTTAGCGAATGCTCAATGGGAACGGCCAGACGGGCTCCCGGGATTCCTGTTCTCCACGCATCTTTCCCAAAGATGAGTCAACACGTGTCTCTCCAGCCTCGGCCAGGCCCCGGGGAACTCACCCTCTCAGTATCATTTCCATTAATCAAAGGATCCTGGGCTGGGGAAGCCCATCGCTCCCACCTTTCTTCTCAGACGGTGCTAATTGCTGCCTACAGCTGTTATTTATCCTCTACCTCTAGGGAGATGCCCGATGTGGGTATTTTTTTCCAGAGCAGCTGGCAAGGATTTCCAGCTCAGCTCCTCCCAACGTTGGGCAGCCCAAGGGGAGAACCTCCCCGGTGTTCTCCCTCGGGAAAAGGGGCAGGAGGGTCGTGCTGCGAACGCCAGAGCTGTTAACTGGGGAAGGCTGGGAGCCTGCAGCCTTTATCCCACCAGCTCCCATCTCGGGATGAACAGCAGAAATGTTCCGTGCTGGAAGACACCTCCAGCACTGCCGCGAGAGTCTGTCTGTGCTGTCACACGCGCTTTCCCTTGGGGGAAGAAGCCAGGACCGGGCAGCTCGTGGGCAGCGTGCCCCTGGAACGCTTCACACGCGAGAAAACCCGGGCTCCCATCAACCGTGTTTGGAGAAACTCCAGCCTAAATAAAGGCCGTTTTGAGAATGAAACCTCCGGCGACGAGACACAGAGGAGGGAAGGGACCGAGCGCAGAGCTGCCGGGGCCAGGAGCTGCCGGGGCCGTCCAGCCCTGACTCAGCGGCAGCTGAGAGCCGGTAAAATCGTCCCGTTCCCCTTCAAGCGGGAGAAGCGAGAGCTTAGACCCACTCCGGACGGCAGAACCCGCTCCCGGAGCTGCCGCCGAGGCGCGAGTGGGCGCTGGCGGGGAGGAAGAGGAGGGTGGGCTCCGCCTGCTTCCCCAGAAGGCTCCGGGATGGAGAAGCAGCTCCTCCCGGCGACAGCAGCGCTGCTGGGGAAGCGCCGGAGATGGGTTTTTGGCATTGCTTTGGGTTTTTTTTAAATGATCTTTCCGAGCGAGACCGCTCTTTGCTCCCGCAGATGGCTGCGGGGAGCCCGGCTGAGGCTTTGGGCTGAAGGAACCGGGCTTGTCCGGGAGAGCCGGGAGGTCTGGGGACAGCGGTGGGACACCGGCGTGAAGGTTTTTCTCCGACACTGCGACGGGTCCTGTCACCAACAGAATGACAGGCTGAGGGCTGGCAGCGACGGGGGACACGGCGATGGGCATCGCCGGCGGCTTCCCAAGGAACGCCGGGGGAAGGGCAGCTCCAGTTCTGGCAGGCAGAGGTGAAAAGGGACGAGTTTGGTGTCTTTTCCCTGTGCTCGGAGCCTGCCCGCCGTTGGCTGCAGAAGGCGATGTGCAGAAGCGAAGACTCAGCCCTTCCCCTCCATCGCCCAGGGCGAGTGCCCAGCTGAAGCAGCTTTGGGACCCTATTCAGGCGATTAGGGCACTGCAGAATAGCAGGAGAGGCTGGTTTTTAGACGCTTTCCGTCTCGGGAAGTCTTTGAAACCCGACCCAAGCTTTTCTGTGCCGTGCTCTAACCACTGGCTTGGCGTTAAGGACCCGCTTCGCAGTGAGTCCGTGCGGGCTCTCCCGCCCTTGGGACGGGCGTTTCTTCCCGGATGCCCTTCGACGGGAATAGTCACCCCGAACAGGCTGATCTGGAGCTGCCGTGAAGCACTCGCCACCTCGGGGATGGTAAAGCTGGAAAGTGTCCCGTGTCACGGCAGCGATTCCTCTGGACTTGCTGCTTTTCTTCCTCTTGCCGGTTCTCCACGTCTTGGCCCAAAGTGTAGCTGAAGGGTCGTGCTTTGACTTCAGAGAAGGTCGAGCTAGAGACCTCCTGGTATCTCTGGAAAAGTCCGTGTCTCTCCACCGTCTAAAGAGCGACCGGAGACGAACCTCTCGTCTGGAGGTTGGAAGCTGCTGGGAGTGTGTGCCGTTGAGCCGTGCTTGCTCACTCCGTGAGCTCTGATGGATGAACTGAACCTGGGATGACGACATTCGGGGGGTCATTGTTTTTTTTTTTGCACCAGTTGAACTGGGCTGTCACCGCGTCCCATCCCGCGGAGCAGGCTCGGAGTAATGCCAAGGGACTGGTGGCATGTAGAGGTGTGAAGGTGAGTAGCTTTTGCTGATTTTTTTTTCCCCGTACAGACCCTTTCTAGATGTGAAGAACCAGCCCTCAACGTCTGGCTGCTCAGTCAGAGGCACAAGAGCGTGCTCTGAGAGTGACCAAACTTGGAGTGGATAAAATTAAAGCTTCCACCAACGCGAGGGATTTTTTTTGCTTGATCATCACGGCTTTTTCTCGTGACCTTCGTGGCTTCTCGTTATCGATACGGGTGGTGTAAAAGGCAACCGAGTTGTTCATCTGCGGTAGCGGCGCAATGCTGCAATGCATAAGAATGTGAGAGTGTGAGTCAGCAAGCAACAGGTCACCCAACGCGTCACTTATCCTGGGTTCTTTCAGTTCTTTGCGTACAGAAACACCTTTCTCACTAGCCAAGCTCGGATCTCGCTAGCCGAGCCCGGATCTCGCTAGCCGAGCCCGGATCTCGCTAGCCAAGCTCGGATCTCGCTAGCCAAGCCCGGATCTCGCTAGCCAAGCCCGGATCTCGCTAGCCAAGCCCGGATCTCGCTGGCCGAGCCCGGATCTCGCTGGCCGAGCCCGGATCTCGCTAGCCGAGCCCGGATCTCGCTAGCCGAGCCCGGATCTCGCTAGCCGAGCCCGGATCTCGCTAGCCGAGCCCGGATCTCGCTAGCCGAGCCCGGATCTCGCTAGCCGAGCCCGGATCTCGCTAGCCGAGCCCGGATCTCGCTAGCCGAGCCCGGATCTCGCTAGCCGAGCCCGGATCTCGCTAGCCGAGCCCGGATCTCGCTAGCCGAGCCCGGATCTCGCTAGCCGAGCCCGGATCTCGCTAGCCGAGCCCGGATCTCGCTAGCCGAGCCCGGATCTCGCTAGCCGAGCCCGGATCTCGCTAGCCGAGCCCGGATCTCGCTAGCCGAGCCCGGATCTCGCTAGCCAAGCCCGGATCTCGCTAGCCAAGCCCGGATCTCGCTAGCCAAGCCCGGATCTCGCTAGCCAAGCCCGGATCTCGCTAGGCAAGCTCGGATCTCGCTAGGCAAGCTCGGATCTCGCTAGGCAAGCTCGGATCTCGTTAGGCAAGCTCGGATCTCGTTAGGCAAGCTCGGATCTCGTTAGGCAAGCTCGGATCTCGTTAGGCAAGCTCGGATCTCGTTAGCCAAGCTCGGATCTCGCTAGCCAAGCTCGCATCTTTGGCGTCGAGAGATCATTTATTCCAGCTACTGCTTGGTAGATGTAGGGACAATGCCAGACAAATCTTCAGACCACAGGAGAAAGAGACGCCGTGTCCTCTGTCATTGACGTCAGTGCTTGTCACCTCATCAGCAGCTGTTTTACTGGTGCAAAACATCCTGCCCCATTTTTTCCAGCAAGCTTAACTTTGACCCTAGCACGGCTCTGAGCTACTTGAAAAGAAAACGGTTCTCTTCTTTTGCTTGCGCCGGCATTACATGTTCATCCTATGAATGTGTCACGAAGTATCGCTGCAGAGAAGATCCACTTATTCACGGTAAGTAGGGGAAAATAAACCCAAAGCTGTCCTGCTTAAACACGTCTCGTCCTGGGCTCGCACGGAGCAAGCGTGATGAAGTTGTTGATAGAAGATCTGCCCCGACGTTTGCTGCCCGCGAGTCGAGGCGGTGATCTCTACACAAACCCTTTTCCCCCAACTTTTGCTACGCGAATTAAAACAAACTTCCAGAAAATTCCGAGGAACTCGGAGGTCGAGAAGGTGCCTCCAGATTAACTTGGCAAAAACCGAGCCTCATCAGTCCTCTGTTATCAAAACGACGGGTTCTGTCACCTTCACGTGGAAAAAGTTAACAAATGCTGTTCTGCTTGATGGGGTAGATCAGTCTGTTTACCCGTGATGGGATGGATTAGTCTTTGTCTACCTGGGGCCTGTGGGAATGGCTGTGAGGCTGCAGAAAAACCCGTGTGTATGCCTAAACAACGGAAGAGAATGAAAAACCCTCTGTAGACGTTGACACTGCGATAGGGACGTGCTCACGGGCTTAAAATGGCCAAAACGCTGTCGGCAGCAGAATCTGCCAGAGATCTTTTGCTGCCGTGGGCCGCTCCGGTCGAGAGCAGCGCTTGAGGAGACAATTTCTCATGTTCAAAGGCAGAACTTCGACAACGATTTGGGGTATGACAAGTGATGTGCCTTAATCTGTCAGGGAGAAAACCCTGTCACTGGTCGGAGGGTAAAGAAAAGGATGGAAGAAAAGAAGGTAAAGACGAGCAAAGCATCGGGAAGGGCTGTGGAACATTGGAGGAGGAAGGAAGGTAAAAAGGAATAGCAGTGGAAACAAAAAAGAACGAGGAGGAGGCAGTGGAAAGAAGGTAAAAAGAAACAAGATAACTGAAGAAACGGAGAAAGACAGAAAGAAAAGAGAAATGAATATCTGCGGTCAAGGAGCGAGCAAGTAAGGGAGAGAAAAAAAAGAAGGAGGGGGGAAAAACAGAAGGAAAAAACGAGGCGAAAGTGATGAAAAGAGGGGGAGAAGAGATGAGGAGCGCGGGGCCGGCGGCGGGTTGTCGCCGGTGATGAGCGTGTGAGGCGGCTGCGCAGCACACGGTGTCGCTGCAGGCTCAGAAACGGCGGCGGAGCGGCGAGGCGGCTCCGCCCCGGTGCGGCGGAGAGCCCGGCTGTGAGCGCGGGGGCCGGGCAGCAGAGCCGGCGCGTCCGGGCGGCTGCGGGGAGAGGCGTGCGGGGCCGGGGCGGCGGCGATGGGCGCGCGTTGGGGGCCGCTGGTGCGGGTGCTGGTGCTGCAGGCGGCGTGGGCGCTGTGCGGCGCTCAGGTGCGGTACTCGGTGTCGGAGGAAGCGGAGGCCGGGACGGTGCTGGGCCGTCTGGCGCAGGACGTGGGGCTGGAGGCGGGCGAGGCGGAGGCGCGGCGCCTGCGGCTGGTGTGGCAGGGCCGGCGGGCGAGCGTGGAGGTGAGCGGGGCGAGCGGGGCGCTGGTGGTGAGCTCGCGGCTGGACCGGGAGGAGCTGTGCGGGAAGAGCGCGCCGTGCGTGCTGCGGCTGGAGGTGCTGGTGGAGCGGCCGCTGCGCGTGTTCCACGTCGAGCTGGAGGTCACCGACATCAACGACAACGCTCCGCTATTCCCCGCTGCCCAAAAAAACCTGAGCATGGCGGAATTAACCACGCTGCCGGGTTCCCGTTTCCCACTGGAGGGCGCGTCGGACGCGGATATCGGAGCCAACGCTCAGCTCTCCTACACACTCAGCCCCAACGAGCACTTCAGGCTGGATTTGCAAAAGTCCGAGGAGGACGCAGAGTCTTTATTCCTGGTCCTGACGAAACCTCTGGACCGCGAGACGATGTCCGAGCACCGTTTGGTGCTGACGGCGAGTGACGGCGGCCGTCCGTCGCTGACGGGCACGATGGAGCTGGTGATCTCGGTGCTGGACGCGAACGACAACGCGCCCCAGTTCAACCAGTCGGTGTATAAAGTGCAAGTCTTAGAGGGTTCAGGGCTCGGGACTGTGTTAATCAAGCTCAATGCTACGGATATAGACGAAGGGATCAATAGTGACATTATATATTCATTTGGTAAACGTGTCACTGCTCAAGTTAAAGAAATGTTCACTATGGACGAACTCAAAGGAGAAGTTCGACTGCAGGGGAATTTAGACTACGAAGACATAGATACGTACGAGATTACAGTGGAAGCAAGAGACAAAGGTTCCCCTCCGTTANGTGCAGGTGCCGGAGAACGCTGCCCAGGGGACGCTGGTGGTGCGGGTGAATGCCACGGATGCGGACCAGGGACTGAATAAGGAGTTTTCCTACAGCATTGTGAGTTCTGTTCCTGTTGCTAACAGAGACTTATTCACTCTTGATCCCAAGACGGGCGCGCTCCGTCTGACGGGTGCTCTGGACTACGAAGACGTTTCTTTCTACGAGCTGCAAATGGAAGCGA
>WBNH01003688.1:0-20848 GCA_013401255.1 Urocolius indicus | reverse complement strand
ATCTTGTCTCCCTTGAAGGAAGAGATCTAAAAACATCTCTAGTAATTATTCTGGGATATGTGTTCAGCCTAGCATCAACCACTTGCTGTCAGAAGCAGAAGCAATTGTGCTTCACACAGGCAGAAAGAAGGCATACAGAAGTGTACTTTCAGCTGGAAAATGCACTCATTTTGAGTTGAGCCGTCCTTAATGGTCCTCTAAAACAAAATTCACAGCTATGCTTCAAGTATGCTTTGAGGCTGCTTCTACCCAGCAGTGCCAGGATGTTGCCATGAATGCTGCCTTTGAAATACAAAGAGGCTTGCCCAAGGCAGGATGGTAGACAATCCTTTTCTAGGATGCTCCCTGCAAGCAGCTGTGTGTGCTATGCTTATGTGGGACTTATCAGCACTCAAACCTCCTTGTTTCTGCAAGACCTGTGAACCTGGCCAGCCAGATTATTTCAGTATAAGATTTGGAAATAAAACTGGAAAACTTCATGTAAGCTTGGCATCCTCCAGCGTGTCCTGGCCAGTTTCCTCACTGGTGGAACACAGATGAGGCAGGGCAGATTAAAAATCGGAGAATATAAATGTGGTGAGATTAATACTCAGAGCTTGCTCAAAATGTGGGAGAAGTGGACAGTGACAGGGGTAAAATTAAATACCTGTGTAGTAAACCTGAAATGAGGAATCTTAGACTGCTCCAGTTGATTAGGGAACCCCTTTAGCAGAATGAATGTCAGCCTCAAATTTTGCAGGCAAATAAGATGAAATTAATCCCATCCTCTTTAAGACTGAAGTAGCAAGTATAGAAAAAAACAATACAGTTCCACAGAAGAACAGGAATGGTAGTAAGCAGAGGAGCTGTTTTATTTCAAAGGCAGGACGTTTTTTCCTACCTTGTCTATTTCCAGCTTTCCAAGTCAAGAGACAGATAATCAGAAAGATTAGATCAATAGTCATAATAGTTTGTTCAAAGGGAGAATTTTACAGTTATATGTGTTACAGTTTTTCTGTCTATTCTTGCTTTGTTATTTTCCAGTTTCCAGAGAAAGTTGTTCTTAGGATCTGAACAATCTGTAAGACTTACAGAGAGCAAAGCTGAGATGAATTGTACAATATGTGGAAAATGTGTATGGAAAATATCTATGGAAAAATTTGGCAAATGGTATTCCTCAAAGATTAGTGTACACAGTAACATATAAAAGCTACGCAGAAAATCTTAGCAAACACATAAGAATTCAGTTATTTTTATTTTAGAATGAAAAACCTGGAATTAGCGCACAAGAAGACTTGGCTATTGCCATGCAGAGCACTGTGGCATTTTGCAGTCTGGCACTCAGTGACGTTTATCATGCAGAATTAGGCACCTCAGTCTCAGGTGCCTGAGTCATTTGTTTAGTTTCTGAATTGAAGGAGAATTACAGTAGCCATATGGATGAGCATCACAGGCTCCTCATTTAGCATCTACTGAACTGTGTGGAGATTCCCCTTTTCTTGACAGGCTTTATATAAAAGCCTGAACACATACACTAATGTCAGAGATTGTAAAATTGGATCGTACAATGAGCACAGATTTATTTTGAATGGAAAGAATTGGACTTTCCATATTCATGGACTGTATAGCTGGAAAAGATTTATTAAAGTCTCTAGAGCATATGGTGCATACTGCTTTGGACACAGATTGCAACTTTGTCTGATTTAGATGAGTTTCTGGCATTCTTTCTACCACAGTGTCTTGCAACAGTTTATAAATAGAATTATCTTTAATAAAAGCTGTTAAACCAATGGTTTGAAGAAGAATTGGGGAAAAAAAACCCCACAACAATGCTCACTTTTTCACTTGTAACTGTTGAGCATCCCTCCAAAATGCAAAAACTTATTGTGAATGCAATAAGGTGCTATGTGAATGTGGGTAGTAAATACGTTTGTTTCATAGAATGGTAGGGGTTGGAAGGGACCCCCTGCCAAAGTAGGTCCACCTAGATCAGGTCACACAGGAACACATCCAGGCAGGTTTGGAAGACCTCCAGAGAAGGAGACTCCACACCCTCCCTGGGCAGCCTATTCCAGGGCTCCATCACCCTCACAGTAAAATAGTTTTTCCTTATGTTTAAATGGAACTTTTTGTCTTCCAGCTTCTTTCCATTACCCCTTGTCCTGTCACTAGATATCATTGAAAAAAGGGATGCCCCAACCTTCTGACACCCACCATTTAGATATTGGTAAATATTAATGAGATCCTCTCTCAGCCTTCTCTTCTCTAGACTAAACAGCCCCAGTTCCCGCAGCGTTTCCTCATAAGGAAGATGCTCCGGTCCCCTGATCATCTTGGTGGCCCTGCGCTGGACTCTCTCCAGAAGTTCTCTGTCCCTCTTGAGCTGAGGAGCCTAGAACTGGACACAGGACTCCAGATGAGGCCTCACCAGGGCAGAGGGAGAGGAGAACCTTCCTCAACCTGGTGGCTACACTTTTCTTGATGCATCCGAGGATGCTATTGGCCTTCTGGTCATGACGGCACATTGTTGGCTCGTAGTTTATTATCAGTCAGAACTTGCAGGTCTCTCTGTTTCCTCTTATCTGACAAGTAACTTCATTGCTTGTTGCAGTAAGGGCTCTGACCCTCATGTATATCTTTAACCTGGAACCATTTAAACACTGGAGAGTAGAAAGGGGAACTACCATCTATGCTTGCCCTGTTCTTTGCACAGTTAGCCCTAGTTATTCCCTCACATACACTCTTGGAGACAAAATCCAGGCCAGAAGAATCTTTTTGTATGACCCACCAGGTATTTTTATGTTAAGAGCAGTCTTTGATCAGTACAAATGTGTTTTAGAAGCACTTCTCATCAATTTCCACTGTAATCCACTGGCATTCACAAGCATTCATGAGAGTCAACTACACTGGTAGATTTCACACTGAGACAGCTCAGGAGCATCCATATATTGCATTTAGCTACTGTATTGTAAAAGCAGTGATCTCTCATGAAAGAAAAGTAACAGAAGTCCAAAACCAGAAGTGTTATGATGATGACAGAGGAACATGTCCAGGCGGGTTTTGAAATCCACCAGAGAAAGAGACTCCACAACCTCACTCCCTCACTGTTACCATAAAGAAATTTTTCCTTAAGTTTAAGTGGATTTTTTTGGTGTTCCAGCTTTTGTGCATTACCCACGTCCTGTCACTGGACACTGCAGAAAAAGACTGTTGTCCCATCCTCTTGACATACACCTTTCAAATACTTCTAAGTATTAATGAAGTCCCCCCTCAGTCTCCTCCAGGCTGAACAATCCCAGTTCCTGCAGCTTTTCCTCATCAGAAAGATGCTCTAGAGAGATGCTTATTTAATTATAAACATAACACGACTCTTCCAGTACTGTGAGTCTGTGTAAAGTCTGGCTCACAGTAAATGCCTACAGCCATCTTAATTTAACAGTGTGTTTGCAAAAGCAGTCCAGTTCATATGTAAGAAGTACAAACACAGAGAGAAGTATCCAGCCTGCAAGTGTATATCTATGGTGATTTTTTTTTCTACTCTCTTTAAAAGTAGAATGTTTGGCTGTTTCTTAAGCCATGTAATGCTTATCCTGAGTAGAGCTCAATGTAAAAGTTTAGGTTTGCATTTTACCAGATATGTTTGATGTTTGCTAGGAGATCAAACAGGACTATACAAAGGACCTAAGTGTAATTATGCATTATTTATTTCATAATTCAAGGATCTGTGTAGCTCAGCTTAATTTTGTGTAGCATCACACCTTCAGTTCAGCTGGTACAAATTTTAAATCAGGCCAAAGTAAATTTTAGTAATTATAAAAATTATGTACGTGACAGCTACTTCCAACACTTCAAGACCACTTATTTCTTTAGCCTAGGCTCATGCCTCTTCTAAAATACTCTTCATTTTATGAATCACCCATGGGTATGGCCCATCCTTTCTATTTAAAGTTTAGACACAGACTTTTTTTATTTCTAATATTTGAATAGCTGTCCCTGAGCCATTATTTTTCTCTATCTCCAGATACAATGCCTGACTTTCAGAGGTGAGAAACAGAACTGGGATTCTTTCTGAATAGGCTTTGGGGAGGGCTCAGGGGTAACCTTTGCTCTTGTCCTGCCCCAGATTCTCTGCTTTGCACATGAATGGATAGTCCTCTATTGGGATCTTTCTTTTGAGGGATGAAACAAATTAACTGCCAAAGAATACCAGGGTATTCACTTTGTGAATTATCTCTGCAAAGTTTTTTTTCTAAAATTCCAAGGAAAAAAGAAATACAGAAGCTTGAAATGTCAAATGCAAACCTTTCAGAGTAGGCAGGACAGCTCCACACTCCTTGTGCACTGCTCTACGGTAAAACTACACACAAATCTTTTACCAGCTCTAAGGTTCCTTACCAAAGATGTAGTGTAAAACAAAGTAATTCTTCTGAAGTCCAACCATAATACTGACGATCAGAAGTTTTGTGCTTGTTTGTTTAATTGCTGCTCTCTCACTACGGATAGAGAATAGGTGATTTCAAAAACTTAGTTTTAATTAAAAAAATTGAGGAATATGATGAAGTACGATGTGCAACATTTTTTTAATTTTATTTTACTCTTAACAAGAGAACTCAGGGTGACAAAACACCCACACTCTCTCTAAAGTATGATTAGATATTACAAACATTTTTTTCTAAAAAAACCCCAAACCCTTATTATGCTGTTAGACATAATGTGTATCCTAGTAAAGGTGCCTGGGTGGACACGTTGCTAACCGTGTCTTCTTCCCGTTGCTAACATTTAAGGCCTTTAAGCATCTCAGAAGCTCTTCCAGTATGTGTTTTACATGGAACACAGGAATGATTCGTGTATGACTCAAAAAGCTGTAGAAGAACTCAAAGATTAAAAAAGCTGAAGATGATGATTGCTACTTTGTTTCTTTTCTCAGTCATGTAGCAATTAAGTAATACATGTTTACTGAATATTACAATGTTTTCAGGTGAGACAATGGCACCGTGATCAACAATATATCTCATGTTCAGGTAGAAAATTAATTCTCTCCTTGACTTCTGAGATGTATTAAGAATAAATTATAAATATAAGGGTAAATTAATATTAATGGTGTGTGCAATCCACTGGTCATTTCCTCTTAGCTTCCTCATTAACTTTTCACAAATGAGGAAGACTTTACCGTATATTAGTTGTCACAGTCACAGAAGCTTAGTGACTTCAATGCATATTAAACAATTTTAACTATTTTATTCAGCTCTGTATATGTAGAATTAAATATAGATTTGTTTCATAAAACAATATGTATGTATAAATCTAAAATGTGTATATACTGGTATTGGGAGGACAGGCAAGGCTGCTATTTAAAATAATTCTTTATCACTTCCATAAAGTAATACTTTGCAATTAAAAACAAACAAACAAAAAAACAACCAAAAAAAAAACTCCCAAACAAACTGATCTTATGGTTAGAGTGATGTGTTTAAACTCAGGTTCCTAGCTTTTATCATCTTGGCATCTGAATAATAATAATTTTCTGAAGCATTCCGATGGCTTGATAGCACTGAACATCAAAGCAACATAGCTTTACAACTGAGAAGCTCTTATATCTTGAATGGGAAAAAGGCTCTCCTGTTGCTGACTGGTTTACATTCAGCTTTTCAGACAGGCCTACAGGCTCTTGAAACAAGAAGCTCCACTTTTGAAAATGAATAAAAGGAGCCTAGATTACCCAAATGGTTGGTTGGTTGGTTGGTTGGTTGGTTGGTTGGTTTGTTTGTTTGTTTTTAAACACAGCCAAATTAAACATGGACTAATTAACTGAACACTCAGAAAGTAATTTGTATGATTAACAAATACTGCTTTTTACTTTTTGGGAAAAAATGAAACTAACAGGAATTCCCTTTTTAAAATCCAGTTTATTTTGGATATACTTATGCATTTCTTTCCTGTTATTTTACTAAACTAAACATACTTAACTGTTTTTTCATAATACAGGTCACAAGATCAGAATCTCCCTACAAATATTACAGCACTGTCAGAGTAGGTAATTTGTATTTCCCAACTTCACACTTGGTCATCAGGCAATCTTCCCACATCAGACAGTATAATACTTTAAACCCTTGAGCTATAGAGTCATAGAGTGGCCAGCTGGAAGCAAAATAGATTTCCCTTACCCATTGCCAATGTGCTGGACTCAAACAATTCCCTGAAGAAAAATGACTATATACTTGGCGCACAGCAGCTACTAAATTTAAATTCCTCCCGCCCCTATATAGTAAGCTTTCTCTCTGGTTCAGCAGTGAACTCCTGTGATCTGGCCAGCTTGGATTCAGAAAGGGACCTTAGCCATCAATAAATTTACCGAAAATGATGCTTTGCTTTCTTTTCCTTCATAGCACTAAAAGGAAGTTCCAGGGAGATGGAAAAAGTGGCAGATACGGCCAACCTAACATGCCATCAACAATCATTTTGGCTCTACTACCTGTACCAGTCCACATCTAATTAAACTACTTCACTTCTGTTGTCAATTACTGTCATCTGTAGCAATGTGCCTGTTTAAACAGCAAATCTGAACTGAATGCAGATTTTTCTAGAAAGGAATGGAAGATGAAAATAGTCTGAATAGTCACTTTGACTTTATGAAAACAAGCTTTAGTTAGAGTTCTCAGCTGTTCCTGGGACTACATAAGATCCATGCAACGTGGAAGAATCACTGTATCCCTCTCTTATAATTGTTTAAAGTAAGTACCACTAAAGCAAACAAACATTGGCTGTGTGACTTGGCAGACATTTATTTAACCCACATGTTTATTAATTCTTTTTTGTCCACTTATGCTAGAGAAAACTTACTTGCAGAATGAATTAAATTTCTAACAAAATCTAATTAAATTAGATTATGTTTTAATCTAGACGTGTGTTATAAGCCTGATGGATATGAACTAGGAGATGAGTAAATATCAACAACTTTGGCTTAAGAGATCAATATTAAGATGTAACTATTATAGAAGCAGAAGCGTGATCCTCTGATTTTGTACACAAAGAACTTGGGGTAATTATGTTTGCTTTCAATGAAATAGGATCTGCTGTTTTATTTTGACTAATCTAATTTTGATGCATAGAACTATGTAACTGTCTCCAGTTTCCATTATTCCTACAAATCATTTTATGTCAAAGCCAGATGGAACAACCCATTAAAACATCTTTTAGACAACCTTAGTATGTGTACTAACATTGAGATGAATGTATACTAACTTGGCAGAAAAATAAAATAGTTGTCAGAGGTTTAGAATGCTTATGCATATCCCTGAAATGAAATAGAAAATAAAGAGAGATTTTTTGCATTACGTTTTTAGATGGAGAACTTTGGGATTTTTTTCTGTGTGACAATCACATTCTGATGTCCAGACAATATTAAGTCAAAGTCAGTATCACTTAGTCAATTACTTTAGTCAATTTTTCTTGACTAAAATAACGGTTTACCAGAAAGAAGTATTTAGCTAAGCCCAATGCTTTTTAGGTTGTACTGCTTCCACTGCTGTTTCATTCTTCTCTAACACACCGTTTGTGTTTTGGGCCATAAAGTCTCCTCAAATCCAGATTTATCCACCTGTGATCAAATCTTTGGGCTTATATCCACTTACAATTAGTCATTTATAATGTTCACAGTTTTCATCTTCTTTCTTCAGGTTTAAGAGTTTAGGAATAGTGGTGGTGAAGCTGAGAAGGAAGTGGTTTATCTGATTTTAAAAAATCATGCATCTTCCTGTTTAACAATGAGACAAAGTGCATTCTTCTGTTAAACTGTACATCCAGAGCATTGCCTGTGCTGAGGCTCTATTGTCCTGGGAATGGATGAACAACTGCCTGTTGTGGGATATGGTGAAGAAATTTTTGTTTTGCTTTGCCTGCACACACAGCTTGTCATAGAATCATAGCATCACAGAATAGTAGGGATTGGAAGGGATCTTTAGGGAGCATGTAGTTCAACCTCCCTGCAGAAGCAGGTCCACCTAGATCAGGTCACACAGGAACACGTCCAGGTGGGTTTTGAAAATCTCCAGAGAGGAAGATTCCATACCCTCCCTGGGCAGCCTGTGCCAGGGCTCCCTCACCTGAACAGTGAAATATTTTTTCCTTATGTCCTAACATTGTCCTGACATTGCATACGACAGGAAAAAGAGATGCCCCAACCTTCTGACATCCACCATTTAGGTACTGGTAAATATTAATGAAATTCCTCCACAGTTTCCTCTTCTCTAGACTAAACAACCCCAGTTCCAACAGCCTTTCCTTGTATGAAAGATGTTCTAGTCCCTTGATCATCTTGGTGGCCCTGCACTTGACTCTCTCCAGCAGTTCCCTGTTCCTCTTGAGCTGGGGAGCCCAGAACTGGACACAGGACTCCAGATGAGGCCTCATCAGGGCAGAGTAGAGGGGGAGGAGAACCTTCCTCGACCTGCTGGCCACACTCTTCTTGACGCATCACAGGATGCCATTGGCCTTCTTGGCCATGAGGGCACATTGCTGGCTCATGGTTAGTTTATCGTCAGCTCCCAGGACTCCCAGGTCTCTCTCTGCAGAGCTGCTCTCCAGCAGGTCAGCCCCAGCCTGTACAGGTGCATGCCCACATGTAGGACTCTGCACTTGTCCTTGTTGAACCTCATGAGATTCCTCTCTGCCCACCTCTCAAGTCGGTTGAGATCCCACTGAATGGCAGCACAGCCTTCTCGGGAATCTGTCAAAGCTTTTGCTTTGCCTGCTAAATTCACATGGGGAGAGAGCAAGCAAGTGAGCAAATTAACAGCTCTGCAGGGCTTAGTTCTCATCCATGGTTAAACCATGACAGCCTTGTTGCACAATATCTTTTTTAAAAGACTTTCACTGGCTTGGCATCAAGCAGTAAGCTAGTAGGAAGGAAAGCACAACCGAGTCTGAGGTTACCTAGAACAGAGGTCCACAGTTTTCTTCTCTGAGATAAATTTTTGTAGTATTTTAGCATTTCCAGATGGAGCTGATATGGAGGTTCACTGACAACTCTTTCATTCTGCCTCCATAGAATCCAGATGCCTGTCCCCATGCATAAATATCATTATGAGACTCAGTTATCCTTCATCTTTCATTCCATGTTGATATAGGAAACCAAGACAGATTTCATCTTCTGTTCTATTCATTTCATATACTAATGTTCAGACAAGTGTTCCACTGATGATGAGAGAAAGATAGCTGAATGATTCACACAGGTAACCAAAATATCTGCAACTCATCTCCATCCATGACTCCTCTTTGTCACTTTAGCAACTCAGATATGCACTCCTCATGGAGAGTTTGATCCTTGTGCTGATGTCTTGCTTCTCTATAGTCAGCACCAACTGGCAGATGAATCACCTTAAGGAATTACTTCATCAGGAGATGCTGATATGGTGTCTGGATTAAAAATTTTACAGACTTTGCAAGAAATGCAACTGTTTTTTTCCTGGATAAGGAGATTTATCAGGTCTTTTGCATTTCCTGGAAGCTGGAAGGGGGATGCATCTCCCTTTCTCTCTCTCTTTTTTTTTTTTTTTTCAGTAGCAGCAGCACCCTGATCAGATGAAGGTTGGCTGTCCAGAATGAGAAGGCACCTGTAGACCCAAGATGATTCTCAGGAGCTGATAGTCTGTAATAAGACACTTTTCTCACTGGCTAAGACAAAATATACTGCTGGAGGAAGATGCTCTTTCCACATACCTTTTAATGTGCTGGGAAGGATCTCGATGTTTTTATTTGCAATACCTTCTAACATGATTCATTATGACTTTCAAATTTTCTCTCACAGTTTTACAACATAATGGATTACTCACACTTTTATTACTGGGAAATAATGTATATACTAGTAATGCTGTTTTTATAGAGAAGCTTTTTGAACAGTCTAAAAGGGAATTGAACTGAGAGGTTTTAATTCATTTGAATGAAGAACAACTGTGGGCAGTGCTTTGTTCACAAAGCAGCTAAAACTCTGCTTCTGGTAATCTTTTTGTTGGGAAAGGGACTGTTCTTTGCCCTTTAGCTTCATCTAGACACTTCTGTAAGAAAAGATACATCACTTTGAGTTGCTTCAGAAACCAAATGACGATATTTTTTTAATGTTTTAGCTTTGAAGCAAAAACCTTCAGAGAAAGCTGTGCCATATAGAAAGCGACTGGATAGAATGTCAGAGCCAAAGGTAGGTCTGTTTTGAGTTACAACAGGGTTAGGGAACACCTTGTTGTGATTACTGCTTTACCTAGAAGGTACTGATTTTGGAAGGAGAAATAGGAGAAGAAGGAAAACAAGAAACATCCAAGAGAAAGTCAAGAACCAAAAGACAGAGAAAGAAAACTTAAAATGCATATGGAGGAAGATGGAAAAAGAAATTTTCTCTGGAGAAAATTTGTTGTATAATCTTTTCTAATAGGTAGAATAAAGAAAAGCGGTGTCACTTTTCCCCCAAAATATAATGTTAATTATAAATCTAGAATTACTCTGTGTGCAATATATAGACTGATATTTAAATATCATAGCATGTAACATAGCAGCTTTTTTGTTGATGAGGAGGGGACCTACTAAAGGATACGTAAATGCTTCATGTATTGAGTAGTATATAAGAACAGTAGCATGCTATTTGTACTCCTTTATGTATCACTATTCCAAAATGGGAAAAAGACTTTCTAAAATCTATCATGTCTTATCCTTTGATTATCAAATACAGCTGCCACAATGAGGATTGTGATAATTGCTTACTGCTTAAGTTTGTTTGAAACATACTGCTAATGAACAATGAAATTTTGAACACTATTGCTATTGTCAGTAATTTTATGCAAAGGATTTCCTTAACCATGCAAAAAAAGAGGCATAAATCTTTGAAAGAAAACATTTTCATGGGAAAATATAATATTCCAATTAATGTACTAAAAATATTCCACTTGGTGTGGCTCAGACTGATTTGTTGCTTATGGACCATTGTGTATCTTACTACTAATTTGCTAAACACCTGTATCTGATACTATTCTTTCATATAAGCCTGGTCACATCCATACATATATATGTTTATTGGAAAACCATGTACTAATATTATTTCAATATTATTTACTTCTTAAATTGAGTTCTGAACCACAAATTAGATGTTTGAAAGCAAAACACTGCAACTCTAGTTTGATTATTCCTACTTTTTTCTAGATAGTCCTGCTTGTTAAAACTGGCACTGGGTTTATGTTCCCTTGCAGAAATACATGCATCGTGAATGCTTCTCAGACTGCATTTTTTAATAGTAGCAGCTTGAAAAAAATCTTGCTAAAATGTTGTGAGGGTAACTTTGTTCAACAGTCATGATAATCTGCACTAATCCAGTGGGATGGTTTCATCCTTGCTGAAGCCCCACAGTCTTATGTGTAGTGGAAAAGAACTGCAGCAGGAATTAATTTGACTAAGTAAAACAACTCTGTTGATTTAAGGTGAAGGTTTACATCTAACTCCTGACAGTTCTGTATAGAGTTACCTGCTTTGTTTCTGGCATGGTATAGGAGACTGTATGTCCTACTGGAGCTCTGTCTGTCCTCTCTCAATTTCATTGGATTTTGTCTCTCTTAAAACTGCTGCTTCTCTTGCGATAATTCACAAATGATGTAGAGATGTAACATTTCATAAAATCAGTGGCTATGTTACATTACAAAGTTTGAACACTGCTGCAGCTACACTTTTCCTGACTTACAATGGTTACTGTTTGACTCACTCAGTGAAGACACAGCTGTTATTTTCAGACTGCAGTGTTCCTGAACTGTAATCTGTATGTGAGAACTTTCCTTCTGAGTTAATCATCTCGAAGTTAGCAATCCATAGACTTGAAAATGCTTTTTAAATTCAGCTTTGTTATTACTGCCCATATTAGTTCTAGCTGTGGGAGGAAAGTTACATTCAAATTTGTATGTTGTTCTCAGCAGAATTCCACATATGCAGTTATGGTATTATTTTTATACCTTTGCCAGTTCTTGAGTATTTCATCTCCCCAAATAATAGGTTATGTGCAATATTGCCAGAATCCTGTAATATACAAGGGATTTTGATCAGGTTACACTATTTTTGTCAAACTTGTGCAAAGTCAGTCAATGAATGTATTGGCTTTGCAGCTTTAGCCTTCATATGCAAAGAACTAAGCTCCTGTTTGCAGACAGGGGTTGCCCTACAAAGTTAAAGCCATCTGAGAACTACCTGATAAAGTCCAGATGAATTTTTAATTTGCAAAACAGGTAGGAGGGCTGTTCCGAACAGACTGACTGACTTTAAATTCAGCTCAGTTGAACAGTTTCACCATTCCATGATGAAACAACAGATTTGCTCTCTTTCTATTAAGTAACTTAATTTACATTGACCCTGGCCTTTAGAAGAATTCTTCTCTTCAATGCAACAAATTAATTACTGGATTTTCCAGTGTTGCAGTTGATGTTGCAGGACTGTAAGTGGTGTGTTACTGGATCTAAACAGAAGACGGCTTTGAATGCAATGACTTCCACAAAACAAAACCCTACAATAGTGAAATAGAGACATGTCCAAAAAAGAACGGTACTGGAACAAAAGTATGCTGCACATTCAGATAAAAGCCTACATGCAACTGCATCAGGTTACTCATGAACAGAGGCATTGTAAGTTAACACATGCTCTTTGGCAACAATTATTAATTTAAATTAATAATTTAACAATGAACACTTTACAGCCAGTGAAAACAGACATAAAATTAAACAGTTTTGTAACATGAAGCAAAAGAAGTACCGAGGGTGAACTATTGTAAGACATATTGATTTTAACCATTGTGATTTGTTTCTGTGGATTACTGTTCTGACAAACATCTCCCTAGATCATGACACCAAGAATAATGGCATGCCTTGTCACCAATCAAAATTCCCCAGTGTCTTATTAAACAAAACAAAAGCACTTTAATAATCTTAAGGAAAGTTGAGAAAAAATGTCGTGAAATGATTTATTATAAACAGTAAAGGACCGGTTTATTTATTAAATACACTGCAACATTCATCTAGCTTAATTTGTATTTTAAGTCTTTCAGCCTGAGACAGTCTCCAGCAACTCATTGAAATGTAACCTAAATTACAATTAGAATTACATTTGTCTTGGCTAACTATAATCCAAAAGCTCATTTGGAAGCACCTGCAAGCAGCATTTGTTGCCAAATAGAGAAGGCAAGATTATGTTTCGTTTGACATAATAAATTTTCTGAAGTACAGAATTTAAAATGTTTGCAGAACAAAGAACTTCTTGTAACCATGGCTGATTATAATTACGAGTAGTTCGTCAGTGCTAAGGTACCTTGGAATGCTCATTGTTTAACCTGGAAACAATCTGAACTAAAACATAGTGTTTGTATTGCCTGACAATATGCACAAAATAAAGAGTCTTACTGGCTTAATCACTAGAATTTCACTTTTGGGAATAAGTAAAAGTATTGGGGTGAAAAAGTTGTTATGATAAAACAGTTTGAAGAAAAAAAAAAACAGCCTGAGAGGAAAAAAAACCCCACAATAATTCAAATCCAGTAAAGCAAAACAAAGCTCTGGAAAAAAAATAAAAAACAAAGCCACAAATCAGGAAGAATGTGAATTGGCTATCTTTTATGAATAAATAACTCATAAAGGATGAGTTGCAGACTTTAATGGCCACAAGGTGTTAAAATCTTCCAAGAGTGTTTTATATTTTGTGCATTGCAGGAATTTTTAAATTTCTTCTTTTTTTTAAAAAAAAGTAAATACCGTGTAAGATACAGAAAATGTAGTGATTTTGCACAAAAATACTAAAGAATATTCAAGGTTTCAGGATAGGCTTATTTTTCCAAGATTATATGCCTGTAGCTGTAAGTCTTCATTAGCATCACCTATTCTCTCTCAAAATCACAAACAAAAGCCTCAGGTGTTATTTCTGCCAAAAACTTTGTATCCAGAAACTTTTGTGCAAGTCTTTCAAAATCACAATTTTTCTATCTGCAGCGAAATCCAGAAAAATACGACAGTTAATTTTAATGTTACCAGAAAAATTTAGTTAATTTGCTAGGACATGACATCAGTAAGTTTGTACCAATGACAGCCCTTTGCAAAGTTGAGTTTATGAGGGTAGACGTGGCTTAGTCTTCCTTATAGCTTTGTAGTATTATGTGCAAGAAAGTGTTCTTGTTGCTAGATCAGTTCCTTGCAACATGAAGTTGGCCATACCTACGTGTTCTGAAAAGTGAGAGGAGTCAGGGACTTCATAGGGTAAACACAGTCCAGGGGACTTGCTACAGTAGAATGACTAATGTTTTCCTCTTCAAGTAGGTGCAAATTTGAATCCCATCAAATCTGAATGGTAAGCAATGCTCTCTTATGTTGAGATTCTCTACTGAATCAGTCACAGCTGCAAGCATCATTCTTCCACATTTGGCCTGTGATTTGGCAGGTGATTTTTTTGTCCATGAATTAGGCCCTGGTGAGAGATGATAATAATATAGAATTAGAATGGTGACAGAGTTGTGACTGACATATTTTTCATGGCTATATTAAATTATATTAAAATATAATCACACATTCATATAAATACTATATAAAACACATTAAAATCTCAATGGTGGGTGACTATTATATGGATTAGATGGAGAATTCTCCTCTCTATGTGATGCTTAGTATACTGAGTCAGAGCTGTGAAGGGTTTTGAGTCAGAGCTCCAGAGATATGGGCCTAATCAAATAAACCCAGCCAAGTGCAATGCTATCTTAATAACAATAGCAATCAAAGAAATCTGTCCTTACTGCTTGTTGCTATGATGACATCTATCTTGATAACCACTTGTTATTATGGAAAACACAAAGATTAATGAAGGTTTACCTAGGAGCCAATCTCAAGATTGCCCTTTTATGATCACTCGATGAGTATTGATTTGAAATATGAATTGATAGACAGGGTTTCAGTTAAGATCTTGGGGTTCAAGTCGGTGTGTTAGTAAGGTTGTCTCAGCTGTAAAAAAATCTCGAATTAAGAACCATGACTCTGAAATTATGTAAATGAGTATTGTCATTCAGAAGACATGGTAGCATAGAGAGTGTTCCGTTTCCTCTGATCTAGGGTATTATGAAGTTTTCTCTTCCTCAGAAAAAGGAAACAAGAATTTTGGCATACATTTCTGCTTGATCTCTTCTACAACTCCAAAGTAAATCAAAGTAATCACTTTTTTTTTTTTTTTTTTGGTAAGAGTTACTGGACAGTGAAGTGCAAAAATTGCCATGTGAGCATGAAATTAGACATTTTTCAGTGTTGACAGTGTCTACTGTTCAGGTATCAACTGTAGTCTCTGACAATGCCCAGTGGAAGCAGGGTTTCCAAAAAGCAGACCCGAGATGGTTTTAATGTGATTCATGCACAAGTCATGAAATTGCAGATTGAACAAATAACTCTCTGAAGAGCTGACAGTTAACGCACTCTTATCAGCTGGAATCCTAGACACTTCTAAATAGGTGTCTGAATTGTGACTCCTGTGGCTGTGGATCAAGCATGCTAAAGCCTCTTTAATTTTGCAGGCAATCTGTATAAACACTAAAGAGCTGATGATGAAGACATGAATAACCTAGGTACATTTTTTTGGAACACTATTGCCTTAGTTTTAAGCTCTAAGTTATTTTCAAGTTCTAGAAGTTCTGTAGGTTGTAAGCAGCCTGACAGACTAAATTTCCTAAAATAGATGAGGAAGAATAAGTTTTCTCCCAAGCTACACTTTGCTCCAGGAACCGATTTCTTCATTTAAAGTGATCCAGGATTTGAACTGATACAGGTCCAGACTGCAACTTCTTGCCATGAGCAATAAGAGGGAAAGTTGCAATGCCAGCCTGACCTTTCCCTTGCACTAACATACCAGGTGTGTATATATAGCTCTAAGAAAAAGCTATTTGAGAGTTAATGAACTTGTACTTAAAGTAAAAGGGCATGTACAATGGAACCTACACAAAACCACATGCAAAACAGATTTTTTTTTTTTCTCTCCCATGAAGCAGAAGTAGTGGTTTTATGTGGCCAGGTTTTGGTAACAGGGGGCTACAGGAGTGGCTTATTTTCAAAAGAGCTGCCGGCAGCTTCCCCTGTATGTGACAGGGCTGGTGCCACTCAGCTCTGAGATGGACCTGCTCTATTTTGATTGTTCATTAATTAATCAAACCAGTTCTCCCCAAATTGAGTCTGTTTTGCCCATCACACTAATTGCTGAGCAATCTCCCTGTCCTTATCTCTGCTTGTGAACGTCTTATTATATTTCTCTCTCCCCTGTCCAGTTTAGGAGGGGCAGTGATAGAATGATTAGATGAGAACCTGACACACAGACAGGGCTAAACTATCACAGTAACACAGTACACTCAAGTGACAGCTTTAATACTCCAGTGTTAGATTTAAACCTACTGTACAGACCTGCCCCTTTCTACTGATGTTCCTTATCACCAAGATTGTTTATTATAAGTAGCAGGAAATGAAAAAAGAGTCCTAGGGAACACTGAGTAGGGAGGAATTAAGTACACAGCCTTTGTTACCAACAGTACAATGCAGGAACAAAGGAGTATCAAAGTGCACCTTAAAGCAGATCTATGTGTAGACCTCTATACTGCAAGTTGCTCTGTGTAATTCATCTGTGTGAAAACATATCCTAACAGAAAATGTGTATTGATATTACTCAGGACAGGTCAGCATTGTACATCACAGGCAGTTAAACTATGAAACTGTCACAGGACATTCTGGATATTTTTAAAAAGTACACGGATTCAAAAACTGATTGCGCAAACTATAGGCATCTCAGTTAAGGATTTCACATTGGTGATGATGGAAAGACTTGGCTCTTTTTCGGCCCCATGCAGATACACACAGGTTAATTTTGAAAACTCGGCAGCATACGGGATGCTAGCCACTGACTGTGCTGTTCTAGTGCCATGGCTTTACTGTGGATGGAAAGCTCACCTCTTTCCTCTGATACTTTGTGGCTTCTTTACAATGAAGTGTCTTGTAACTGTATATTCATTCACACACTAGCAAATGTGCTTGATACACTTATCTAAAGAAAGTAAATGCCGGATGCTCAGTGCTGGTCCTTAACTGGGATGGGCACAAAAATATTATTGTGAAGTGGCAAATAGGTCCAGTTAATAGAAACTGCCAGCATCTCTCCTTTAAGGAAATTTGTAACTATCTGTGCTCACATTACCCACTAAAAGGTAACAATCTGTGGGTTAGATCGAGTTTTCATCTTACTCAGGCTGGTAGATCTGAATTGAACTTCCCAGGTTTTTTTGATGTTAGCTTTTTAGAGTTAAAAACTGACATTAAGCTAAATAGATCTTTATTTCGTAGCATGCACATAGGTAAAGTCCCAAAATTAGCATTTATAGAAGTGTTAATTCCAATTTAAACAACTGTCACTTAGACATGCATGGACTAAAAAATGTTACCCTACTTTGTCTTTAGATGTACTTCCCACCCTTCCTGATTGCTGATACTATGGATGGAAGATTCCATTCTAAGCTTTTCTCACAAGGAAAGTCTATTCTTCATGACTGCCTTGAACTTCTTCCGTTTACTTGCCATGGTTTTTTCTAGGAGACACAGCTTCCAGCTAGCTCTGTTTCAGTCTGAACCAGTTTCCCTTAAAAACTGATAATGCATTTTAGGCCACGAGAGAAAACAGATAACCTGTTTATGCTGCTTTTGTTTTGCTGTAGCAAGGGACTTAACTAATCCTACAGAAAAAGCTTTAGAATTTTGGGTTCTGAGTATGTCTCAACTCTAAGCAGAAAGGTTTTAAGGAATGCAATAAGCTAGTGTGGAGCTACAAGAAGGTCTCAAAAAGTAACAATGTATATCTTCTTAGGATCCAACAATTAGTGGGAAAGGGATTTCTGAAACAGATGGCTGCCAGTTTTCTTTAATAAACATTCATGAATCTAAATTCTATAAACTTGCATATTTTGAAAATGTGTACTTAATGATTACAGCATGTTTTACAGCAGTGAGCTCTGTAACAATATAAAGCTTTATATGAAATGACTTCTTTTAAATCTATTCAGATCATTTACTTGGATGGACTTAGGTTTTATTTTGTTATTATGAAAAATAAAGAATATTGCATGTTCTCTAGAGCACTCATTTACAGACTACCCTATCTTCTCAGTGGTTTTGGTTTGGTTTTTTGAGGGGAGAGGTGGCATGTTTTTTTTTTTTCTTCTTCTTTTTAAAACTACTTAGTGTTTAACACTTTTTCTTCAAGTTAACCAGTTTCACCACAGAAGCAGGTATCCAGGATCAATGAAGTATTTGAGCTTTGTAATACTAGTAACAAAGTGAAAAGGTAGAAGAAAGTAAAGTATTTTAGAATCAATGCTAGCAAGCAAAGCCAAAAAGCGTAGCTGTTTGAATAATTACTTTAAAATGCTGTAAGGTAGATGTGTATAGATTAGTCACCCATTAGAGCTGGATTTTGAATAATGGAGGGCAGTTGAGCCAGCAGACAAAAAATAGTTCTTGTTCATGTGCAACAATGCACAATGCCTGGTCACCAGCTTTGTGGGTAAAAATGAACAGCATTGACTCAAAACCACACAGGACAATTATTTTTTTGCTTAATATTTAATAAGGCTAAAAAAAAAGATAGTTATATTAGAAATTAGTTTGGTCCTTCTTCCCTTCCCATGTGTCCACATATCATCTTGTAAATTTGTTATGTGAATTACGCTGTTGAGTCCTGTTCAGGACTTTCAAAGTAATTTTTAGTAGCTGAAAGACCTAACTGCAAAAGTAGCCTGATTTCAGTTATTGCATTTAGTTTCTTTTTCTGGGAAGTTGAGGACGGTTTCTTAGTATAGGTAATGGAGCACATGACCAGAGCAGGGGCACTGCTGGAGCTGTTTCCCACTAATGAGGAAGAACTTTGCAGAGGGGTTACAACTGGAAGTATTCTGGGCTCCAGTGATCATGTTTTGTTGGAACTCTCCATCTTGATGGGTACAGAATGGATAAAAAGTAGAGTTAGTACTCTAAATCTCAGAAAGACAAACCTTCAGCTGTTCAAAGTACTACTGTGTGGAATCCCTTGGGAAACTGCCCTCAGAGACAAAGCAGAGAATGAGAGCTGGGAGATATTTAGGAACTTTTTTCTTAGGGTATAAGAGCTATCAGTACCAATGTGCAAGTGTTTGGATAGAGGAGGCAGGAGGCCAGCTTGGCTAGGTCAAGACCTCTTAGCCAAACTAAAACACAAAAACCAAAATGCATAGGCAGTGGAGGCAGGGATACATATCCTGGGAACATTGCTGGGATATGGCCTGATAGTGCAAGGAGGGGATGGGGAAAGCCAAGGCATAGCTGAAGCTGAACTTGCTTAGGGCCATGAAAAATAACAAGGTTTTCTTCAGGTACCTAGGACAATGAAAGATGAAAGAAAATGTATCTCTTCCATGAGCAAAATGGTAGACCTGGCAACAGACATAGAGAAGGCTGAGGCACTCAGTTCTTTTGCTGCAGTTTACACTAAGTGCCTCAGCCACACCACCCAATTCACAGAATCTAAAGGCAGAGGCTGGGAGAAGGAAGTACTGCCCATGTAGGAGATCAGGTTCAAGGCCATCTAATGAACATGAATGTGAACAAGTCCATGGGATATGATGTGTACTGGGTTTAAGTGGCCAGCTTTTTTTGGGGGGTGACTTCTGAGAGAAGCTGACAGAAACTTTCCCCATGTCTGACAGACCCAATGCCAGATGGCTGCAAGATGGACTGGCCAAGGCCAAGCTCATCAGCCATGGTGGTAACACCTCTGGGTTTACATATTTAAGGAAGATGAAAGACTGTTGCACATCTGCAGCTGAAAAGTGAAACATGAAAACAACAAGATATCAAGGTCACTTGAGAAGGAAGAGATGGAGGTTCTGCAGGCTCTGGAGCAGAGACTCCACTTGCAGCCTGTGGTGCAGCTCATGGTGAGGCAGGCTCTGTCCCTGCAGCCACGGAGGCGATGGGTGAGTAGAGATCCATCTGCAGCCTGGAGAGGACCCCACACCAAAGTAGGTGGATGTCCAAGGGAAACTGTGACCCCCTGCATGGGAAGCCCACACTGCAGTAAGTTCCTGGCAGGACTTGTGGACTTGTGGACAGAGGGGAGCCCATGGTGCAGAAAATTTGCTGTCAGGACTTGTGATCCCGTGGGGACCCACAGAAGGGATCCACATTGGAGCAATTTCTGAATGGTGCAGCACATCCTGCATGAAAATAAGCTGAAAGCATTGGTGTTTTTCAGCCTGAAGAAGGTTCCAATCCCACCTTATAGCAGCCTTCCAGATCCTAAAGGAGGCCAACAGAAAAGCTAGAGAGAGACTTTGTACAAGAGCATGCAGTGACAGGAAAAGGAGAAATGGCTTTAAACTGAAAGAGGGTAGATTTAAGTATAAGGAAGAACTTCTTCACTCTGAGGGTTGTGAGGCATTGCAACAGGTTGCCCAGAGAGGCTGTGGGTGCTCCAGTCCTGGGAGTGTTCAAGGCCAGACTGGATGGGGCTTGGAATAACCTGGTGTAGTGGAAGGTGTCCATGCCCGTGGCAGGGGAGTTGGAATGAGATGATCTTTGAGGTCTGTTCCTAACCCAAACTGTTCTGTAACTCTATCCAACCATTTATTTTTTCTAAGAACTGAAAAATCATTGAATTACCTACTTCAGTAAAGTGAATAATAAAGTTAATATTCTATTTCCTAAAGTTAAGATCAACGAGATGTCTAAAAGCAGAATTTTGTGCACCCGTGAACTTCAATAACAAGGGTTATAGGCAGGCAGATTACGATCACAGAGTTACAGAATGGCAGAGGTTGGAA
>WBNH01003681.1:0-79358 GCA_013401255.1 Urocolius indicus | reverse complement strand
TATATATATAATCCTTTAGCATACACAAGTATTTCCGTAACAAACACAGAGGAATACAGTTGGAAGTTCCCTCTACTCTCATCTCTGCTTCTAAAGCAATTGAGCAATCTCTGACCTCCTTTGGTCTCCAAGAAAATGCCTCAGACTCAGTAAGTAAGTCTAATCTTACTTCCACATGGTCAAAAAGATGTTGAATAGTACAAGTTAAAATGGCAATCCTTAATTGATATGTCAATTTGAAGTCCTCTCCTTCCCTAGATATTGAATCTATTTAATATCTTCTGTGCTGTTTTTGTATTCTCCTCATGTCTTTACCAAAAAGTCACGCAGTGTAAACATTTAATAGAGAAACCTCCCATTATTAGCTGAGTTTATAATCTCATAATAGATAATTCACATGCCCCTACAACTCACAGCAACCAAGCTCCTTCATTTCGTGCTCCAGCAGACATTCACACCAGGCTACCAGGCTCAGCATTACCCAAGCTCACCTCACCTGCCAATTGACAATATTGGGAAGAAAGACTGAGGGGAAGGGAAATCAAGCATAGAAACTAGAAAATAAAATGACTGAAGTTACAATTTGAATAATCACTGTGATGTTTATTACTTCTTTTAAGTGATGCCCATAAACTTCCCAGTAACTGTGGGATAGATGACATTTTCAAGCTCTATTTCCTAACCAAAGTCTGCAGGCTGCCAAGAGATAGACTCTTTCCCCTCTGGTAATTCTAGAAATACACAAACAAAACTTTTAAAGTAGCAGTTCTTTTCTACAGTGGCGCTGGTAGAGAGCCAAAGCTGAAGCCCTTGAGGGAGCCAATATACTTCAATAAGCTTTTTGTTAATAGGATGCATGAGATTCCTCCTTTTAAAAACTGGCTCTGTTATGAATACTTACCAATTAAAGCCCCTCGTTCTAAAAACTTCTACCAACAACTGTTCTGAAACTGCCTTTTGCTAGAGAAACTTTACTTTTCTCAATCTGCATAAACGAAAAACATCTGGTGAAAATGTCCAGAGTACACACACACAAATCAGCTTGCTTCCTTCCACGCTGAGAACATTTCTTGTCATGTCCTACATCATGCATCTGCTTTTCATAGGCTGAGAAGTACTGTCAGAGGTACAGGAACTCGCCAATTAGACTATATAGCTCTGACCTTCCTTGCAAGTTAACAGACATTTGCTTTTAAAAGCAGCTTTGTAATCAACTGTGTTGACATTAAACAGAATTTTTTAAGCAAGAAAGTCTCCTGAGTAATGAGACTGCAAGAACTATTTAATGACAGTGATCTCTAGCAACAGAAGTGCATGGAGTTGAAAAAGAGAGAAGCTCGTTTCCTAGCTGTTGCAATAGAACCCTGTGAGTCTAAGTCTTGGTAAAAACCCACAGCCTCCTCCTTGGAAGCTTCTTTGTTAGGGCCAAGGCAGAAAAGACTGATTACTTAGGGTAGCTATCAAAATTGTAGTGGCTGTCTGTGTTCTGCTGTTCATATATGCCCCATACCCGAGATGCAGCTCTTGCTACCATCTCTGGTCTTCAGCACTCTGCCTATCACAAGGCAGCATCTTTCTCTGCCATTTCCTGTGCAGTATATGTAGGAAGGGTTTCTCAATGCAGCTATCCAAAGACCTTAGTCTTTTGCCCCAAAACACCTCATCCTTTTCCACCATTTCTAGTCTGTGCTTTGAACAACTCCGAATGTTTGCTGCCATTGTTTGGATTTGTTGCTGTCTACATATGTTCATTAAAAGGCCATGTATGCTGTGTAGCCGTGCATTTACTCGGCAGTTCCTAAGCAGTTCTAGCTGGTGAGGTTCCACACATGTGAGCTTGTTAAGTCTTAACTAAAAGAAAACATAAGAAAGTCTTTGTGACAGCAGCACTTTTCACTCAGAGCATCTCCCTCCTCAGTGAAATGCATTTTTAGATACAGACTGGAGATGGCAGGTTCACAGGGCAGCATGAAAAAGACATGTCAGCTCTCATTGTGGAATAGAATGCCTGCATTACAACACAGCCATTCTTAAAACCAGGGGAGGGTCAGACAACTGAAAGTTTACCTCCATGTCCATTCAACAGGTGCTACACAAAATCAAAACCTGTAACTTTCCACAAGTCAGAAGCAACAAGGAGGAACTCAGATTATTGGGAAACCATGCTGCTTAGAAGGAAATTTCAAACAAGCATGTAATACACAGTTACAGCTTTCATGCATGTATCTGAGCAGATGAATCAGCCCTTAATCATACAGCATTTATGTGTACTAGAAACCAGTGTGTGTGTGTGTGGACTGATATCAAAAAGAAGGGTTTTTTTTCCTCATATATCTTAACTAAATCAACAGAAAGGGAACACAAGACTTGACTTCAGTGAGTAAAAGTAGTTACTGAAAGTTAACAAGGAAGTCAATATAAACCCAGAAGCTATGAAATTATACTTTCTCTGTTTTCCATACACATTTTATTTTTGACCTAGCTCATTTTTATAACTCATTAAATAACACTTTGGAGCTGCAGAAAAGGAAAACCCAGCCTGAGAATTATTGTATAATATATTTCCAGTAAAGGTGAGGAAACATTACAGCAGTAGACTGCTTGGATCTGGAATTGTGCACATAACCCTGAGAGACTGATCTGAAACATGAACGGGTGCAGACGAAGGTTACCAAGAAACACTGTTAGGGGGAGAAGCAGAGCAGAGAAATCCATCCCTTCTGTATCAATAAGAGCGACTTGGCTATTTAAGGGTAAGGTTACAAAAGCATAGACACAACTGCACTGTATAAATGCATTCAAGGGAGTAAATACTGAAGGAATTCAAGCATTTCAAGTGAAGGAAAGCAGGCTCAATGGTAAATGTGTGCAAAACAGGTGTTCATTTAGGTTTAAAACCAGAGGAAGCTTTATAACCCATTGAGGAGTGATGATTAGGCTGATCAAGAACAGCCTGAGGAGGTGGCAAGGCGACCTCTGTAAGAATTAAGGACACAAGGTAGAATTGTGGAGCACTGAAGCACATTAAGTTACTGTGTTTGCAATAGGAGACCCAAGACAAGAGCTGTTTTTTGCTGCACTGGAGTTGATGAATGCTTGATGAAATTGATGAAGCTAGCATAAGAGCAAAATAGCACTGGTTTGTTCCAACAGTGAAAGAAAGAGAAGGCAGAACAAAATTCCCCTGAGTACTTTGGAATAGGTTTACAAATTTAATACAGCCACGTGCCAATTGATAAATACATATTTCACAAGCTTGATTCCAAAAGTCAGGAGTTTCTTTTATAGATGCTGTCACCCCAAACCATTTTTCCACTGCATTTTATAGTTAAAGCTGATAATAACTGCCAAATGCAGATTCATTTCCATAACTCAAAAGAAAAAACTGAAGGAGGAACACATTGGACAGTAGGAGGAAGACAACAGTGCCTAGAACAACTACATGAAACAGACACAACAGAAAAGAAACAACTTGTCAAGGTGAAGTTACACAGATGGGGGTCTCAAACCTTTCGGGTGACAGTCTATTAGTATATCACTGAAAAAATGACGACATATGAACTTTATTGATTTTAGATAACACACTGATTGATGATGGATTTTCAATGCCAATAATGGTTCCATAGTTACTGGTTTCTTGTTGCAGCTTTAGTGATAATCTCACACGAAATTAGTACAAAAATCCAGTAATTATCAGAGTTGAAAGACCATATGGGTGTGGGTCAAATTACCTACTCGCTCTGCTTTCGCTTCTAATAGCGACCAACTGTCTTCCTGTAGCAGAAGTGGTTATTTTTAAGAGCTCTCTATAAAATGCCAGTTAGCAAGCAGATGATGCACTTTGGCCACTGAATGGAAAAAAAAGGAAAAAGCCTTACTCTTTGTATCCAGCTGAGCACGATACTTCTCAAATCCCTTGAGTCGAACTCGTTCTCCCAAGAGCTGAAGAAACTCTTCGAAGGCTGGACCTGCTGATTCATTATTGTACATCTCCTCTTCTGTGCTTTGCCCGGCTTTGCAGTACATGATACCCACCTTAAGCTGGTAACTTAACTGCAAAGGGAAGAAGGTTAAAATCTTACATGTATGCCAAGAGATGCAGCACTTTATTTACCGAATTCACATCGTTTAATAAACCCACAATTCACAAAGAAAAAAAAAAAAACTAATTATCAGTCTCATTTCAGATGTTAACCTAGTTAGAAATACTTTCATTGTTCTCCACCAGGACTGCCTCGATGATGGCATGTTTCAACCGAAGATGTCAAAATGCTTTCTGAAGTGACAGAAGCAGTAATGTTCCTTATTTTCAGAAGGACAACACTGCAGCTTGCAAACGGTGAATGTGGAAAGTGCTGTTTGAGTGACACCAAAAGCTTGACTCTCACTCTCAAGCTGGTACCATGGTTACTATCCTATGCTTAAACTTCCCTGTGGAAGGGTATGGCACAGCATGTGCTCATTTCTATAAGAAGTGACAAAACTAACACGCCCTCACTTCAAAGAGAAGATAAGAATGATTCACCTATCAGTGCATTCACTTGTTAGCAATGTTGAAAGAGTCCATGGCATTCAGCTAGCTTTCTCTGACTTCAAAATGCACTAAAAAAATAAACCAGCTAAACTGAGAAACACTGATAATGCTTTAAAGATGCTATTTATTAGCGTGGACCTCCAAATACATTTGTGCATTTTAGTTCATTTTTTTTCCCCCCTCGGATTTAGTGTTGGATGTTTCTAATACAGCAGAAACTTTACTTGTGTTTCTTCAAAGCAAACTGTACCCACCAGTTCCACAATGATGCACACACAGAAAAGACCATCTTTGTGCCCCTTTTGTCTGGATTAGAGAAACAGAAGTTGCAGAAGGGAAGAAAGCAGCACCAACAGCCATTTACTGCCACCTCCAAAACCAGTTTCAGAGGCAGAAACTCTGGCAGCATGCAAAGGAGAGCCTCGGAGTTTATGCATGTAATCCATCTAGTAAAACTGCATACTTATTGCAGTGCAAATCATCTTTCCTCCCACACAGGAATTTCTGTAGAGGCTCCATTTTAAATAAGTACCAAGCAGATCTGCCAAAGCAAAAATCACAAGAAAATTTATCAAAACTTATATGAGATTTACAAGTTTGGGCTATGGGTTAGTGGGAAATGAAAACAGTTATTTGCAAGGGCACTGGAAGCAAAGTCATCAATGTGCTGTGATTTGCTCTCAAAGCTTGTATCACAAGTCATGAGACCAAAGGTTTTAGAACTTGCTGGGATAATACAGACACACCAAGATCTATTAATTTTCACTTATTATATTTAAAGTGAGCTAAATTAGAAGCCCGCAGAAGTGGTCTTATTCTGTCTCTAATGAGAAGTAAATTTAAGAAGTAAAAATCTCTGAAAATCGCAGCTTTACTGGATTCTTATTTTACTGCTAAGGATGAGCACTGACAGGAATAAAGTATCAGCAGTAGGAAAAGGGAGAGGAGAGAGGGGAGAGGGGAGAGGGGAGGAGAGGAAAAAAAAGAAGAGTAAAGATCAGCCTGGCTTGATTACTCCTGTTGAATAAGTTAAGCATATGTAACGAGTCACAGGTTCCAGACTGTTTCTTTTTGGAGCTTCCAGAATGTCTCTTATTTTATCATATGACACAACGACTGACTTGCATCTTCCAAATATGTACGAATCTTTTATGATAACATAGGAGTACAGCACAGAATCAGAATGGTTTGAATTGAAAGTGAATTTAAAAGATCATCTAGGTCAAAATCACCTAGTCCAACTCCCCTGCCATGGGCTGAGAACACTTTCCCCCTAGATCAGGTTACTCCAAGCCCCATTCAACACGGCCCTGAACACTTCCAGGGACGGGGCATCTACAGCCTATCTGTTCAGACTGTTCCAGTGCTTCACCACTCTTGCAGTAAAAGAATTTCTTCCCAATATCTCATCTAAACCTACTCTCAGTTTAAAACTGTAACCCCTCATCCAGTCACTACACTCTACAATAAAGAGACCTTCCCCATGTTTCCTGTAGGTGGCCTTTAAGTACTGGAAGGCTGCCACAAGTGTCCCTGGAGTCTTGCCTCCTCTAGGCTGAACAACCCCAACTCTCTCAGCCTATCCTCATCTCAATCTATTTCTTATGAAAGAAACATTCACAGGCCAACTTCCAATATTGCAAGTGAAGGGGAAAACCCCTCCCTCTCTCAATTTTGTGCCTTGAAGTAATGTTTCTACTTCCTTTTCTCTCATTGTTAACTATTTGAAATGCTTTCTGGGTAGCTATAAAGGAAATATTTTCTTTCAGGACTAGAGATCCAATGAAAAACATTCACCTATAAGAATGAAAACTGCTATTTTGGGTAGCAAAGTATTAAGGAAAAGTATTTATTTGTAAAACAAATCCTGAGCATATGCAAATGAATGTTACAACTTATGATGATTATTTATTTCAACTCCCCACTCAAAAGACACACAAACCCATCAGTGCACACAATGCTCAAAACAACCAAGATACAGATGGATGACACAGGCTTTATTGTGTAAAACATTCTGCCTGATGACTGATTCAAGCTTTACATTCTCTCAGGAAAGGACTTAGACGAGGTTTGGGGGTACATTTCTGTTTAGCACGTGAACCACACGATCCCAGGCACTGCAAGCTCATTGCCTCACAGCAGTCAAACTCAGTGCCTTCACCAACAGCGCTGTGTGGTCTTGGATTACTTGGACCAGCTACCACTGATATGTAGGAACAGAGAAAAGAATAGGGGAGAGAGAAAGGATGGCAAGAGGTGGTATTGCTGCTGCTCCTGACGGAACAACTGCCATCACTTTCTGTATCATCAGTAGCAGGTCCTGCCTTGGACTGCTCAGGCACTCTCTCTGTCCATTAAATATGACAGATGGAAGTGTTTCATGGGGGCACAAGGACTTACCTGCAGTGCTAACTGCAATAGTTCCCAGTAATTTTACTTAAAACAAGTTAGGACAAAGAAAAACATTCTCACCAAGTACACCTACACTACATAAGCTTCAGTTTCAGGTGAAGGAAGTTTTTTCAAGGGCATAAACACAAATGAGATCCACAGCATCCACTACCAAACAAACAACTGTCCTCTACAGCTTTGAAAATGTCAGCTTAAGAAACTAAATAAGGACTATGCAGAAAGCAGGATACGCCTTCCAGCTGTGCTCTCAGCATTTCTGAACTTCAAAAAACAAGTTTTGTAAGAGCAACACAAGCTGCTATTTCTGAATCCGAAAAAGCAGCTTTGGGGGGAAGAAAGGCAGTACCCATTACCACACCTCATAAACCTAGGATCCTTAGAAATGTATTAACTGCAAGTGAAAGCTAAAAAAAGAGATGGAAGGATGAATTCTGTTGTGGTAAAAACTCCTACAGTAGCAGCTTATTTTACATAATCTAAAAGTACTTACATATTTATGTATGTGGGAAAAGTGCACTTGGAGTATTTGTCTAGCACTCAGTGAAAGGCAGCAGAAAAAGTATCTTGGATTTAACTCCTCAGCAAGTTCATATTATAAATATGGAATTATATTGAAACTGACATTTCACAGGAGCTCTGTGAATGAAGAACTGCCATAAAGTTCTAGTGGAATAAATCAGGAACTGTCCTGATATTCAGATTTTTAAATCATGTTTGGAAGCGTATCTGAAATAAGTTCCCGTGAAGTTCTGCATTCAAGGCAAGGATTAGTAGATGGTAATTAGCCAAGAAGCTGGTGCAATGGTACGGAGTAATTGGATTGCTTCTTAACACAGAAGGATTCAAATGAATGCATTTTAATAAAGCCAATGAAAGAATAGGTAGGTGACAAGCTATGTGTGCCATGCTACCACGAGTCCAGCAAGCTAAGGGGAAATAAGTAACATGCAACTTGACATACGCCACCAGTACAAAACTGGGGCAAGAATTATATTCCCATTCTGACACTGGATGTCACGTGCAGATATTGAAAGAGTAGAAGAGATGAAGCCTAGCCATAAAAGTGATCACAAATTCAGAGAAAATACGTTGCACTGAAAGACTTGAAAAGTGCAATCTGTTTCATTTCTCATAAACAAGACCAACAGATGATTTCATCACTGCATACTAAACCCTTTGCTGGACAAAATGTCACACCAAAATGACTCTTAAAATATAACAGAGAAGGATAGCAGAAGTCTGATATGAGAACAACCAACTGCTTTAAAACTTCCCTCAAACAAAAAAAGTAGCTGATCTTAATCAAAACTGGTGCATGTGAGTCTGGCTCAGTGAAGGGGTTACTAGGTGAAATTTAATGGCTAAGGTCACTTTCTAGTCTTAGCTCTTAAACTTATAGAACATCTTATTTGCTGTATCAAAGGAGCACCTGTTTGTGCTGTAATGAATCAGTGTGACACTGCAAGAAGTGATAAACATTCTGTGTATCTAATTAGTTGAGCAGCTGTTACCCAAATTCTTCTGTTAGCTAGGAATTGATAAAAAAATGCAGCTTCTAATTAGTACAGAGTGTGCTTATCTTTTCCTGTTAGAAGTGTCAAACTGTTTCATTACCACAAAATGAGAAAACACTTTGATGTAGATAATACAATTTTAACTATCACTTGTCCTTAATGGTTTTCAAAAATTTAAGTACTAACTGAACGCCATTCTCTATACCATATGTGGGAGCTTAATGACACATAGGACATGAAAGAAGGATAATTTAATCTCATACTTTTTTTAGAGATAACTGACTTGTGAAGCAAATCATTCTAAGTAACTTCTCAAATTAGCTGTTTACTAGAAGTAATTTCAGAATTAATTGTTTTCAACAGAGTTCTCTGCTAGACTTTTTTCTTTATCAAAATTTTCCCATTGATACTAATGAGATTGCATGTTGTTGATATCTGTGTATCTGAGAGGTACTGGTCCTTGAATGCAAAGGCTCACTTGCAAAGTAGGTTGAATTAAACTCCATTTTCCCCATTGCTGAAGTGAAAGTTTTAGAAAGATATTCAAAGTTCCTTGATTCTGGGTGAAGGGGAGATTAGGTTTAGGCTCAGGTAACAAACCATAAACACTGAATATGTACGTATTTGGAATCACTGCTCTAACTGTCTAAGGAAAACACTGAGGCCTCCAACTTATTAGGATCTCATCATATGAAAGGAAAATAGTTCTATGGAAAAGCTCAAACGTTTAAAGATTCTGTCCTTCTGGCAGGCTATACAGTAAATTCACCTCCCCTCAACCTCATGTGTTCACTGGCTCGTGGCAGAATGCTGTTCTCTGCAGGAGACAGTCAGCACATGAAGGAGATACAGCTGATACACAGCTTATTTGAACTTAGAGCAAACATTTAACAAGATATTTCTTAAAAAAAAAAAAACAACCCAGGTCTTACAATAGCCAGGGTATGGAAAAGGGAACTAACTTAACCATATAACTCAGAGACAACAAGGAACTGAAGAAAATGTTCAGTAGAGTAAGGCAGGGATTTGAACTTGGCCATGCAGTATTCAAAACACACTTCAGTGATCTGATAGAAGTAATGAATAGTAAGATAAACAGTTTGCTAACATTACTGAGTTATTACTCCACAGTATTGGAGTTGAAGACTGGCTCAGAAAGCTACCAAAGGAACTTATAATAGTGGATAACAGAGCAAAAGAATGGTAAATAAAACCTGAAGTGGTGGCACGAAGGTACCCATTTTTGTATCTACAGCAATGAGCTCTTATATCTCTAAGGAACAGAACCTTACAGGTTCAGGAAAAGATAATTCCTCTGTTCAGTAGCAGCCATAAAGCAAATAAAATATCAGTAATTCTTGGAGAGGGAAGATATAAGAAAGCATACTAAATCTACAGATGACAAGCTTTAGTTAAATAAGGCATTTCAACAGACAGACTCCAATCACTTGAAGCTAACAGGTCATTTTGCAGTTCACGGTAGTTGACTTACAGTTTAATACAATTCCTCTTGTTCTATAACTTTGCACTTACCCCTTGCTCATCCAACTTCATAAGCTGCTCTGTGACTTTTGGAGTGTTGAAGGCCAGCCTGAGGCAATGAATATTCAGTTCAGGAACCACATACTCCAGCACTTCTTTTAGGGGAAGTCCCCTGGCTGTGCAATGCTTTGCAGTTGAAGGAATAGCATCTTCCAGTACAGAGCCTCTTAATGTCATAAGCTAAGCACACAAAACAAAAACAGATTATATACTGAATTGAGCACTGAGAAAAGGTTGATTTGCAATAGCAGTGGAGCGGAACATACTGTTTTTCCAATTCTCCATTGAGATTGAGGACATCAAATAACTTACATTGTGTGAAATGGACACTGATACACCAATGTCACTCACTGATAGCTAACAGTTGTCAGAATATTTTACATGGTTCAAGAGATTAAAGTTTAACAGGAAACTTGTGCTTGGCAGAGAGTAGCAGTAGTGTTTCCATCAAAATATAAAAGTACACTTCTTAGAAGGTTTACTCACTGTCACATATAAAAGTGGAGTAAGTAATTTCCCTCTTTACTTGCTTCTAGCTAATACAGCTCCTGCAAGTTTCTCAAGCTTTAACCAAAACAACCTCCACAGTTTCCTCTGTGTTGGATTGCTATGGAATAACCCATAGTCTAGGCAATATAAACACATGGCCTAACTCTGTGAGGCGATCCCTGGATTTAACGTACATAGAAGCGACAGAAATCTCTTATCAATGCTGTAAAGCACACAAACCCCCCACACACACAACCTCAGGTTTTTTTTGCCTGCTCGCTTCCAGCTTCTTTACTCTCATTTCTGGACCACTTACCTCACTGGTTCTGAATATGATCCTGTAGTTGTACTGAGGTCCATTTTCTTTGATTTCCTCTGGTTTCTCTCTTCTTATACTCACAGCTACTGGACCAAGGTTCTCATCTGCCCCAAAATAGTTCCAGTGTTCTTGCATTAAAAAAAAAAACAACACATATTTGAATTAAATTGCCAGCTCCACTAAAGTCAATATAAGGATGTCTTTAATGGTACCAGTAGTTCATTCTCACGAGATCCATGTATAGAAGGAGGATGAAATTTAACTTTGTATCTCTGCTTAAAAAGGCCTAAACCAGGATACACATCTCAAATGGGCTCATATACAGCAATGTGTTTCATTTACATTGAGATAAATAAGCACAAGCCTGTGTCAAAACCAGAGTAGCAAACAGTTGTACTTAGCAAAAAATGTAACTCATTTAATTTTGCATGGAAATAGCAAAGAACAGCCCAACAGGTTATTCAAATAAAAAAAGTGGGAAAATCTGATGAAGCTGAAAAAGAAGTTACATCTGTTCATAACAAAAAGAAAGAAACCAAAGCATAGTAGTATAGAAAAACAGAATACAGTGACTAGCTTCACCAAGTGACAGGCATAAATACTTCACAGTGAAGTGTCAAAAAATATTAAGAGTAAATTTAGAGTTATAGAAAGGAGTCTGAAACAAGTTTATTTGGGAAGCTGGCACAGAGGAGAATATAGGGCTGAAGAAATTGCTCAAGAGCTGAACAGTAGATTATTGGAGCTAGTTTGTTTCACTACACAAATGGCAAAGCCAAGCTTTAAATGAGAAAAAACATAGTAGAAAAGTGCATTTCCAAAAAATAAAGCTTAACCACTTGAGAGACTGGTGTTGAAGGCTGTTTCTGTTGAGCCTTCTGAGCATTACGAATGATGTTAACCAAGGACAGGCACATTACTGTCAATGCAGCAACACATAAACAAAGTTGCACATACCCCATGTGACACAAATTGGATTTAAACGTGCAATACTGGAACGGAAAATTTAAGAGAAACTGACCAAAAAAAATACAAGTCTTGCATTGTACAAGAAAAATAAGCCCCATGTCATAACTATCCATGTATCTGGATAAATGAAGTTAGATATGCACAAAACCAGAATGCTGGATCTATCTGAAAACTCAACAATTCAACCAAGAGATGTGAAATTCAGTGGAATGAAAAAGAGATGATGGAACTGCCCTGAAAGGAAATGTAACCACACTGCCTGAACATAGAAACTACTTGCTATTCTTAACAGAATCAGAACTGTAAAACAGTAACTTGAAGAACAGACTAATATGAGCTATTCTGCTAAAGTGTAAAATACTTTAACATCCTCAAGTATTGTATCTTTAAATAGACTAAAAATAGGTACTGAGATAGACTCCATTCAAAGTGAATGGCAGTCATTTTTCCAATGACTAATCACTTGCAGTGTTAAAAAAATTGAGTCCCTCATTTTTTATTCTATTTCTTCTTAAAATTTTACATCCTGGCTCTTGCTGTACTTTCCTCCAACGCACTAAATGCTTTTCAAGCGTGTGCTCTCTCCTTATGACCTTACTTGTGCCCTAGAACGACACCTTTGCTTTTACATGGCTGTCCACCCTGTTACAGCCCTTGGGGGCTCTGTTCTGTCCCTCATTATCTAGTATTTTATTACTCTTTGCTCAATGTTTTCCATTTAAAATTTGGAGCAGGAGACACGTAAAAGGAACACGCTTGCAGCATTATGAAGTTTGCTTGCTACCAAAACCCTCTGCATGTCATCGAAAGCCAATACTCTGCACAGAGGTAATTAAGATTCAGAATATCTTGTGGAATATCCTGTAAATATTGGTGTGAGTTTTAGGTGACTGAATTAGTCATGAGTGGGGAAATGGTGAATAAATTAGACCATCCACACAAGCCTAATTAAGTCTTTATACTACTTCACTGATATCAGCCTTATAAATGCAACAGAGATCTTCTGTTGTTTAAAACCCAAACCATCTTATTAGCACCCCAGCTTTTTGTCTTCCTCCATTAAGAAACTTGCTTTTTTGTCAGGATGTTTATAGCTCATCAGACAGTATATGGCAGATATGACCAAGGCAGAAGCAGCAGAGTCATTGGAAACATGAGATGAACTTCCTACCGGCACGCTTATGCAGCTTTGATGGCCTGGCCATCTCCATGCTCACTTGCTTATTGACCTGAACACACTGATGTATCTTGGCTTATAGAACAGAACATTTTAAAGAAAAGAAGATAAGTTGATAAAACATACTACATTGGTCCAAAGATTAGTTTTCTGTAGTGAGAACTGCACAGATGATAAAATTTGTGTATTTGCTAACCAGTCTAGCCTGCAGTTCACATCCAACATTGAGGAACAAAGCACATTTAGGAAGGCTGGCAAGAGGAACGCTTGAAGCTGTGTGAAAATACACAATTCTGTATCATTTGATTGAGCTTTTCAGCTAGATCTTATTGATTTGGAGAAATGCTTAAGCAAGTGGGGAAATTTATACTTCTCTGCTAATAGGAAATGTCTTTTATCCTTCACTCTACACCGGCTAGTTGCATCTCCTCAGTCCTCTCTTCTATTCACATTGCCTTCTCCTCTATTCACGTTTACCATAGGGTCAGTCATTCTTCACCTTCATCTTTATTCTCTTTCTCCTACCCTGACTATGTACTTATTCTGTGAGCTACAGTATATACCCCTACGTCTGACTACTTTTCCCTGAGGTAGTGGTTCTTCCATCTGCACCTAATTGTCCACTGCATCCTGAATTTCCTTGCATCCAAGGCATTTTCCATTTCCTGCAGCAGGAAAAGCAGTAGCAGAACTTATGTCCAATCTGAAGGCAGTTAATTAGGAGTTCTACTGTAAAAACAAGGGCTAGTTCACAACTATAATTCAATACTTTTATGCTAAACATTAATAGCACAGAAGACAGCTTTTTCCTCCGCCCCACATACAACTTCACAAAGCAGTACTTTAAGCTTAACATCGTTTCCTTTAAACTACTGTTGAAAAAATATTTAAAAGACATTCAGGAGACAACTAGCAACAGCCATAAATTAATTTATAAATCCATGACAAAAAAAAAGATAAATGATTAATTGCTTGTAGCTGGTCATTAAAACAGATTATATGTACTTTTAAAAAGAGCGAAACGTTTATAATGTAATTCAAAAGACACTTCCAGTCAAAGAACCTAAATGAAAATACTAATTTTCCTGGCAGATATTTACCAGTTACCTTTGCAAAGGAAATCCAAGTAAATGCACTTGGTTTTGAGCAAGGAGGTTCTTTTGTGGGGTTATCAAATTTACCTTGATATATAGCATTCAACTCACGTATTTTGTTTAGTCAGACTAGAAGCACAAACCTCAAACATTTCACTTCAGAATCCAACTCTGCATCAACCAATCCTACCAGAGCATTTCTAGCACTGGAAAGCTCTGCTTAGATGAGCTGGAAACATAGAGGGCAGCTGTTTGAGAGCTCAGTCCCATAATGTCTTCAGACTGATGCTCATGACCAGATGTTAGCTGGACATTTTCTGTAAGTCTAGTCACATACCCGATTTGGGGAGAGAATCTGCATCAATTTAAAGCACAGAGGTTTTTTACTGGCTGCCAACAGCTAAAGGAAAGCTGACCAACAGCTCATTTGTTATCATCTCAGGAAAGCATTCACTTCTCAGCCAAGTCCTTCATTCTAAACTAGTAACTGGAATTTGTCCTAAATGGCAGCGATGTCAGTGACTACTGCCTGATGGTGACTGAAGCTAAATGGATGCTCTTGGCTCTCTCCATGAGAACCATAATTCCCAGACACAGCTGGGGGAGGGACAGACAGAATAGTTGGCTCCTCTTTTCTAAGCAGCACTTAAGCTGATAGGAACCAATTTTTTCCATCCCTATGGTTCTGTTATTGATATTAAATAACTCTCTAATATTAAGCTATAGATAAGCAAGTCTCTCCTTGAAAAACACTTCACTGCTAGTAATTAAACTGTTACCTAAACATACAAACAACTATGACTTGATGCAGAATACCTACACAAAGCTTTTACCCATGTATAGAAAGAAATTCAAGTCTCAATGATAAACTGTGGTGAAACATTTGGAATTTCTAAGTAGAAAACAGAAAACTTTACAACACTACCTAAGTCTGTGGTTTGCTTGTATCAGGAACACTATGTCCTGATCTCAACTGGAAAAGGTTCAGAGAAGTGCAACAAAACATGACTGACAGGAACAACATGACCAAGGCTTACAAAATAAAACATAACAAGGAAAGGTGAAACAGTTTAATTGTTGTTAAGTGTCTCATTTGTGTACTCCAGCCAGTGTTCCAGTTTCACTCCAGAAGGTCCAGATTAGCCCTTGGACACAACCAAGCAACTAGAGTTAAAAGCATATATATGTGAGAAAGCACGTCAATACCAACTGAACCCTTATTCTGTCCAGTTACCTACTACATCTATATGGCCTGCAAATCCCTCCACCAAAAGGGCATCTTAAAAGAAGGGACTCTTAACAGATAAGGTACCAGAAGAGACCTTGTTACCTTAAGTCAGAAATTGTCTTTTCAGGCACTGAAGTTAAGAGAAGGGAAAACGTCAAACAAAAAACTATGACTGCCGCTTAACCTGAATTCAAGACCAAATTTCACAAATTTGTTGTTGGGATGGCTTCCCCTTCCCCTGCTTTTTTCCAGCACTAGCACAACCACATATCTTAATGCTTATAAATGCTCAGACTTAAGATTTCTAATTGCAAGTTTCCCTATGAAATACACCTTTTAGTAGTAACCTTGCAAATATGTCTCTTGTAACAGAAGTATAACCATACCCATGGGAGTGATTGCTGTGGGAGTCTACCATATGAATTAAGGGAACTACCCTGATTTTCCCATTAACTGTACCATTTGTTTAATCTCCACTAAACTGTCTTCCACATTGTCTGGATACCAAGCAAGAATATTATTTATCAATAGTTTTACCACAGTTCTGTAAAGGGGTCAAATATCACCTTGATTATATCTTAATATTTCCTTTACATATAAATGCTCATCCATTTGCTTTCACTGATTAACTTATACAAGAGTCACATGTAAATATTTTACACTAACTAGATTAGGATATTTTCATTAATGTGGAAGTTAGTAATAGTCCAACTCCAGTAGTATCTCCCCTCTCACATTGCTAAAACTTGAGATGCACCTATCATCCCAGCAACAATACCTGTAAAGAATGAGCTACAATTTCCATATAATTAAAGATTTCAGTCAAGTCACCATCAGCACCTCAACAAATTACCTTGGAGAAATGAAGATGCACTATACCGATGCATTTTTTTCCCCTAAGACATGGAAGTTAAACAGTCTGGGGTTTTTGTGTGACACGATCTACTTTTCATTAAACACGGACTGGAATCATTAATGATTTTTAATGGTCAGTTCTTTGTTGATACAGTCCCAAATTACCTGCTTTGTTATTTCAAATTGGAATCAAAGTTAACTAAAAAGGACTACAATTCTCTGGGTCATCACATTTTATTCTTTACAAGCTCTCAGATTACTTCAGTAGTTCTCAAATTCTGTGAAATCTTCCAGGTTTGAGATCTTTAACAGTTTACTGGTGCTGAGAACTCTGCGCTTCATACTTCTAAGACTATATAAAATTACCCAAGGCCTGCTGACTTGACCAGCTGATCCAAATGAAATTGTCTTGGATCACTGTCTACTCCCTTCCTAACATCCAAAAGACCTAACGTCCTCTCCAAACAGTGAAGTTACTGCATCACTGCTTGCCTCATGTTATAAAAACTTGCAGTTACAACTGACTTCCTTGACTTTTCTTTTACGTTGCTTTAAGTTTTATCAGTATCTAGTCTCTCCCAGGTTAGTCTGAAGTTTGATTGAGGAAAGATGATACGTTGAGTAGTCAAGGAAATGTCTTTGGTCTTTGTAGAAATGTGGGGTTTGGGCATATCTGATGAGGCTTCTGAAGTACACCTCAGACAAAAATCTCTGGTAGGAACAACGTCCCTGGCTCATACCTGACAGACTGAACACGAGCACAGTGGATTCAAAATCCAGGTTTAGGGCTTAAGGGAAAATAAACAGATAAATCACAGCTCCTTCTCTCCCTCTAAACTGACTCCATACACACAGTGAGGCTTTTATATCTTGTTACCCATCACCAATACCCATAGGACTAGGTTATGTTGATTTTATCTAACTCATCTTAATCAGAACTAGAAAGAAATGGAGATATAACAGTGACTGGCTTTGTGTTAGCATGAGGGTGTGGTTTCCCTTAAGGATAAATCAAACTAATAAAATGCTGTTGCCTAAGGGCTGAAATCCCACTCACATCTTCCTCTTCTGCTGTTCACTCTCATTGCCTACTTGGGTTTGGCAAGGACTCTGCAAGGAGTCTGACTGCCAGGAAAGCTGATTTGACTCACTAGAGCTGGAGAGAAATAAAGCAATTAAAAGCAAATTTCATGTGATGGTAAGATTTCTGCTTGGTTAGTAAACTGAACTGACTTGTCAAGTTATCCAAAAACAAGAGAGAAGAGAGAAATCAAGTCTTCCCCTTTCAGTGCTGAAATGCTGCTAAATCAAGTCAGCTGCTACATGGAACTGCACCTTTAGTTGCTGATTGTGAAACTCAGAATGATAAGGAATTAGATGGCAGGCAAAGGTCTCTAATCTCAGGCTCTCCCGTTCAAACATACTTCATCCTTATTGTTCTCAGGAGATCAGTATTTTTCCTCACTTTTCTCTCTGAACTATGATCAGCACTCTCCAAACCCACGCAACAAAGGCAACCTCTCAGCTCTAGAAAAACTGCAGAAAGCAACTATGGAAAGCGCGACACTCAACCAAGGGACCACGCAGGAAACAGGAGGCCAGGGATGGATGTGTTTTGAGGCAAGGGGAAAACTGGAGATGAGATTACTAGCTGTAAACCAAAGTTAACTACTTGAAATTCCCTTCAACTGATCATTCGTCTGTTTTCACCAGGCATCCCTGTTGCTTTCGTTTTCAGGAAACAAGCTCTTTCGATCTGTTTTCACTAAAGATGAAATTCAGTCCTGATTATTGGTAGCTATGGCACAAGCCCTCTTCAAGTCAGACTTCAGATCAATTCTATCCATCAGGAGACAGCATATCAAGGCACACAATCCTGCAGACAGAACTCTTTTAAACTTTAACAGACTAATGCCTGCCCTCCTTTTTGACAATTGTTCAGAATTAGGAAGAACAGGCAGTGAGATCTGCATCCCACTGTGCCAGAATCATTTTGGTAAGGAGGGGTATCTGGTTAATGTTTAGGTTTTACTTGTTTTTGTAATTCAAAAAGCTTTGATCAGATTATTTTTTCCTGTACACCTCCAATGGAAATTACAGGCCCCAGTTTCAAATGAATCATGTAACAGGAGAATTGTACTCTGTTTTTTCAGATACCTTGTCACTGCAAGCGTGTGTGTGTGTGAACAGTTTTACACACATACAGTGATAGTTTCTTTCTGCTAAATGCAACAAATTAGATTTCTCTCTCTCTAATGATGGTTAGAATGAAAATAGTGAGAAGACAGATTTTGATCCTTATTTATATGATACTATTGATAAACTAATCAACAAAAAAAAATCCCAAACCTTTTCATTTTGAAATGAACAAGATATTAAAATGTCTAAAAGTTCCTGCAAATGCTAACTTTCCAAGCTGCACGTCCCGTTTAGTCCTCAGTGCATCGAGTCGTGACGCGAAGAGAAGAAAGTTCTTATCCTTTAAGCTTTTATTTTCTTTTTTCATCTTTCAAGTGCCAACTCCTGCCAACTCCCATGGACACCAAAGCTGTGTTGCAACATATTTATAATGCATAGACGTTGCTAACTCTTGTGCCTATCAGTACTAAAAATAAACATACTTTCCCCTCCCCCCCCAATACTGTGAAAGGCTATTGGACATAGCACATCCTGACCAGCAAAATATACCATATTTCAGCTTTGATATTGTTAAAGCAAAAAGTCATTAACAAAACACAAGAAGAAATCAAGTTTACCTACCTTTCTGGTAGAAGAACTTTCGGTAATAATATGCACCAAGGTCTACGTGTTCAACAATGTACCTTTTCACTCTGTCTAAATGCAGAATCAGATTCTCCTTGGGAACTTCCAGAACTGCTACTCCAGCATTTGTGCAATGAGAACTCAGAGTCGACTCAAATGAGGCACTTTCACATCCACTGAAGGAACCCGAATTGGATTTGGAAAGGCTGATCTTCCTCTCCCCTTCCCCACCAATCTCATTACGAAAATAAGGACAGCTCATCACAAGTTCATTGCTTTTATCATCCCCCTGGTCCATATTGAGACTTCCTTTTGAATTCAGGTCTTCGGTGCTGCCCATCGGAGAATTGAAACTTGCAGAATGGGACAAAGGTCCGGAGACAAGTGAAGCCACGGCAGCAGCAGATGCACCTGTGGTCGTGTTCCTTCTTTTAATAACGTTATGTCTGTTGATTGCAGCTTCATTTAAATCAAATAAAATACTTTGTACATCATAGTGAGCAAAACACTTTGGACAAGTCCATGGCTTGACGCTATCTTCTGACCTGTTGTCTTCAAGATCTGAAGACTTCCCAAGCTCTCCTTCACCTTTGGCATTGCGCAGCTTACGAAAGATGGACGAATCTCCTGTCTCCGATTTTGAGCGTCTCTTGAGTGGCTTCTCCCTCTCCTTAAAGAGTCTCAGGTTTTCCCTTTGAGTAATAGGTCCATCTATCACATCTAGAGAGAATCCTGAACCCTTGCTTCCGCTGGCAATCAAGAGTTCACTGAGCTTACTTGTGGCTGGGCTTCTCTGATCAGACTTTTCATCTTTATAGCCCTTTAATAAGTCAAAAAAACTTTCCCCTGAAGTTCCCTGCTTATCTATGGAAGATGTGCTGCCATACTCCCTGTGCAGGGACGGTCCAGATTTGAAAGTAGGTGAAATACATTCGTCAAAGCTATCCACATCAAGCTCACTTATGGTGATGTCGCTGTTGCTGCGCTGTCTTATTCTGCGAAGGGCTTTCCTTGGGGAACTGGGATAACCATCAGGGGTAAGAAACCTGGAGTCTAAATTCTCAGATTGTCTGGTCTTGCTTTTAAGTGTGCTCTGGATGCTCTTTAACATGACAGAATCACCAGCATTCAGGTTAACAGAGCTCCCCTGACTCCCAGGACTGCTTTTAGAAGACATGCTGTCAAGGCAACTTGATGTTTCAATATCTTGACTAGATCTGCTTGTTTCTTTGATGTTCTCCTTCCTTGGGGGCCAATCAGCAATCCTTGCCCTGACCCCCATTTTAGGGACTCCAGGAGTAGAGGTAATGTGATGGGAACTTTCATTGCGAGGAGGTCCAACCGGTGCCATGACTGCAGATCCTAAGCTGCCATTCTGTGACCTGAAGCGCCTCATGTAGAAATCATCCGAGTGGACTTTGGAGGTGCCATCTGTTCCGACTGATACTGCAGTGGCAACAGTCCTTTCGGTCTGGGACCGCTTCAAGCTGGTCATGATCTCTCAGCGTGCTCAACTTCAGTAAGTTCCAAGAGAAAACACAGTCATTTCTGCTTTTTAAATGCACAGTTCTCTTTTGGAGAATAGTCTCCAAAATATACAACGGTTGCATGAGATCTTAATCATGGACATTTAAGGACACTGTTAAAGGCAGGATGTCTAGAAAACTCAGATATTCAGTAGGTTTTGGTAAGCAACAGTTTCCTTTAACTTTTGCATTTTAAGAAGTAGCATGCTCCAATACACTCAAGTTGTTTTAACATCACTTGCGGTCCAGAATGTCAGAGCTGTAATCCAGTCACTTGCTTCTTTTAATCCTAGAATAGAGAAAAAGGGAGATAAAAGCATTAATTATTCCATATATCCCTTTTTTCATAGCTGAAACTATGAGAGTAATCATCACATGGATTTAAAACGTCTAATAAACTTGCTTTTAAATCTTGTTGATCTCTCAAAATGCAGAGTTTTGGTATAAGAATTATTTGGATGTTATAAAATGCTTCTACATCTGGATTCCCCACCTAAGTACATCATTTTCCCTTATGAACTGATGCATTGATGCATTCTAGTTGGGTTAGTGGGCAATTACATAAAGCACTGGGAGGGAGTTAATGTCCTCAGGTTTAGGTGTACATATAGCACATATTTCTTGTAGAAACTAGAGAGAACCAGATCAAGATTCCAAATTGTGTTTATCAACTTTTTAGAGAATTTGCCATTTACAAGTCCAACGTCCTTGTTTGCAATCAGGTATTAACAATGCCTGTTCAACTTTTCCATTAGTGTAACTAACTACCATGTGGTAACAAAAAAAAAAAAAGGAAGGAAGCTAATTAGCAAAAAGATTACAAAATGATTACAGAGAGAATGGCTGTCAATAACTATTACTCTCTCTTTTGCACAGCCTTATTTGCAAATTAGCTGGATAATCCAGAAAGCATGTATTACCTCTGCCTAGATTTCCCAACATATTGAAAGATTAAAGCTAAACAGAAACACATACTTTCAAACAACATGATGTGAAAAGTCCCATTTATTCCCTGGTCTGAAAAAACACTGACACAGCTCCTGTATAATCCAGTTTTACAAAGCCATGGAAATTAAATGCTTTCCCATACCTCATCAGTACTGAAGTGATTACAAAGCATTTGTTATATTACCCTTTGGAGAGGCTAAAAAAAAAACATAAAATCCACAAATACATCCTTGTTGGTAGAAGACAAAAGCATGAGATTGTCAAGATAAAATCTTGCATTGCTGTGTACATCCTTTAACACAAAGAAGTTAATAATTTTCAAAGGCTGAACAAACTACACAAAACGTGGCCTTTAAATATTTGCCAACTGTGCGCAGAGAGATGCTGCTGAACCAGCACCACAGTGACAATACAGCATTGTCTATGAATCAAGGCTTTCTGGTCCTTCCAGGGACACTAGTACTCGCTGCAGTCTTTTCTCAAAACTATGCAGCACTTTGCTCCATGCTAATTAAGTATCAAGCCAGGGCACTTTCTGCCACCGAAGGCAGCATGTTTTAACTTCACTTGCCATAGAGAGCACCTCTTTGAACCAGTTGCTATTTATATAAAGCTGAACAACTAAGGAATACTTAGAATGCAAGCTGAGCACATCGCACAGCAGAACTGTATTTGCATGGCCATTTACATAAGTGCAGTTACTCTCCTTGTACTGATGAAACAATAGGGTTTTTCTACCTATGTAATTAGGATCACTTCAGAAAGGCAGTCTCTATGCAGTTGTTGCAAAACTACTGGATTTTCAGCTCTTTTGACAAATGTCAGGCTCCACTCTAAGAACTGATCAAGCTGCTGAGACAACTTCATCCTAAAATCAATCCAAAGACACAAAAATGCAAACATTGCACCATCATATAACCTCTTGTAATGCCTATGCTGTTCAACAGTGCCATAGCAAACACCATTTATGCAATAAGCTCTATGAAATGGAAGCACTGCACAGCTTTTTCTGAAGAGCTATACAGGCTGGCTTTTACAGGCAGAATGTAAGGGAAACAGAATGCAAACTGTAAGGATTGAAGACAGGACAAAGACGGGCTAAAAGGGATAGTGAAGGAAAAGTCGAGTTGAGGGCAGAACACAAAATAGGCTGAAGTGTGTCTACTGCTGCATGCTCCTCTTCATAGCCTACAATGAAACTAATACAAGTGGTCTATGGGACTTAGTTGTATGTATGGTACAGTCATTAGATACAAGACTATACAGTACGTTTTGCAAAGGAAATACTTTGTGTGTTCCCAACTCAGTGTCACAGATATTTCCCTCTGGGGACCAGCTGTTCCAAGCTCTGCAGCTTTTGCAATTGTTCTAACTCATCTGCTCTAGCAGCTGGAATAAAGGCAATAAAAGGTTATGGTAACAGTTAATATCATACTCTGAAGAACTGAACTCCACCCTTGCCAGTGTCTATATGAATTAAATCACTGAAGCAAAAATTGTGGCTGTTTCCATAGAGCTTCCTGTCCTCAGGTCTAATTGAGACCAAACAGTCTGATCTAAAAGGTTCAATTAGCTCCCATCAAAATGAAGTGAAAACATTACAGTCAATAACATTAAAAACTATTAAAGCATAGGTCCTGGGCATAAGGGGCATCAGATTTAATGGAAAAAGAACAATAATGGCAATCTGTACTTTGACATTGTGTCATATTTGTTACTTGCAAAACGTGATGGCATCAGAGACAGTGTGAACCTTGACTTAAATGATCCTCAGTTGCCAATAACTAGATCATGAGCTAGAAAACCTGGATTAAGTGAAATAGTAAGTAGAAGAACTGCAAACACAAAATATGTAATCCATTAAAATTACTTACAACTGCAAGACAGGCAGTAAGGTATCTACTTTAAAGACGAGAGTCATAATTGTGAAAAGTAGAAATGCTTGTTTGTTAGTTATTAGAGGCTTAGAGAAAAAAATCTAGACCTGATTATATCAATTAAAAATCAATTAAGACAACAAGCTTGGAAAAACAATGACCTGTTTATCAGACTGCATGCAGCAACTAGTGCTGCGTGCCCAAGTAGCTGTTCAAAGTGAGTCTCAAATCCTTAAGGACAAAGTTTATTGATTCTGTCAGCACCAGAGGACTGTGTCTATTCAACTTCAAAGGAGCTACAAACATTTTCATTCTTTCCCTTTCTGTTTACACCTCTTTCATTACTTTGCTCCCTCCTCCAAAACTGCAGTTACAAATGTCAGAAAAATGACCATTCTAACAAAACTCAGAAGATCTTCATTGATGAATTCAAAGATAGTTTTATATGGTCCTACTTAAAATCCTACTGCCTTCTTAAAAAGCAGGTGAGTCAAGAGCTCTTGATTTCTTTCCCATGACTGAAGTTGGCCATGAGGAAAATTAGGACCTACCAGTCAAAATTTCATCCAAAGGCCTTTGGATTCCAAAGAAGCAAACTGAAGAATTAAGAAGAAACATCTCAAGTCAGCTCAGGATAGTAAAGAAACCACAACTACAGCATATTGATCAGTTCCTGTCTTGGATTTGGGGAACCAAAAAAGATAATTCAACTTAAATGAACAGGACAAGGATCAAGCCTGACGGATCAATTCAGAGACCTTCTATTACAGTTTTTCCTAGGCTGTCTTTATGTGGGATTGTGCTCTTTTTCCTCACAAAGCAGTGACTTTACTCACAACCAAGTGTTACTTAAAGAGATTCAAACATTACTCTTATCTCCTGGGAACGTGCTGAGACTTCAGACTGTAGGAACACAGATGCTAATGATCCTAATACTCCAATGTTGACAGAGACAGATTCGAGGGCATCAAATTATTTATGAGTCATAATGTTCCAGAGGAAAGGCTTCATACTTCACCACCAGCCCTCATTAGACAGTACCATTTCATAATTAAAACACTGAGAATGAGGGAGTTAGTTTTCAAATTCTAAGACACTTTTGCCAAGCCTCCATACCATTTCCCTGCCACATTCCAAACAATGAAACAGAACAGAAGATGGTAATGCAACCTATTAGCAGGACTGTTTTAAAACATCAGAGACAGAAGTAGTTCAGAAAAATATTTTACAACATATGCCTTTTAAAACCTAAATGAAATAATCTCTATTCCTTAAGGTTTACTGAAATTTAGCCAACTTAGGAAGTTCAGTGCAACACACACAAGTTACTGGCAGTAATCCCTGTTAACTTTTACTGGGAAGTAAAACCTAAGAGCTCCTCTGAAGCCAGAAAAATTAACAAAACCAGCGAGAAGTTTCTCTGCTGGCATCAAATTTTTACCTGAACTGTAACACAGATCAAATCCCAAGGGGGAAACAGTCAATTCAGTTATTTTATGTACAATATAATGTCTAATTTCATAAAATTAATCCCTCAGAGCAGAAAAAAAATCATTTTGATCTTCAGAAACACTCAGCTGTATGTGGTTACCTATTATTAACTTTCTTCTTGTCTTCTCAGGATTGCTTTCATTATTATAATTGAAGTTAAAGGTTCATCTTTCAGAGCAAGTTTTTATCAACTGAAAAGGTATTTGAAGAATAGTATTTTGAGTTTTAACATCTAATCAGGTTTATTTTTGTTACACTGAAGAGGAACTGCTGGTTTTGTGGTAACTGAATTTGTGGCAATTGTCAGATTTGCGTAGGATGAAAGACAGATTATCTTAACTTTTCTTTCTTCTCCCCTCTACCTCCCCAATTGATGTTATCTACAAAATTTGCCACTGACCTACATGTCAGCAAGTCTGAATTTCTGCCTTTTTCTCAGAAGGTTTCCTTGCTCTCTAACCCTCAGAAGAAAACCTTTGCTCAAAGGAGATTGAGTGCCATCTGTTGCCATATACACAATGATCACCTGGCACTGATGTGCTGAGGTTTAACTTCATTCTCTGCTCAAGTAGCTCACACTAAAATACGTGAACTTTGGCAATGTCACATTGATTTTAAAATGTAATGGTAATTAATGTGAATTACTACCATCAGTTTCTGCACTCTTGCAGCCATTCTACAGGCAAACACAAGCTTGCTCTGCCACATGGTGAAGCAATTGGACAGTGTGCAATCCCTAGAGAAAGGCTACCAAGGCTGAACTCATATGCTCTGGCACTCAACAGAATTTACTACCCCTCAGATTCCAAGCCCCGCCAGCTGAGGCTGTAAAACTGTCAGTCTGCTCAGAGCACACTGAACCAGAGGATCATGACATAAAAGAAACATACAATAAAATTTTTATGATAAGAAGGCAAAAGAAGCATAAAAGCTATCAAATTGAGACAAATCTAGAAATACAAAGGACATCATTATTCTCCGTGTAAAGACTACAATATCTCAAGTTATAACTGTGTCCTCTGTTTTCACATCAATTTTCTAACCATTAATCAAGTCAAGGATATCGTAATACCTAAGTGTACAAGTAACTGTTGCTGAAGCAAACCCTTTAAAACTCCTCTTAACTGAGACAGAGAGAGGGAAAGAGAGCACAAAAGCACTGCACATGTTCCTTAACACTTCAACACTCATGTTCCATTTTGGTATCAGTGTCACTGAAACGTAGAATCCTCTTCCTGGAAGCCTACTTAAAAGATATGACAAAAATATGCTGTTAAGTCTTATTCTATGCTGTACAGTATTCTTTTCCTGGAATGATGTTGTTAAGAGCAATAGCTTATTTTTTATAGTAGCTTTGCTCTCTAGGAAGAAACTCTAAACCAGTGTTAAAGCATCAGAGCAAAATATCCTAGCTCCCAGGTATTATCTCTCAAGAAAGTAAACATTTAGCAACCACAAAATAGAGTTCCACTTAGACTCCATCCCCCCTTCTTCTCTCTGTGTTTCTTTTTCAATTTCTAGCTGTAGATACATTGCATCCCTGGGGAATGTTTCCAGAAACAGACTGCTCACTCTGATACGTGGACTCTTGTAAAAGCCACTTATCTGCAAAGTGCCCAGGTTAATCAATGACTAACTCTGGTACTGCTGGACTTTGACCTATTTACAGACACAACCCAAAACCAAACAGACTTTAAAAAACCCAGACCAAGAAACAATCCCCAAAGGAAACAAGTTGATACAGAGGCCCAGCTCAGCATAATTGCCATATATTACAATAAGCACACGGATGCACTTTCCTGGCAGTCATTGCCACGTCTCTCACGACATCCCATAAACAGGAATTGAGAGACCTCTGTTTAGAAGATGAGGAAAGAGGGTATTTAACCTAACTACCTCTAAACTGCTAGTTGCTTGTAAGCAGTTTGGAGTGCAACTCAAAGCTTTTGTGTTTAATGACAGGTGTTATGTTACTAATTTGATAACTGGATTATTTAAAATGTAAACTCATCATTTTGACAGTGCTGAAAACATTTTTCCCAACACTTTTATTCCTTTGTTTCATCACTGCAGTTGCTTCTCCCTAAAAATCACAAATTGGCAAAAGAATTTTAAGTTGTTCTGCTTTATTTCCAGCAACCTTCCTGTTAACCATCAAGAGAGCGTTTCACATCACACACGTGAATGAACATGCTTCTGCAACTATTGTTCCTGCTTTAAAGGCACTAGTGCATTGCTGGAGAGGAGAATTAGGAGTAGGGAGATTACTACTGCATGTCCACACAGAGTGTTCCCAACTCCTGCATCATCATCACTCCTTCACCCGTGTCTCAGGCCTACTCAGCACTCTCAGCTACTAGCTTCTAAAATCCTTCCTTCTCAACCCAGGGACTCTTCTGCCAAACAGCAGCTATTACAGTAGAACAGAGACTGTCAATCTGAATTTCAAACTTCACCTTTCTCCCTCAAAATCCACTCTGAAGACAACTGAACACCTCATCAAGCAAATGGTAAGGTTTTTTTTCAAGCTTCCAAACAACTAAGAGCCATTCAGTGAATTTGCTTCCTAATCTACTGGCCTGAAAACACAAAGCAGATTACTAGTCAAGTCTATTACAGTTCCTAAATATTAGAAAAAAACAACAGAAAACAATCCCAAGTACACAGATAAAATGAAGCACCGTGTCTGTAAAATGAAAACCAAGTTCCAGCTGCTATGAAAACAGAGTGGAATTACAGAACCTAATAACCTGGGACAAGCTCCACAGTAGCAAAGTATTAGCGATTCAGATTATTCAAACTTTAGTCAAGTAAAGACAGCATAAGAGGAAAGATACCAAAAATCACAGTCCAGACTAAAAAAGAATACAAGTGCTACAGAGAATAAGAGAGAGAGATTAACAGTTCACATGTCCAAACAGACAGGGAGGCACACAATCCTCAAATAATCCTTGCAAGAAGTAAAGCAGCTTCTCCTTCATGAGACTGCCAGGTACAGTCAAGTGTGGAACTGTTTTTGAAGTGATTGTGCACAACTGGAACATTCAAATTGAAATACATTCAGTTGAACCCTCCACAGCCTTCTGTTATAAATCCTTTTGGGAAAAAGAACCCCAGAAAAGTCAGTAATACTCTTTTTAACAATATGACAACTCACTTTTTTTAAATGACAAATTTTGTATTATTACACCTTTAAGCCCCTCAAAAGAATACCAGTATCACATAATATAATATATATAGTACAAGGATTTTGATTTAAAAGTGTAGAGCAAAAAAGGAAGAAAATAAACTCCTCTTAATTATCAAGTTAAAAGACAGGGTTTCAAGAAAAACAAGACCATAACTCTGTTCTTATTTAGATACTCATCTTGGAAGATACAACAAAGAAATATTAAGCAACAGATTGTGATATGAAAGCAAGAATAATTTCCAGCAACTCTTTCTTATATTTTCCCTTCTTTCCATTTTTTTTTTCTTAGACTTTAGATCTTAGATCTTTCGAGGTCCCTTCTAACCCTTAAGATTCTGTGATTCATACTTATCTTACAATCCTTTCACAAGCACGCAAGCTCATTTACATTCCATTACACTCTGGTGTTCTTTCACTGGAACTCTGAAAAAGGCTTCAAAATGAGTTATGTATTAGTTTGCAAAGGATTCTAAATCACTCCTAGCAAACATCAAGGTATTTTACTGATGTTGATAAGATTAACGTATGCTGAATTTCTCCCATACACTCTGCCTCATAGGGGAAAAAGGAACACTGGGTGCAATCCTCTTTCTAGAACCATGTGTTGTGTTTTCTGAAGCCTACTTTATGCATACACATAAATAAAAACTACAACCGGATAAAGTAACACTTTTCTTTAGACAAATTGTTCACGTACAAGGCATGACAACTGATTCAGTAAGTCACTACATATTCTTTGCAAGGTGCTTATGGCAATCCCCCCTCAGTCCTCTGGTACAATGGCTATTCCTAAGGTTGTGAACATGCTACAAGGAATACATCTATTCACCAAGTTTGATTTCATTCAGAACTAAGCACAAACCACAAACCAAACAGGAAAACCATCTTAGGTTACCATTTGACACACAAGCTGTGTATATCTAAACTTATAAGGCACCATAAATCCATCAGAAAAAAATCCCAGCTTTTAACTCTTACATGACAAGACATCAGGGGTCCCTGGGGATATTTCACTTGGCTATTTTTGAGGAAAAAAAAAAACATATGAAGAACGTTTTCTCCATTGACAGCCACATTTATTTTCCAAAATATCATCTTTAAGGCTATAAAGAAATAAACTGCTCAACCTTCACATAGGACTCAAAACAGCTTTTCTTGTTGATGTTCCTGTAGGTACTTTAAAACGAAGATTGGAAGAGGCACTAGTTCTTTGCAGCCACAAATTTTTGGGGTATGAAAAACCAATGAGAAAAAATATGGATGGGATCTGTAAACAGCTGAAGAATTTCTGAGCCCTAAGCAGATGACAAAGATGAGTGTGTTCCATTCATTAATGGCATTAAAGAGATGTCTGAAGCTTTCAAGGTGAAATGCAGAAGCCTGATGGATAAAACCAGTAAACAGCTCTGAAAAATTCACAGGGAATAGAATGAAACTCCAAGAGCCTTGTACTTTGCTAAACAAATGAATATTCCAGTGGTACTGTCCTTTCTGTTCTAAGTCATTGTTCTAAGTCTAAAATTTTTAAAGTCCTAACAGTGTGAATAAAAATGTCAAAAGACAAAAGAGTTACCTGCCAAGGTATGCAGTTACTCAGCAGAAATCTGCATGCTGCACAATTGCAACATTTATGGTTTAGAAAAATAATAAAGCCAGATATCAATATTTTGGCTGATTCATTTCTTTTGAGCACTGAGTGGGCGCTCAGGTTGGACTGCAGAAGACTTCAACAGAGGAAAAAACTCTTTAAATGCAGAAAAACAAGAAAGGGGTTTTCATTATTTAGAAATTCTCCCTTGAGTAGATATCTCAGCAGTGACCTACAGGTCATGACACCCTTTGATTTGATGATTTAAGTACCTTAAATTCTATAGTTTTAACATACACTGTATGATGAAAGCAACTGAAAACATCCAAATAGGTTCTACTTAAAAAGAAAGCTACATGAGTCACCAGATAGAGACAGTTATCTCCAGTAACTACAAAGAGAAAACAATACCTAGCTGACCATATACTTCAACTCTTTAGGAGTGATTGTGACAATTTGTGCACAGCCCATCGTGTAAAAGGACCTACATCAAACTGCAGTATCAGAGAGAAGCAACATAAGCAATTCTGGTCACGAATCCAGACAGTCAAGCTGGCAAAGCAGGATACAAACTGAAAAGAGCAAGCAAGGTGGCACTGACACCTAAAAAACACACTTTGCAATTTAAATAAGAATCAAGCACACATATGCCAGCAGTACTGGTGTTTCATCCAGACATCTTCAAACATAAGAGGCAAATTTAGGTGGATGGTTGGATGTTGTTACTTATCTCAAAGCCTAAGTAAATTTATGCGAGTTTGACTTTCCCACCTGTCCACACAGACACACCTCAGGTTTCACAACAGTATACATAAAGTCCAGCGTGTCTACTTGAGGTTTTTGCATTAAACGCTAAGAAAGTACAATACAAAAAGCCCTTTTGCCTTACATGATTTCTTTTTCTCCAGTCATGGTCAGTAAAAGGAAATATCTACATCTGTTCCCAGTTTACATGCATGCAAAACATGTTATAGACTGAAAATGGAGCTGAAATAATTTAGATTCCAATACGAAACCTTCAAAAGCAAATTACCTACAGAAAGTACATGTGTGGGTGTATCCCTGTCCCACTGCACCAACAGCCTTAATCAGCCTTGCATACTATTTCTGATTATGGTTCATTATATAAAATCATGTTGATAACAGTTCAGCAAGAATGTTTCTTAACCCTTTCTGAAAAAGAGAAATGCAGTCCTTGCACTGGGGATGACCTTCCCAGCTATGCATGGCTTTGTAAAAGCCTCAACAGCCAACCTTGAACCATAGCAACTGGCTTGAACTATCTGAGCTCGTCCCTGCGCTGAGTGTGGTGACACAGGCAGAACCCTCCTCAGGTTCTGCTTGTCACTGCCACCCCCAGGTCCTTGCCAAGGTTGTACAGAAAGCAGACTCTGAAAGCTAATGCACCTCCCTGGCTCACACAGCCTTGTATTGATTCCCACTGCAAGAGCTGGAGCCACATCTCCTGTTCACCAGCTAAAGGCTCTGTGAGGATTTCTCCAGAGTTTTTAGTAACATAAATGGTATTTGGAAGCCAAATGTGCCTTCCTCAATTTGCAGGCCTGCACTTTAAGTACACACACTTTCTTAATGTTTTTCTACATACTCTTCTATTCCTATGAAATAGGAATTGTATCTATTAGGCAGATCAGTATCCAAAAACTACCTGAAACTGTCGGTGACTGTGAAGCACTGCAAATGATTTCATGGTAGGATTTCTGATCAGAGAGGAACTGTACCTGTGTTCCACAATCTGTGTGTTGCATTTCAAGATAAATTAGGTCTTGATTTTGCCCTGTAAAGACTAAATTATTCTGTACCTCCTCCCATTAAGTACATTTTGCTTGGCGATACAATCGCTGTGTAAAGCAACTTTCTGTACTGAAACATATTTTTTTCTGGGGATGATCTTGAAGAAAAACGTTTGTCTTTTATGACAATTTCAGTAATCAGTGTGACTTTAGCACTGCTACATCTTTGTCATCGAGCAAAATTTCCCCTTGATCACAGTAGCAGCAGCGTAGGGTCTATTTTGACAAGCATTCTTCAGTAAAATCTACTCCCAAAACAGGGGGTTTGAACACAGGCAGATGTAGTCATGTCACACTTAAATCGGTGCTTTGAGAGCACACAGAGACAGCAACACCAACAGCACACTTCTAAAATTCAGATTCTACCTACTTTTTAATAAACAAATCAAACCCTGTGAGCTCTGTTTGTGTTGTAACCCTCACTAAACCTTCTCTAATCCTCAAGCCTACTTTGAGCAGACCAATGAGATTACAGCAGACAGATCTATTTGGAGTAGGTCACACACAGAAAAAAGCTGTTACATCAAAAAATACTGTACAGCTAGTTCCACAGGTATTTGTTTGGGGTTTTTCTACTTCATCCTAACCATTCAGTCATTCACCAAATTCAGTGAGACAAAACCATGGACTTTGACTAGTTAGAAACGGCTCAGTACAAATCCACAGTTTTAAAGCTGCTTGGTGAGCAGTGAGCTGGTGATCTCTTAAGATCACAGAAATATTTAAAATACTGACTTTCATAATGGAGAATAGGCAATGATTTTTTTCTGTAGTGTGCAGTGAGAGGACCAGGGATCATGGACAAAAAGTTCCATTTAAACGCCAGGAGAAACTTTTTTATTGTGAGGGTGAGGGAGCCCTGGTCCACGCTGCACAGAGAGGGTGGGGAAGCTCCTTCTCTGGAGATTTTCAAAACCCACCTGGACACGTTCCTGTGCGACCTGATCTAGGTAGGACCTGCTTCTGCAGAGGGGTTGCACTAGATGATCTTTAGATGTCCCTTTCAACCCCTACCATTCTATGATTCTGTCCTTCTATTGTCAAAAGCCATAGATCACAATAGAATGATATAATGAGTAGAAAAGTCCTGCCTTGCAGATGTATTACAATTCTTTGCCCCTTGAAGGAGACGCTGGTTCTCTCCTCACTGATTATAGATGAAGTATTCAAACCTAGACTCACTAGGATAGCATTAGCTAGTGTGAGCCCACAGCTCCCAAACAGAAAACCTTTTGGCAAAGCCACGCGAGGTAATAGGCTGATGTAGATCTACAGTAGATAAGTGGAAAGGTACAAGATTACTTTAACAGTCGGCATAAGAAGAAAATAAACAAGAGAAAAAGATGTGCTTGGGGAAGATAGAAACATAATAGCTTTTTTTCCTTAATGTTATTTATTCCATCCATTTATTCATCACAGCTAATAGTGAAGCTACTACAAAACTTGCTTTCTAAAACTGAAAGGAAAGCTTTGGTTTCAAGTTGAGAAGTACATTTCAAGCTACATCATCAACAGTGCTCGTGTTTAGTTGAAAATTCTGTGTATGTGTGCTGTTCCCGACCTGCTGTGCACAGCTACTGTGTCACAGCATTCTCAGTACTGTTTAACTGATTTCTTAAAACAAATCAGTTTGTGATATTGACATATTATAAATGAACTGTGCAGACAGTGTACTGGGAACAGAGTCCTATTGCTATTTTTCAAACGGTATTATTTTAGAACCAGTATCATAACTTCCCACTCTTACTAAGTCATTGCATCAACACCTACTAACTCTTATTTTACTCAGCTTCAAGGAGAAAAGTCATCAATTCCAAGTGTGGCATGAGAAAATATTTTAGTCCTAAGTATATGTGGAATGTGAACAGAGTAATAAAGTGAGTGAGGAAAAGAAGTAAAATGAAAGTCACATGGAAAGAAACTGAGATGCGGTGCATTAGGGCTAATACATGTGAAGATAAAGTCAATGGATGTCCTTCCACTGCTCCCAAAACGATCCCTGAGAGATCACAGCATCTGTGAATCATGGAAGAACATCCTCTTGAATATATGTAATATCAGTTGCACGATGCTAAAATTTTCCAGTTGATTGTATTTTATAGACTGAGTATGATGATGATTCCTCCTGTGAGAATTAAGTTTTATTCAGCTTGGTTACATCTGAAGGTTTTGTGGAATCTATTCATGTTCCTTGTACAGATTCAAAGAAATTCTTCGAGGAATGGAAGACTATTTAATTCTTTAGTTCTTTCTTAACATTGTTTTCACCTAAATTATATCCTATCTGACTAAAGAATTTGTAGAAGGGGTCAAATTAACTTAAAAAAAAGAATGTTGAAAACTCCAACAGTTTCATGTATTTCCAATGCGTTACTTTCATTGATACACTTTCTGCTGCAGTACATTAACCTGCAGCTCTGGCAAGACCTGCAGAACCCACTCACATCCACAGTAATACATCCATCCCTACCTCACGTATATTCAAACTAGCTGTTGCAGCTCCCTTAAGATATACCCACAGAAGAAAACAAAAGCATCAAAAACACACATCAGAGACCTAAAATTGAACTTTACAAAGACGGAAGGCAACCCACGGTGCAGAGATTGAGTAAAAGTTTGAGAACCAGAAACTGTGAGAGCTAATTGTGAAGGAATGAGTACTTTCAGAATGATGAGCTTCCAAGTTCTCAAATCTAGCTAGAAAAGTTAAATTCCCAAATAGAAAATTACTTAGAATATTAATAAATAGGAAAAACAGCTCTTAACTGTAATAGCCATGTATCAGCACAGCAGCTAAAAAGTATGTATTTAAAAATACCATTAAAATATACCTTTTACAATCATTCCTGCATAGAAGTTCCTGCACACACAGGCAAAAAAAAAAACCCACCTGCATTTGTGATAGAATCAGTGGACAATAAATTACTATATTAAGTTGCTAATATACAGCTGTGTAACAATCCAGTGAGCAATCTGAACAGGCACTAACTGATAATGAGAAGAAATGGCAGCAGTGAAGTGTTGTATTTCTATGGTATTGATCCAAACAAATATTAGTTTAGATCAACAGCCTAACTTCCAACAAGGAGGCTGTATTAGCACATAATTCCCGCAGCTAATGATCAATAGGTAATCAGTAGAGGAGAAAATGAGCATAGAGAAAAGCCTCTGGTGCACAACACACAGAATTACCAGATATCTTGAAATACTTGCACAAGAATGAAACGTGCTGGCAACTGGAGTGGGAGAGAAAACAGCACTCCAGCAAAATCCCAATGTTTTTATACATAAACTGGCAAAGCAGGACACAAACTGAAAAGAGTGAGCAAGGTCCTGCAAGTGACTTTAAATGCCTTGACTTGGGTAAAAGGAGGAAAAGCTACAAAGATTCTGGTTTTTGTTATGATTTTTTGTTCTTATTCCTTCTGGTTATATTCATAACTGCATTAAGACTTGGTGATCCTTTTAAGCAACTTTATCACAGAGAGATAAGAACTAGGTATGTCTTTTTTTGAGAGTAGATCATTGTGATAATTATCTAGAAACTAACAGGTTAAGAAGTCCAAATCAAACTTCAGGCTCACAAGACCTTGGCTTTTTTAAAAAGCAAACTGATTTGATTTCAACCCATACTCACTCAAATCTTTGGCATTAAAAAACCTTATGGGTCGAACTTGAAATAATATAACTCATCCTCTAAATAGTTAAATCTTTAAAATAAATGGAAACGTGGGATTAAGATGGATATGATAGATCTTCTACTGTTAAAAAATGTCTTTAGTATAACAAAGATGAATTTTAAAGTCAAATAATTACTTAGAATAACCACTCAGCACGCAACCAAACCAAGCAGTACACCAAGCTGTGTCACAGAAGAGCAGTAGATAGGTATTGAATTCTTTTAAGCAAAAGGAAAAAGAGTTCATCACTAAGGAGCTCCCATCATCAACTGGCTACATTTTTTGGCCAGAGAACTCACTAACACTGCTGTGGTATGCAGCATGTTATGCATTGCTTCTCTCATGAAGTCATCAGACAACCTAAAAATAGGCTCCTTCGCCTCCTGTATCTTTTTACTTTATACATAGGAAGAAAGTAAGGCAGACACAATCATTAATGCAAGGTTGAGAAAAATCTAGTGTGAAAGTTCTTCCTACACTCAAAGGAACAAACATGCAGGTATACTCAATGCAGTCACATACGTTTGTTTTCAGCAGCCTTCCCATTACCTCAAAACCACAGTCATTTCCTTTTTGTCCAAAATCAAGGGACAAAGTTGATTTCTACATCCATAAAATATTTTATGGATTTACTTGCAAACCTAAGTAAATAAAGCTAAACAACCAAGCCCTAGAAATGCAATTGGCATACACAACCGTGCTCACTGCATTAATAAATCAAGAATACCATGGGGTTTCTTGCAAAGTAGAGACAGAAATATTAGTCCGTGGCTCTGACAATCTGCACAGCAACTGGTTTTCTTCCCATGCTCCTTACTAAGGTTGCACGCTGGAACGTGTCAAAGCTTTCCACAATACACAAACGAACAACTCTGATCTACTTATCCAGTAAAAAACCAAGAGAGAAACATGACAACCATGCATTTGAAAGATGAGTTGCAAATATAACATCCTTCTCTACTACTTCCCAAATTATGAGATGAATTTCTTTATTCTACTACATAAGGCACTGGAATGCACTAGAAATCAAAACAAAAGGAAGCTCTGGCTTGCCCAGTAACCTTTTACTAAACCATATAAATAAATCTCAACAATCAAGTTTGTCTCCCACTGTGAAATTGGATATTTTGTCTTATTGCAACAGATAATAACATTGCCAGTGTTTGTTTATCTCTGCCTGATTACTCACATGATTTGACAAATCTGACAAGGTTCAAAACCAATCTGTAACCTCTTTCAGAAAAATAAATGCTAAGAAATGTATACTTTCAACCTTGAATGTGTCATTTAAGTAAATAAAATTTAAATGAAAATGCTACTACAAAAATAGGGGCATCGGTCATCCTGTACATCAAGCCACCTCCACTTCTAGGTGCAATCATTAGTACTGCTCTACTATGTTTTCCTCATCCTGTATCCACTATTTCAGTGGCAGGAGATAAAGTTCATTAAAGGCATTGGTGTTTCAAACATTTATGGCCATGTGGATGAAGAATTTCCAGACAGAGGTAAAAAAAAACCCACTGAAATTGGAGAAGAGTGGCACGAATCTAAAATTTTTCTCTGTCTTTTGCAGAAGTATTTTATTTGCTCTGGTTTAGTAACTGAGAATGAGTTTGTTAGATTCAGGAGATCAAAGTGTAACTCCTGTGAAACATTAAAATCCTACTCAGAACATCCCTGTGTGAAATCTCAGCAGTGCACAGGACTTGTGCTCGCCATCCAGTTAATATAAACGTTTACAACACAGTAACAGCTTTACCAACCACATTTTTACGTGATACCCGTAGCTCTGTCAGACAGACAGAGATAGAACAACTAACATTACCTACATTTACCAGATTTTTCCAGGCTAAATTCTCTTCCTACAATTCCTTACAAACTGAAAACTTACAGAATTGCTTAATTTTGCTGGCTCTGCAGGCCAATTATTTAACAGAAGTTCATGGTACTTTAACAGCTGCTCTTCATTTACAGAAGTTGAAGCAGTTATGAGCTGGAGAGCATTAATCTTAGTTAGCTCTGATCCCATCATCAAAAAGAGCTAGATCATCACAATCCACAAAAGATTCTCAATTTAGTGCTTGATTTAAGAGTTCCCCTGCTGGGAGCTGCGTTTATTTTGAGTACTTGTCTTGGGCTGCTATGAGCTTTCCAAATATCCACATGTGTTTAACAAGCTTCTCCGAGAAAGTAGGATTAAAGAAATCAACAAAGTTATAGAAGTTGCCTGTAAAAGATAATTGGTCATGATTGCAGTGCTCACAAAAGCAGGAGCAGTTTGGGTAAACTGCAAGACTAGGAGTAAGCACATGTAAAGCAAGAAGCCTGCATTTTGTTCTGTACAATCTTTTCCTTCCTATTTTGCTTTAAACTCAGTGGGTTTTATGTTGATTTTTATTTTTAATTGGACTGCAACAGTATAAATCAAAGACAACTGAAGAGTTTCTCTGCAACTACAGCTTTGTTTTGTCATAATAAAGCTGTAGGCTCCAACTTGCGAAATAACTGAAGGAACAAACTCCTCAACCACCACTGGCCTCAAAATAGTGAAGGAGACTGAAGAAGATGAAAAATCAAGCATTAATACAAAGAGAAGGTGCAGGGTGGAAATAAACTAAGCCATCGACTCATTCCCTTTCGACTCTGCTCACATTACTAATGGTTGCTGAGACCACCAGGCCCCATTTATCTGTACAGTCCTAGCAATGTTCTCCCCCAAATTAATACATCCATACCATGAAGCAGGACAGCTATTACCAAGCCTGCAGGTGCACACTGCTTGGCAAAGTGAGGGTCAGCAGTGTGTCTGGCCACTCAGGAAGGGTATAGTCTAGATTTCAGTTAGCTATTTCTCAGTGAAAGCTTGTACTTCTCTACTTAACCAACAGTTCCCACAACAATTTACTCCATGCTGAGAGCTTAACACCTCTGTCACCAAAGGAAATCAGCAGCAAGTCAACATCCAAGACATTGGTGGATTTTTTTCTTTTCCCCTTTTGCAGCGAGGAAGGATAAAAGAGATTGATGGATGGGCAAGTCTAGTCACAAAGGCCTTACTTTCTTAGCAAACCCAGGCTAAATGCAGTCCCCCACAAAAGAACCCCTGGAAAAAAAGAGCCAAAAGACAAGGGAAAAGACTTACATAGTACAAATTCTTGTATGTTGACAAGGAAGAGAAATTTCAAAAGGAATACTTGACAAAAGACTCGATTTAACAATGCTGAAAAGGAAGGCTAGGAAATCTTTGCATGACAAGGCTGCTTTTCACATGTCTTTAAAATGTGAAGCCACTAGTTGCTAATTGATAAGAGCCATGGAGATCCCACCCAACACCTGCTTCAGCAATTCGGTATAATAGCAGTCCTTCACTGGCTTTGACAATTCCTCCCACACTCCCCTGTAAGAGGCTAATAGTTTGCTGAAAATAAAATGGAGATTAGCATCTACAGCAAGCTGCCTGAGGGATATGCTGCTTGACAGAATGTGATATTAATCAACCTTGTGGTGTCCTGATGTCCAGACTTCAATTCAAAGGATTTCATCTTATATCTAGAGATCTGTGTGTCTGGTTAAAATGGAAGCATGCAATGTACCTTTTGTTCATGTTATTATTTTCTATACCCTGCAGTAATAACATTTATATCTATGTAGTGGGAAATAATTCAGTACCTACATCAAGCCTTCTGTGTACAGCAGCTGCTAAAAGCTGAAGTTGTCAAGAAACACAAGATGATAAAACAGAACACAAACCTCCCAAAATGTACCAGCAACTCATGTCATTTTCCCCTGTATGTGGATCTTGCCTTTTACAAGCAGACATGACTTATCAAGTCAGGGTGGGAGAGAAGGATGAGGAAAAGAGCAGAAATTACCTTCTTCACTTTTTCTGAATATGACATATACAGTTGTCAAAAACATCACTCTACAGCTTCTATGTAGGATGTAAATAACTAAGACAGTATTAGCCTTCCAAGGTAATTGTCCTTGTCTAATTTGAAGCTAAATCATCTTTAACTAACAGACCGTAAAAGCAACCAACATGTGAGAAAGTTTTTTTTAAAAACAACGTAAAGTCTGTACAAAAAAATTACATGATAAAAATACTTTGTAAGTTTTACCTTACATTAAATACGAAGAACAAGATTCAAGTTTACAGGAGGAAAAATCGGCCTCTTCTCTCCAATACAGGAAAAAAAAGGCACCATGTGATGAGTCAAATACTGTATACAAAGAAAAACAAGCCACTCAAACCCCACAAACAACCTTGAGTTTGTTTTCTGGAGGCAAGCTAAAAGGAACTCCATATTTCAAATCTACAAGAGAGCTGATCTATGTCACACAGAAGAAACACTTTACATTAATTACAGCTGCTCTTAAAAAAAGAGGGGCCATCATACAAAATGATTATTGCCCCACCTGTTAAAGTGGGTTAGGATTAAGAAAAGATACAAAGATGTACAGGTCTGGATTTCTTCCTCAAAGGTAAGGAATTTGCTGTCTGCCTAGGAAGAGAAAAAACAGCCAAAACTCCATTTGATACTCAGCTGTATGAAAAAACTTACATTTTAAAACAAACAGGACACGTCATGGATGAGATCACTGGCAACAAACACTTCCCATACAATCAGTACACCACCAGATCATAAGTGCTGTTGTCAGTAGGATCAGAAAGAAGACCTAAAGAAAATATGGGCTACTCAGTAAGAAGAGAAAGGAGTTTTGTTGGTGGTTAATAGGCAAGAGAAGTGATGCCCAAACGCTGCCTCAAGTCACTTACGCCTCATGTTCATCTCTCATGGGTGATGTACAGGTTAAATGAGTGGTACTAGAGCATGACAGTTCTTCCCTGATCAGCCTTGAGATATGATGCCCAACATCAAACACACTGAAAGAACTTTCCACATGATCTCATATCCCCATTTGATTAATAAGCATTGCCTGTGAAGAACACCCATTTTCAAGTCACATTTTCTCTAGTGCCTTTTATTCAGTCTCATATGTAGTAAATATTTATTAAACAGAAATCTGTAAAAAAAATAGAAACATGATAATTAATATTTAACATTAATGTACCACAAAGAAAGGCTCTTTCATTATGGGCAAGCTTCAGTTGAAAGATTAAGACATCATGTGATAAGGACATTTAACCTATGTAGGTTTCAATCCCAGAGAAACTATTAGGTTACTTATTTATACCCCAGCACTTACATTTAGTCAAGAATCACCAGATAAAATGCATCAGTATGATGCTAACACCTCCTGGCAGCAAGATATTTATTGATCTCTCCATCCTCCATTAAAACATAATTGAGGAAGCTACAGTTGAAACTGTGAACCACCGATTCAACAATTCTTGTGTAAACTTGGTGGTAAACCAAAGAGGTACAATAACCAGGTTCATGAGTTTCTTCAATTCCTTTCCATTAAAAGGACAGAGATTAAAAAAAAAAACCCACAAAACCAAATACTACTGGCCTGGCCTGCAAGGCTAACAAAAGGACCTCTATAGAGAAAATGTGTAAGCCCTACTGAGATCAAGTGAGTTTTACCAGAAAGGAAGAAGTAATTTCAGACCAAATTGGCAAATGTCACTTGTTACAGCAGAGATTTCTTTTCTAAACTGCTGAAAAATAATACCAGCTTGCTCACAACGTCTCCCACATAATATTTAACACTCATGGAAAGTAATTTGTTGATTCTGAAGCTTGTATTAAGTCCAGATAATCTGCCTCTGCTTCTGCTCAAAACACCGACACATGCAAAGAAAGTCCCTTTATTGTATTTTAACACCATCCAAAGAGGCAGGGGCTAGCAAGCAAGAATTTGGAAACACTGCCCAGTTACATGGATAATGTCAGGAAATTTATATACTGTATCACCACCCGTAATTTAAGATATTTTAAATAAATAGAGAAGAAAACAGAATCATTGTAGTAAGTGAAATAAGAAATAAACCAAAACACCAACAGTGCTACAACTTTAAAGCAGGTTTGTACCTTGATCTTTATTGATAGCGCTTCCTCTAGAATCTTGAGGGGGCTGTTTAGATGCAGTTTGTTGGCAAGCTCCTAGAAAAATTATGTATACTTCTACCTTTCACAGAACAAAAACCAAAACCCAAACAAAACCAGAAAAGCCAGCCAAAACTGTTGCAATTACACTGGCAAAGATGGCATAACTAAGTTTTCAGAGTGGGCTGGCAGGAATGAGAAACTTTACGTAGAGCAGATTAATTTTAATCTTTGAAGCTGAGGATTACATGACTCAGCCTATACTCATCATCTCCATGAAGACAACACTCTGCCGTTGAAATGTCAGCTCCTCAGCTTCAGCAGCCGGCAGAAATTGAAGCACAGCGTTTGCTTTCTTTCATAACTTAGCATTTTGGCTTTAATTTCTCTATGTCCTTTCTGGAAGTTTAATGTTAAGCCAAGGCAGCACTCTACCCACTACCAAGTCACATAAAGAGCAAGAGATGCATTTCCTGCCATCACATTCTGCTCCATCCGGGTACATAATGGATTGATTTAAATGCTGTTGAGTTTGAGAACTAGTTGTGCTCTCCTCACCTTCACCAGCCAGTGCCAAAGACAGAATTAGGCATATAAACACAAGTGCTTCCTCATCAACAGAAATACAGTTACTGTTGTTAAAGGCAATCATTTACAGTCTCTGCCCTAACACACTCAAAAGCACAGGCAGTATGCACTGGAAAATAATAAATGTAGAAGTCTGTTTCATCACTTTTTTTGCATCAGTATTTCAGATCAGCAGTTTTCACCAACAGTCAAAAAGCAGCCAGGGACGTAACTATCCAAGCTGCAATACGTCACAAAAACTATGCTTCTGTAAGCCCTAGTAACATCTCAAAGGGTCTGAAGACTGACAACAGACAATATTTCTGTACATCCTTTTTTTATGCTCCATCCAGATTTACACATTAACAAGCACTACCCCCACAGGTCACTTCCAGTGTTTATCGATGCAATATTTTGGTTTCAGAATAAATGCCACTAACAGAATTTCCACATGCCTCCTCAGTGACTGATATTTTATTCTACACTTTCAGACATAAGCAGCAGAAGAAACTTTAAAAAAATACCCTCAGCACACATTTAACAATTACATTGTGTTGTTATGGTAACTAAACACCTCTGAAGCAGCAAGAACAAAAGAGGAATGAATCCCACTGCAAATCCTCCTATAAGTTTTGTGAACACATTTTTTTCTCCCTTCCACTGTAGATTGAAATAAAGGTGGTGCAGCATTGCTCTAAGCATCGCATCCTCTCCTGACATGCAGGTAAACGTTTTTAGATGCTGATGGAGATACTGAAGCATGAAGTAAAATTCGATTCCTCTACAAGGAGGATGGCTGCTCAAATCAGCTCTTCCATGAGACCATTCAATTCCCCGACTCAGGTGTCCTCTAAGGAGCTCTAAATGTGTTGCCTTATGCAATTTCACTGGAGCAAACAGCTGGAAATGCCAGAAAAACTCAGCACAGCTAAAAGGGGGCAAGAACTGTTCTCTTACAGAGTGCTACACAGAAGAAAGAGATAAGTCAAGACTTCACTTCTCACCCTCTTTATGTCTGCTTCCAAAAATTTTGGTGAAGTTATCATGGCTCAAATGATATTCAAGAAAACAGAAAACCTATTGAGCAAAACACAAAGCAAATCAAGAGTATTTTGCAAGAATTGAGATGAAGTGTTAAGGAGATTTACTTGAACATGTATGTATTGATCCACACTTTATGGATGGGGACTGGAATGTATGGTTTTAAGCAACAGTGATAGGCTCAAATATTCATTTTAGCCAACTCTCAATCATTTTAAAAGTCTAAGGAGGTGTCCTTTTCTGGAATTGGAAGCCTTCTGTTTTAAGTTCAGTGTCTCTAAAGCAAGTATCAGAAAGTTTTTCCTTATAGAATGATTTGTAAACACATCTGAATGACTACACATGGCCAAAGTTGGTCAGCATCTTCCAAACATTCCTACTTCAGCTTTTGAACAACTGCAGTCTAGGTTCGATTAAACACACAAAAAAACCACCCCAAAAGCTGAGGTTCATTCTTGGAAGCTTCCAGATCACAACTGAATACTTAAGGGACTGCAATTAAGCCCTGAGAGTGGGGTATATCATTTGCACTTCCTTACCAAGTTTTAACTGCTTAACCTGCTACAAACCAGCAACATGATTCATCCTGGGGGAAAGCTATTGTTTTTAACATCAGCAGCACATGCCATCATCCAATCTACCCAGGATTTTAGGAAGGTTAAAACGTATTTGCAATTCATACCTTTCATGCTGTCATTCAATGAACTGAATACAGAGCCATCACTTCAGGGACAACTTCAGTGGACGTTGCCCAAAACAGTACAACATTGAGAGCTGTAGGTAAAGTGTGACCCTTAAGGTACCTTAGCAACTGGAGCTCAGACAGAAAAATGCTAATGCCAAATATAACCTTGAAACATGAGAATAAAAGACAGCTATTAATAGAAGGCTAATTTAAATGCTTACTTCATATAATACACAAAATTGCAGTGAAGTCAATGTTCACTAGCATCAACAATGTACTTCAGAGCTCCAGCTAAGCTGATGACGACAAGCACAAAACATTCACAGCATTTTGTACCTGGAGTGGGTTTTTTTTTTTTTTTTCTTCAAGCCCTTGAAAACAGCATTTAATGACAATTGGACATGAACAAAGGCAAGTTTCTCCTGACTGTTCATGGAACGACTATAGTTTGTATTTTTTGCTCCTGACTTCTTGGAGACTGCAGTGAAAATGTAAACATTTGTGTCTGTGGCAGAACATCCTCTGACCTGAATCCTGAGCAAAAACATACAAATTCCGGTGAACTGTCATTTTTGCAAAACTCAACAACATTACACACTTCACTGATTATTTTTCAAGGGGATGTTTTATGAAAATGATAGTGAGTCAGGTGTGAGTAATAGCAGAGGTGATGAGAGGTAGGTTTAGGAACATGCTTATAAATACCTCTCAATTAAGAAGTCAATCTTATGGCTTCTTCTTCTGTGTTACTGGACTCAGAACAGAAGGACAGAAAGCATCAGATGTTCCCCATCTCTGAGGATCACGAGATTATAAACACTGCCTCATGTGCAAAGTGAGACAATCTTTGACCACTGACATACACCTTTATATATTGACAGCGTTTCTCTCAAATTTTATTAAAATCTACAAATGAGGCATAATAATGGAAACTATTAGATCTGCTAAACAGAGCCTTCAACACCTTTTAAAAGCTATCTGGGCTTTTTTGGGTAGCACAGAGAGATTTCAAAAGGCACATTAAGTGGAGGATGGAGGGAAGTGTTTTAACTCAACATCAGCTTGGTGGTCAATTATCTGCATATAAAATCACACAGGGTAAATTAAGCAAAGCTCATCAACTATTAAAGAGTTGGCCAATCTATTAAAAGTGTTACTCAGTAACTTCAATACTCTTTCAAATTACTACTACTGACCCAAGCTTCCCCAAAGGCGCACAATCTTACAAAGCAATTCTTTTTCAAGGAACTGAAGTGGTTTCTCCAAGCTCTGAGAAATCAGCATACCAAGAAAACGACATCAAGCAATTAAACAGTTTCTGATCGTCACTGAAACGTGGAAGATCCTATCCTGCCTGCCTGCTTACAATCAGTGCAGTTCCACATTACAAGTAAACATTTTACTACCTCACCGAATTTGGAAAGGGATAGGATTTTTTATTTAATCCCAATCCAAATACAAGCTCTTTACACTTGCCATTTTTAGTTCAGCAAAACATGTATGGCAAAGTGAAATGACAAGTTTCACATCAGTTTACATCAATAGAAGAATTGATAAAAAAACCACGAGCAAACCAAACACTACACAACCTACACTTGAAATATAACAGAGCACGCCATCCACTAGTTGATTCATTTTCAAAACATTCACAGACACAAGCATAGCACAGTACAATCCCTTTGAGAGAAGTCATCACAGATCAGCTCAGACAGCTGATGTTCCAAGTGCACAGCTGAATTCCTTCAAACAGTGACTATACATTGGGGTAACTCTACACGCTGCAAAAGTACTGAGTGGCAGCAAGAGATGAAGCACAGAAAGCTGAGAAACAACCATGGGAAAGGACACACAAGATTGACACAGTAACACAGAGAACAGGGCAGAAGTGCATGCAAAGCAGCAGGAATACTTACTCTGTTCCAGTCAACATAGCTATCTCTAGGCAGAAAATGATAACTGAGCTGGGTGGCTATTTATTTAGCAGATATAGCTTCACTTTCACAACAACAAGAAATAATTCACCCTGTCTGTAGCTGCCTTCCAAGGCTCGTCCATGCAATATGAGCTACACCAAAGAAAATGCACATACATCAGGAAAAGAACAGCAATGGGAACCTCAAAATGAGACATGTTCAGTTCAACAGTTGAAACTCCACAAGTGATTAGTACAGCAGAAGAGAAAATTAGGTAGGTAGATGTGTTGAAGTATAGATATTTTCAGCCTCTGAATCTCCAAACCTTAACATGGATTTAAACAAGGAAGTTAACTCTTTGAAGTAATCAAAGCTTTTATTTCTCTTTACTTCTTGAACTGGAGGAATCTTAACTTTTGTAAGTGAAGAGTGTGAAATGTTGGCATGCACCTCTAGCCTTGTGAGCTGCCAAACATATCAGCATTTTCAACAAGGATAAGCCATTTTAAGTATAACTCATCATGAAAGATACATTAAAAAATACATTTGCAGCATTAAAAGCTGATATCAACAACATCTACCATGAAGACTGTCAAAAATGTCTACTACAAAATCTCCTTTTAGCTGACTACAGCTTCTCATCTGAGCAGACGTGCTTGTAAAGCCTCGTTTGTTAAAGGAACGTGGCACAGTAACAGCAGTTAAAACAATTCTTTTCTTCTATTATTCTTGTCATTTCCCATCTTCCAGAACACCAGATACTGACATTTTATCTGACACACACAGATACTGTACCTCCTGGGAAAAGATTGGGCAGGTGAGGAATGAGCTTACTAATTGAAGATGTCAGTCTGAGGAAGCTGCAGAAAAAAAGACATTTATATTACAGCTATGCAATACAGAATATGTCCATCTAATATAAAATATGTACAGCTATACTTCTGCAGATGTATCAATGTAGATGCATGTAGATATCTGGTGTAGCTCACTGGACACCTAAAAGGAATTTTTGGGCAGGAAGGACGATTTTCACACTTCTACAATTCCTGTACAGTGCTGGCAATACTACAGAATTGGCAAAAACTCCACAAAAACTGACAAATAATAGATTGCCAAGAGGAAAAAAGGTGGCAGGTTTTACCACACATAAAATCGCACACACAAAACCAGTTTCAGAACCTTTCTAACAAGTTAAAATAGATGCTTAAAAACCATAGCTTTGTAAATACATTGGAGATACTTAAATAAAAGGAGAGTCCCCCAAATCTGTAAGCTTCTTTAAATTCAGCCTTCTACAGAAACGTTGTTTCAGGGAGAAGGGTATGAGAAATAAAACTATGCATTCAACTAGAAACCTTAGCAATTTCATTCATAGTCAACTTGAGTAGTATGTCAGAATAATTATTAATACTTATGTACAAAAAGATCAATTAAAAGTTCTCACATGGATCATGATTTTTTATTATGCCATTTACACTGAAACAAGCAACTGTCATTTTTCATTCTTCCCCTGTGCTATGAATTTTACTGTGCATGACTGGTGGAAAAAAACCCAGTTAGTGGTACTACTGAACGGAATTTCCTTGCAAAAGGACTTCTTATGCAGTGTTATCATTAAAGCCATCACTTCATTTATTACTAAACCACATATCTTCAGGGATTCAACCATTTACTCCTACCACTCCTCACAACCACCAATGAGAATGAGTACTTTAACATCCAGAGAGAAATTGTGTTCATACACAACTCTGAAGGCAGTTACTGCTTTTAAGATCGGGTTTTATAACACAGAGGAATCATATTAGAAGGAGAATTATCCCATAAGGAGACTTGTCAGGAGAAATTCTGTAGTAGATCCAAATGAAACTGATGGACTTTTTGATTGTTACTGTTTTCTTCTAATGTCACCATCTAATTTCAGAATAGCTTCAGATCAAACTCTTTTTTTTTAGTCCAAGATGCCTAAAATACACCAAAGTGCACCTTCCCTATTACCATAAATACTTCCCAAGCAATTTGGATGTGAAATTTAAGGGAAGCAGCAGCTGGAGGCTAAAAGACAGCTGAGCATCTGGTGGAATGAATTTCCTTAACACCTTGACATAACACATGCCATCCATTATAGAGATTATTCACTTGACAGAAGTAGTGCATTTTGTTTGCTAGTATCTACAGTTTAAAGCACTGAAAATTCTTCAAGGATGAAGTATGAGGTATCTTTGGAAAAAAAAAACCACCACAAAAGCCCCAACAACCTGAAACATACTCTCAGGAAGCTGCACTGTGAAGTTCCACAAACACACCCTCACCAAAGCAACCTACTTGTCTACCAGTGAGTAATCATTACAACAACGTGACCCTGAGCTAAAGACAGAAAATGAAATGTCATTTCCCTACAGAACAACAACAGTCTCATTCATTTTCAAAAGAAACTTCATAAAATCTAGAGACAGATTTTAACACTTGTCCACAGGTAAAGAAAGGAGTAGAACAAGGGAGATGTTTTCTCCACTGTCTTCTTGTATTAGCAGATGACAGATACCATACTGGAGAACTGATGACTAGGATGAACACTAAATAGCCAAAGGGTAAGTTTTAGGGGGAAAAAAAAACCCTTGCTCAGTAACACTGTGTAAAGATTTGTTTTGAGCAATTAGGTAAGACTCAGTGAAATATTTCCCTAATTTTATTGTAAAAAAAACTGAGAGTAAACTATCACATGCCTCTTGTACATCAAAAAGCAGCTGAATTTAGCCCTTTGCAGGTTAAACAGCTGTAAAAATTCATAAGCAACTGATAGTCTTCACAGGAAACAAATTGCTGAAACTAATGGAGAAATACTACAAGGCTCTCAGAGCCCTGCCTATATGTCTCAGCCCTGATCTGAGCATAGTCATCTTCTGGATTTGGCATCACTGATGAACTTACTTCCACCTCCCAAAACTGCTAGAAGTTTATACTGCTAAAATATTCTGTTTTCTTCCTAATGACACTCCACTGGGGAACTGATAAACAGCTTTCACCTGTAGCCATTTCTTTCTTTAAATCTGCAGGTGACAGCATCACCACAAAAACATATTTTATTAACCAAACATCTTAAAAAACACATAAAATATTACTTTTACAGCTGTATAAAATGTTTACAAAGATTCACGTTAAAAGCTTAAAATGCACATTTTATTTAGTCCTTTGAAGAGAGCAAATAGTATTTACTATACGTTTAGTATACATAGTGGTGTATATACCCTGAGGTTCCTCATTAGAGCTCTCAGATGTAAATGTGACTGATAAAATGGATATGACTTGCTAGCCAAGGCAGAAGCAACACTTAGAAAAATGTTTCATCCTTTCTAGAATGCAGCACAGTATCATGGTTCTGCTTGTTTGACTTAAAGAGAAATTATTTCTGGGAGGACAACACTTAATTAGTCCCAAAGACATGCACAACACACTCATTTTACAAAGTGAATAATAATGCAAACAGCCCAGGTAATGCTATACATAGAATCATAGAACAGCAGGGGGTGGAAGGGACCTTTAGAGATCATGCAGTCCAACCACCTGCTAAAGCAGGTCCCATCTAGATAAGGTCACACAGTAACATGTTTAGGCGAATCTTGAAGATCTCCAAGGAAGGAGCCTCCACACTCTCCCTGGGCAGCCTGGGCCAGGGCTCCTCACCCTCACTGTAAAATAACTTTTTCTTATGTTTAAATGGAAGTTTCTGTGTTCCAGAGAAGTGACTCCACTCATGGAAAGCCCCCAGCAGAATGTTAAAGAAAAAAAAACAGGCAGATAAATATGGCCCTAACTGAGGTGGCACAGCATCTACACGATCACAGAATCCCACAATGGTCAGGGTTGGAAGAGACTCACGGGGATCATCCAGTCCAAATGAGGATGCTAAAGCAGTTCACCTCAATCCGATTGCACAGGAATATATCCACGTGGGTTTTGAAAACCTCACGAGAAGGAGACTACACACCCTCCCTGCACTCACCTGAACATCAAAGAAGTTTCTCCTGATATTTTAAGTGAAACTTCCTGTATCCCAGCTTATGGCTATTATCCCCTGTTCATTAGCTTGACATACACCCTTTGTGGGGAACAAAGTATTTTGCTGTAGCCCAGCAAGTAACACTGCAATCCATCTTTAGTCTTCTCTCAAACAAATGATCAAGTGGACTAAAAACACCATGACCAAAGGATGCATTCAGAAAAGTGGTTGTATCATTTTAGACCAATTTTAGCTTCATACATATCATTACTACACAAATGCTCAGTTCTTCAGAAAGATACTTTTCCTGCAAAATCTCTGCTTTAACACATTTTATAGCAAATAAAAGCATTTAGTAGAATTATTCGCCAATTTAATTACTAAATTTAATGTAGGGAGTAGTTTGACCTTTCTTTGGACAAAATATGTGCAATTTGAGATACCTTGGTCATCAAGGGCAAAATTATTTAACAAGTTGTATGTTCACAGCAGCAAATTATTCCTCTAATGAAACTTGATGTCAGTTTTATATGGGAGATAACTGAAGGGACAAGAAACTCATCATCTATGTAACAAATTAGGTTTATCACTCCTTTGGCATAAAATCGATTTGCAGAAGCAGCATGCATTTTCTGTCAGAAACATCAAACAAAGTGGGCATTAAGCAAATGCAATCATGCCTAAATCAAAACGATTCAGGCATGTTCTGTTATGCATGCAAGGAGGGAGAAAAAAAAAAGGTAACACATTCATATTCATTTAGCTGGCCACAAGCATTTTGCACAGTTTTTTTGTACTGAATAGCAGCCAATGAATCTCTCCTGACAGATGATCATTTTCACTTTGAAATTCCTCTCAGCTTTGAGGTTTCACTGGAACCTCATTTACTAAGAAGGAAAAAAACCCCATCAAACCCAAACACCAAATAAAAAAAGTCTTCTCTCGCTGTCTACAGTGAAGCTGGGAAGGCATGTCTGCACAACTGGAAGTGCTGACTGAAACTCACACTGCACTAGGTAACTACAGTGCCAAAACCAACAGAAAAGACATTCTTCTCACCTGTTGGCCCCTATATATAATTCTCCCACACACATTTTCACCGTTTCTACACGTATAAAGCCAACTGATGAGAAATAACTTAATAATTGCCTCTATACAGTAGGTGATGTAGCCTTCAGTAAGATTTTATTGTTACTATTTCCCAACACTGCTGCATTTTCTATCTCTTTTAGAAATTACTCAAGCTTTTTTCTATTATTTTGGTGTCAAACATAAAACAAAATTCAAGCAAAGACAAAATTCACAATCATTTCTGCAGTTCAGAGGCCTGCTACTTCAGTAAATCAGTACATTTAGGTGAAAACCGCAGTAAGAGGTAGCTAGAAAAGGTGTCTTTTTACTGCATCAACAAAGTAGCCTTTAACTGTTCCATAACCTCTGCAATGCACAGCATTCTCTGTAGTTTCCCAACAACAACAGTGTTATCAAACATGACATGACAAACATTTTCATTAAAGCAAACGAATTAAGTCTTCAGCTCACTTGCTTCCTTACATCAACGTTCTAATATCTTATCCAGCAATAGGATGAGATTCAGATTTGACACGTTATGAAGTGCTGGTGAATCCTTCTTCCTAGAATATTCAGTAAAACAAAACCTAATTCTTAATAGTAAAAATCAGCATGCCATTATCATTAAGAGATATGCCAACTCACAGCAATTTACAGAACAGGTTTTAAACACATAAGCAGGTACAACACTGCTTTCAATTTTGTTTTTTCTTACAAAGTTATGTTCTAAAAATACTTACTTTAAAAAGAACAAATCAGCATTCTACATGTCTTTAAATACCACATGACTGCCTGCTTGAAAAGGAAACCCTCATCAGCCTATCAAGCAAACAAGAAGCAGAACAGCTGAGGACCCAATAACACCATGGGGTGGGTAGCTGTCTCCCCTAGACAAGTTGTAGTGAGGAAGACTGATTTCCAACGGACATTTAGTTCATTGTTGTTTTACTACTTTCAGTTTAACTGGAACTCAATATCCATTTAATCTTCTCTCTTTTCACTACCAACTCTACCTTGAGTCCCCTACTGCAGTCCCTCCAGGCTTCCAGCTCAAATTTTAATCCACATGTCAGCACCTTTAATTTATACTTACCTCTCTCCTCCTAAGTTTTCACAGAGGATCTCCTGAGAAATTCCTGTTACATGCCTTACCTGTCTGCTCAACCTGCCAGCTATACAAGAGGTACATAGATAATATTTTAACCAGAATGATAAAGTCCATTAATCAGCCCATTTAGTGGTAGCATAAGTGCAAAAGTGAAACCACAAGAGAGTTAAACACATGAAAGAGAAACAGCCAGGAGAAACACAAGAAGTCTACAGCAAAGGAGACTAGCACAAATTCTTTTGTACTAGTCTATTCTAATTCTAGTAATAATTCTATTGTAATTCTAGTACTTTGGACTAGAACAAATTCTAAGTGCAAACAGGCCATACGGCAACACTGCAATCTGTACCATGTAAGCACAGATGCTACTCAAGTCTCTCCTTTTGTTGAGAAGTCTGCCCTAAACTCATTCATCTAACATGAACAATGCTGCAGTAAAATATTCTGTAACATAAAAACTGTGATGTCGCAAGCAATACAGAGGTCCACCTCTTGATTATTAATTCATGAAGTCTTTCACAAAACTCGGCAATGTGTTCACAATTACCTAAATTAGACCCACTCTTCCAGAGGCTTTCTGGGACTCACTGCAATTACCCAGAACTCCGGAAGATAAGTCTGCACCTAAGTACTTTTTGCATGAAAAACACAATGGCATGTGACACATGCTGTTATCAACTGAATATTTTCTGCTTCCTAAAGAGGTTGACTTAAGCACTTCATAGAATCTTACTTAGCTCTTAACTTGCTAGACATAGAACATTCCCAAGTTGCTCAGTCTCTAAGATCTATCATCCATGAAACTCTCTCAATCCAAACAGCTACCTCAAATACTCAAATCTCCAGCATTTTTAAACAAACTCCATTTCTTAGTAACATTTTAGAGTTTTTGATCCCAAGTAAAGAATTCTTGCAGACTTGGGAATGAACAGCATCTATTATTGGGCACTTAGTCTCCCCTCCAAGCACTTAAAAATGAAAAGAATGTTGTTGATGATCCTAAAATAGCTCTCAGTTAAACACTAATCATTACCACTGGTGAAAACAAAAACTTCAGTCATATGACATCAAAGTTCTGCCTGTAAAATGCTGCATATTACAGGTCCTCCCCGCCACTGTATTTTGTGTTTTGACTTGCATTTTTAAATCCCTCTTCCCAGGATTTCTCAATTTCACAAAAATATCTCACATCTCCTTGGAAACCTGAACACAACACACTAAAGACTGCTGGTTGGTTCTAAGGCTTAGAAGCAGGTTTAGAAAAAGAAATGCACTCTCTTCTAAGTTAGGGCAGGGTTGAAGACTTCATTGCTTTTCGCTGATGTATCTAAGAAGACTCTGTCTCTCCTGTTAATTTTCTCACTTGCTTTCACAGTTCCCTCAAATGCTATTGATTCCTTCACTACTAACTTCCACTCAGCCTGTGGTTTAACGGCTTTTCTAAGCATCTATGTAGAAAAATGTAAGCTATTTAAAAGAGGCTGGCAATATGCAAGCAATACTCCACTAAGGCATTCTCCTGCAAAACTGGCAAGAAGGAAGAGAATTAAGACCCTTTTTGCAGAGATAAACTATAATCTTCATCTACATCAATAGATTTCTACATCAGTTGCTCTTGATCAGCACAGGATACCAAGAAACAGCCAACTAATTTGTCTGGGGTTCTGTGTCCATTTTCAGCTGCCATTAACTCCTAGTTTGGGTATTGCTGTTTGAGTTAATGTTGCTGCTACTACTAGCAAATAATGTTTGCCCCTCGGTTCATCAATCCTTTCTTTAAGTAACAATGTAGTTGTAGTAAGAAAAAAAAGTGCCACTTCTCATTTTGCATATAGGATTGCCCAGGGAAGCAGATTCCCCGTCCCCAAAAAGGGACCTTGCTCCAGCTTTGAAGTCCTGTGTCATGTTCTGCTCAGAGCAACACTTTGCTTCAGTACTGTTGGGTATTTAGCCACAGTTTCCCTTGCAAACCCTTCTCTATCATTACCAGAAAGCATATATTCCTCAATTAAAAGTGACAATTCTAAAGGTATTTCCTATGAATTTTCCATCTTCAGTGGCATGAGAAAAAGACTCACTCATAGAAATCAACAGTGTTCTCTGAACTGAATCACAGTGGGAAATTTGAATCATCCAGTTACTGTACTGCAGTTTATTTGAAAGCTTTGCAGAGACAGGAACCAAGAATAACAAGCAGCATAAAAATATCACTATGAAGGCGAAGACCAGGGAGAAGATTTCCCACTCCCCCTCGCCCAAGGACAGAAGATGGCACAACAAAGGCAGAACATGAATTTCCTTTGCTATGACAAGAGCAAGAGAAGGTGTTCAGCTAAACTGAAAGTCAACACGTTCACCATCAACAGAGAGATATTTCTTCATATCTCTACCTAAGGAATGCATTACTGAAGGACAGAGGATTGCAAAGCCAAAAGATTAGCAGCATTACAAAGGAGAACAGAAGATAAAATTATATTGTAATAGAAAATGTTTAAAAACAAAGAGCTGGAAAAGACAGAAATGTCTGAGTTTCGTGACACAGGCTGAGCTAACAGGAACCAAAAGATATACCCTGGAGTATATCATTGTCGTAACTGCCTATTGTTGATTTTTTTTGCATCATCATCCCAAGCATCTGTTACTACTCCTAATTAAAGAACAGATGGTCTGACCCAGTAAGGCAATTCCTATGACCCTATATTTATCAGCAGGTGGGGAAATTAAATTCCGAGGTCTCAAGCAAGCAAAGCAAGATTAATAAAATCAGATAGCTAAGCAAGTCTCAAAGCCATCTGGTATATGACACTTACTGAAAATAATGTTCTTGAAGACTACATACAATGTATTTTCCATGGTCTCTGTACCAAGAAAACAGTCTTCCACAAACTTCACCAGATGCCAAATATGACTTAACTCCAGAAACACAGAGATTATCAAGCTAATAAGTGAATCCTTTTTCATGTTGAAGTAGTGAAGCAGAACTATTCCAGCTGTACAGTGAAATCTGTAGAAGTGGAAGGAGTCATCTTGTTCAGTTAAAAGCCAGAGGTCATTTTCAGGAAAAACTTCTGATAAGGTCACTGCACATCAGTAAAAGAAACAAAGAAAACCACAAAGGCAAAGGAGAACAAAAATAATAGCAGAAGAGGGTATACTTTTGCCTCCTTTTGCCTATAAGTTTTAAGTGCAGGTGGACTGTGGAAAGCTGCATTCCCAAATCTGATGATAGATGGAAGAGACAGCTTGAAATAATTTATCTGGACAGGTATTAACCAATAAGGCAGTAGCAGCTTATGAAAGGAAGTACACTTCAAGTCAGTCACATCCTCCTTCCTTTGAGAAATCTTTCAGTTATACTGGTAAAAAGGATATTCCTGGTCATATGCACCTGTATGGCTTTTTTTAATCCTTTGTTGAAAAAAATAAAGTGGATGAAAAGTTGTGTGTTCATGAGTCATGGGAGCTTCTGATGAGCCTATGTTCCAAAAATGTACATATCAACCTCGTTAAGTTGCCAGGAATTATTATTATTATTGCCTTAATATGCATGTTCGTGAATTAATAATCACCTGAAGGAGACTTGAAGCAACAAGGAGTCTGGTTAGTAGGGCATCCTGTGTGAAGATACCAGAAAGATGCTCTTCAGCCTAACTCAGAGGCAGCATTCACCTGGTACCACCAACAGCAGAAACTAGTCAAAACAAGAGTCTCCATATAGTTATACCAGCAAAGCACTTCTTCTATAGCTAATATCATTTACGATACCAAGTACTTCAAGCATTCTATATCAATCTTATCAATCTTCTCTAAATAAACCAGACAGTTGAACAGATTTCTTGTACATCAAGAACTTAATGAAAGCTCTCCAAAGATGTCCTTCTCAAAAGGAAATATTAAGTCTTCAAGACATTCCTCTGTTGCAGATTTCCAAGGCACACAGGGGAATGCTACTCTCAAGCCCATTACTAGAAACGTGGATGCCATTAACCTGCATCACAGAAAAACTGCTTGTAACTTTCTGTATGTTAGTTCCTTAAAATGTTAGCACTTGGGAGGGGGAGGTAGGATAACACCATAGTCTTTTATTCAATCTATTTGCTTGTTTTTGTTAAAGCAATTTTCACCATGATCTAAAAACTAATTTATAGACACGTCCTTTTAAGGTGGTACATTGATAAACCTTAAAACACACTACTGAAAGCTTTTTTCGGCTGCTATTTTTCCTTTTCAGACCATTGCAACTGTGCTCTACCTTGTCAAGTCTTCTACTCCTAATATTTGAAACCTACTTGTAACATACATAGTAATCTATAAAGTGCTCAACTTTTGTATGGCTGCCACAAAGTTCACTCTCACTCACAAAAGCCCATTAGATACGACCACTTCAAGTCAAACTCCCCAACACTTGGTTACCTGATACACTAGAGCTATAAATTCTGTATCAGGGATGGTAGCTCACCAGGGTGCCAGTTAAAAAGCATATTTCATGCAACCCCTTGCCACTTGAGCATAGCTTTTCTACTTCTATCTGAAGTTAAAACCCCCAAACCTAACGAAAATTCATTCCATTGTATAAACCTAAGCATCTATTTTGTGTGTGCATGATGAGGCCACGTGAAGGGGGAAGAACAGAACAGAAATAACTACGTGTGGCTTGAATCCATTATTTAAATTCACTAATTGAAAAATATTCAAAGATAGTCTTAAACATGGAAAAATTGACATAGGAAAAACAGATTGAATGACTGTCCTAAAGTACCTTGAGGGAAGCGAGTTCAATATGTACAAATGACAGCAAATGACATGAAGTCATGCTGTGCTTAGTGAAACCAATGTCATCTCTGGGCAGGAATGCTCTCCTAGAAGGTTAAATCCAGTTTTCAATTGATCTGCCTGTTTACCAGAAATACTTTCACTTCAAGACTGATCTTTTCTAAACTGCAGGATAAAAGATGCTGGATATTCCTTTGTATTTTCTACAGTGGATTTCTGATCCGACATTCTGCAGCATGGAAACACAATTAATTGTGCAACTATATGTAATGAAGAAAATACTGTGCAGATACCAACTGTTTGCCTACAGATGTCTGTATCAATCTAAATATCCTGCATTAAGTACCGAATAATTGGATAGCATAAGAAAAACATGTTTCTTCCCAGTGTGTTTAAAAATAGCAAGTAAACAAGGTCCATGCATCCTAACAGAAAATGAACTCCTGAAAAAGAGACTATTGTGAGAAAGTAAACACTGTGATTGCATGTTTCAAGCACTCTAGTGTAGAGAATTGTTAGAAAATAACGACCTACAATCATCACAGACTCTCCTTGAGCTCAAGCACCTTTCAGATAGAAAACCCTTATTATGAGATGAGGACATAGTCTGCGAACTGACACTGTCTCAATAACACAGTATCCACCGTGGCGAAGCTCTGTGGACACTGCATCATCTTAAAGATCTTCATCCCCTGCTCTCTCCCTTGAAGGTGTCAATAAAAAGAGAAACAGAGCAATAGACAGCACAAAGGAACTAGAAAAGTTGGGAAAAAGACAAGGTTTAACAGTTCTTAAGTTATGTAGGACATAAGAAAGCCCTGTAGATCTAATCAAGGAAAATAAACAGCTGAAAAAGAGGAAAAAAAACCCGTAAAAGTCTGCAGCATGCTCTTCAAGGCAATGTTCCCTAGTATTGAAAATAGAATTAAAATATTAATCCATAAGGCAATAACAAACTCATAAAATGCAACACCAGCCTCATTTATAAATCTTCCACTTTAAACACAAGTCACTGTGGCCCATCTCTCTTGTTATTTTAAAGCCTTCTGAGGCCTTCCTCTTGCACACACTGAATGCCCATACATACTCTCAGTGAAAATGCATCCTCATGCTGATACAGAAATTGTGCTGTAAAACTTGCACTGGAAATGTTTAAACTGCTTCTCAAATTTGTGTTATCCACAAAAGACAACGTCTATATACATTTTATAGCACAGTAAAACATGAATATTGTACTCAATGCCCAGGTGAACTAAGTCCCCATTTCCAATTTAGCCTAACACCTTGTTGCATTTGTTATTTTTAAGGAGGACACAATGTATGGTACACTTTTATCCATAAAAATTTTAAAGGGAGTTCTCCAATTAAAATATATTTCCTACAGCTACAGTAACTTCTAACATGCACACATGGAAAGAGCTATGGAGATACCTTGACAGTCATCTCAAAGACACTGTCAGGCAGCAGACCTTTATAAACAAGAAAATATTTTACAGTGATTAAACACAAGATTATCCATATAGCAAGGGTGTTTGGTTAAACCCAGCTATGCTTGGAATCACTGTAAACTTGTCTGTGATACTGCAATGCTGAAGCTGCTTTCATTCTTCATAACATGTTAAAACGCTGCCAAGCACCGAGGAGGCACTTGAGGTGCAAGAGTTAGGGTTTGATATAAACCTACCAAACCAAACTTCTGTAAATACTAAAAACGGCTGTAAACACTGAAAATTGAAGAGAGACCCACTTCATAGATTCTGAATTGGTTCAAAAATTAATAGGAGGCTGATAAAATAAAATCTTATCCAAACGAACTTTACAGTAGTGATTTTCCTTGGCTGTCACTTCAGATGGGTGTTTGCCTATAATGTGTTACAGAAAACCCTTTATATTCCCACATCTATGAACACATTCTCGTTGGAATACGTTTGTTGGTGTGTTCTTTAGCACACACCAATTGAAATATCTTTACCAAGTATTTAGTTTCTCAGCTAACACTAACTGAAACACAGAACTACCAATGTCCATGAGTCATAGTAGCATTTTTAAGACACCTCTCCTGTTTCTTTACATGCAAGGCAGTTTGTTATCATTGTATCTGAATTTAGCAAAAGGAAAAGTCTTCTCAGGACTCCTAAGAACTCAAAAAAGTGTTCTTTATTCAGTCATTCACAGAATCACTGAATGGTGAAGGTACCTCTAAAGCTCATCCAGCCCAATTCCGTGCTAAATAGTCTGCAAACTGATGCTGATTTTTAGAAGAGGAACTTAACTACTCTCTAGGTGACCTGGATGCAGTTTTCATCTGTGAGTGTCACACAGACTGTTCAGTTTAATTATTTTTGTTATTGAAATAATAGGAAGTATTTTAATCTAACTGTTAACAGATGAACAAAAAGGTCTGTTTTTAGTAGAAGACAAACAAATGCTCTTCCGTTCTTTTTCCACATAAAACTTACTATAAAAGAACACTCACTATTCATTTAGTTAAATAAAGACTTATTCACACAATTCTTTCCAAACATTAGCACACAAACAAAACCACAATTGGGTAGAAGTTGTTAGTGAAAGGTAGGAACAAAAACAGAGTGCACAACCACAGATGTTTCAATTCAAGTAAGGCACAGTAAAACATCAATCCACTACCACCACAGCTCCCAACACTCCTCTCACACTGTAGCAGATGAAGGAGCAGGGCTGGTTTTGGCTTGCCCCAAACTTGTGCAAGCCCTAGCCGCCCAATCTCCCCAATATAACAACCCAAACAGGCTCCTGTACCGCTTTTCTCTCTACCACTCCAATACCCCTAACTCCAGCTCTGGTTCTAACCTCCCTCCTTCAAAACTCCCCTCAGCTCAGCATTGTTTTTCTGGCTTCCAAAAAAGCAAAAGTTAAGGACTGAAGAAGAGAAAAATCCTATTCAGTGCATTCTGCGTGGCCTCAGTAGACTCATCCTATCATAAAGGAATTGCATTTTTATCAGATAAACACTGTATTATTTTTAAGAGACCACAATGGGGTCCTAATGGGAAGTCTCTCCCACAAGCTGGGCAAACAAGAGGTAGCTACATCACAACACATATGAAAAGGAAATAATTATGGTACTACATGCAGTGTTAACTTTTAACAGCCACGACTCCAGAGAATTCAATGATTCATCTGAACTGTCTCCTGAGCCGTGCTGCAGCACAGGAATTCTGAGAATGATTTTAGAGTGGAAAAATACACAACTATTCTCTTGGATTTTTGCACTGCAAAATAATGTTGATTTTGATTTTATGTGTCTATAGTCTCAAGCTGTCTAAACGTCACCCCATTGATCTAACCAAGATGTGTTAGGGACAAAACAGATACTGACATCTACAAGGCCTGCAAGAACAGAGCTGATAGAGAAGAGAGAAGGAGGACCAGAAACGAGACTTCAGTCTTGCAGGGTACTGCTTACTTGTAATATAAACCCACCAATTGTAATCTAAGACTACAGACATTTTCAATAAACTTTACTATATCCTAAAAGTTTTAAGAACTTGTACGTGCTTTCCAAGTTAGAGGAGAAAAGGCAAAATATAGCACATGTAGACAGCTCAACTAAACTGAGATTGGGCTGCGTTATGACACACAGAGGAATGTCTCATTGTGACAACAAAATACATCTAAGGGTCAGTTTACCCCAGAAAACCCTATTGCACAGTTGTTTGTGAAGCTGTATGTTTCTAAACTGGGGGGAAAAACCTCTCTCAGTTCTTCACTGAAGCCACAGTAATCTTTATTATAAGCATGCACAGTCCTTTCTCCATATTGTTACACATACTGCAAATGCTGTCTCGGTAGCTACTGACTACTGCTGATCTTATGTGTTTCAGAATGAAATTAAGACAAAACACAATTTTTGAAGAAATCAATTTCAGATACAATGCATGCAGAGTGTAGAAATAAGTATTTCTGGAAAAGAGAAGCTTTGAAGACTGGTTTTCACAGCATTCGTATCTGAAGAAGCAAACACACAGTTTCAGCAATGGCAGCAAACCATTACTTCCATGATTCCATGCTAATAACATATTTAGGTGCAAATTAGAAATCTCACTGGATGTCTATCTTCATACACCTAGATATTTGCACAGATCTGGTTAGCCACACTCCTGTGATGATTAACTGGTTCTGAGACTGCTAGTAAACCAAGTAGGCAGCCCACATTCCTCTTCATCCCCCTGCTCAAAATTCCTAAACCAGAAAAATACATCAATCCCTTAACTCTTTTCTAATATGGTCCTTACAATCCAGAGTGGAGCTTTTGGCTTTCCTTCCAGTACTTATTCCCAGAACACAGCTGTAAAGTATAAAAGTCAATTAATAATGTTTTGATATAAGGCAGCTCACCCAGACACTACACAGGACAGATTTACTGTTCTCATCATTAAATAAAATGTTCAGAAATCTCCAGAGACTTGTTTTTTACAGATGTTGACAGAGACAAGTACTGCTTTTATTATCACTGTCTAATCTTATAATGGAAGTATACTTCATTTCCAATGACCAAAGCCAAAAAAAAAAAAGGAGCTTCCCTGAGTATCTATCATTATTCTCAATGGTGAGCCATGAAAAACATAGCATGTGCTAAAATCATTGAAGTTTTTACATCGTTCAGACTTCTTTGCACTTCTACATTCCTATTAATGCATTCAACTAACTGCATTTTATGGTCATAGAAAAGACCTCCACTTACAGAAAGACGGTTCCTCTTGGAAATATCACAGGCATTTGAAGAGGGGCACGGGAAATCTCTCTTCAAAGATGCAGCAGCTGGTAAAATGGGGACAAAACATGCAGATTAAATATTCTTGTTCAGGGTTAACTAATTCAAGACCTTGACAGCCAGCGAAATGCAGAATAATATTTGTGGGGAAAAAAGGAGGAACTTTCCACTGAGAGCATCTGCCACGAAATCTCAGCAGGATCCAACAGCAATACCTTAACTGAAAAATTACCCAAGTCACCCAGGACTTTTTATAACCAAACAAGTCATTATCTGCATTTTTTCTATCCTCAGAATCTCCTTTTGTTACTCATCCCTGCTCACTGCTTATAAATCAACTCCTCACACTTTTCCTTATCCTGTTCCCTCTCTTCTTTTCCTCTTTATCTTTTTTTTTTTTTTTTTTTTAACCAGTCTGTGGCTCTGAAAGTATTTCCTTCCCTCAAGTGCTCAGCTCTCTGCCTCCCAGCCTAGCATCTTCTCCCTCCTCTCTGTTCCTCAGCCCTCTGGTATTTGAATCACAATCATTTCCTCCCTCTGCTCTGTACTTGATGCCAACACAGACAGCACTACCCGTACTGAACAGATTGTCCCTGCACTCTCATTGCAGAGGCCTACAGCTCACAGAGGCAGATGTTTCAGAAGAAATTGATGTGAGAAGACATGCTCAGGCACTGCAGCCGTGCAGCAGTTCAGGTACCCCTCCTGCTCCAGCAAAGTCCAGTCAGTGTTACAATTGGTGAAACACAACTGCCAGAATAGTAAAACTTACCTGAGCAGGTAAAAATCTATCTAAGCTGAAAGTCTTTCACAAAAAAAAAAAAGACAGCTCTTTCACAGTACAATTGCCCCTTCTCTAGGTCCCAAGTCATGAAGCTGCTAAAGCTACTCATCTAAATAACCAGATTAAGGTAAACAAAATATCAGGGTTTATTTCCTGCAATGCAAGTCCCAGAACTCTGATCAGAGCTATGATGAGTCAGCATAGCACTAACATTTCCAGAATAGCATTTAAGGCAAGCTAGCACTAATGCAGACTTGTCTTTTAACACCAGGCTGCAAACCTCAGTAGATTATGGACTGACTGATGAGCAACTCTGCCTCCTGTTCGGCAGGGCAGGAGAGGGCACAAAAATGGGTGCATCCAACCCAAGAGATGCTACTCTCATTCATCAAGTAGTAACAGAAAATGATCATTACTACATAGAAAGACTCAAAATCACGCAAATCCTCATGTAATTGTTTCAAGAACTAAACTGTACAGCTTCATACTGTGTGAAACAGTTTAAGCAAATGCATCAGAACCTATGGTGCAGCACGACCCACCACAGAACATTTGATTAGCTGAACTAAGCAAGACAGCTATGAGATGCCCCCTGTGCTTAACAAGGCAATACAAGCATATGTGCTGTGTGCTGGAGTTCAGATTTCACACACTTGTCCTTTCTTTCACTATTCCCAAGTGCAAGACCCTCAAAATGAGCAGACAGGGAAAGCAAGGACCACTCCTCCCAATGAAGTTTAGAAGCATTCAGCTAATTATCCTGTAGGCAGAACTCAAGGATATTCTAGTTAACCTAATAACCTTTTCCATTTGCAACCTCTATTGTGTAAGCTGCTTGCTTTATCCTCTTGATGGCTTTACCAGCAGGAAGTTTTTGGTTTTGCTTTTTAAATCTGCTTGGGACTTTCAAGAAAACAGAACAGTTATAACCACAAGTTGAGCAGTAGAATTTGTTATTTCAACAGCTGTTCACAAGTGAGATTAATTCCACTAATGACAGGGGAAAGAATATAAAAGAGTAAAGTCAACCTTCACTCAAAAGAGTAACATTTTCCTAAGGTCAGTAACATAATTCTGTCAGTTTATGTCTTGCAATTCTTATTTTTAGCAAATATCCTTAATTTTTCTTTCCAGTTAAAAAAGCCAAACTAACAGAAAACTTTGCTGAACATCTACGTTTCCAGTCCTCCAGCCATTTGGAATTATTTTCTACTTGTTTTGCACTTCAAATGCCTTCCCAGACATAACATTAAACAGAAGCCCAGGCATCAAGTTATCAGAAAACCTATATGGAAAAAAAATACTAAACCAGATTGAATTTGCATCTGTCTTCTGTTGCTCTTCGCTGTCTTGATTTTATCACTATTATCTATTTCAAAGAACTAAATAAGAGATACAGCATCTTGGAGCAGAAGTTTCTAGTGTGCTTCGAGCCATGTTAATTGACACCCCCACGAGCAAAGGGTGTTCAATACTGGTTTAGTAATTCACAGAAGAAATCTGTCAAACAGCAGTCATTTAGGAAAAGAGCCATTAAAGGTTTCAGGATAGTCTCCGGTCACCGTGGCTTCAGCTTTCAGCATATGTAGTTGTGTTACAGCTATTTGAACAGACATTCTGAACCCTGGTCCTTTACTGAGTAGTCCCAGTCATCACAGGGAGAAGACTCATCAGCCAGACAGTCCCAAGATCTGTATTACAATGCACATTTATAAGATACCTAGCAATATCCTATATTGCTGAAGTTATAGCAAGTCTGCTCAAATGCCAGATGCAGTGCAACAAGAATAGTCACATCGGCCACTTGTGTCTGGATTTTTGTCTTCGCAAGCCAAGAATCTCCTTTTCTGCACTCTTCTATACTGTTCTGACTCAGGCAAGACAACCTTTAAGTCAGTCCTAGTCTTGGCCAGATAGGAACTGCAGAAAATCACCATACATGCAGATAAGGTGGCTAGCAATACCAACACAGAATTAGTTACTCCCTCCAAATCTTCTTGAGTGAAAGAGCAGTCCAGCACAGCTCTGCAAAACAGTTTTGGGGTGGTGAGCTACAAAATACTCACAAGGGGAAAAAAAAAAAAAAAAGAGAAATGTTATCTTTTCATTTTGAAAATACACCAATGTTGGTCTTAAATTCATTAAGAATTACTTAGGGGTGGCTTTTCAATAGCCTGCTGCATTGGATATCCCACATTGTCTCTGGATCTCATCCAGGCCATTGAAGAGAACTGAACTTGTGGCACACAGCAACAGCAGCCAATTTTAGAATCTGGTCTAGACTGTGAGGGACCTTGATACTCCAGGGCACACAAGGAAGTGGCAAGGAAGTCAACACAAGTAATGCTCAAGGCTGATCTATCTCCTAATACAGCATTTTCCACCAGAAAACAATTCTGAAAGTATTTGGCTCCTACGTTTTTTGTTATGGAACTTGTGAGAGGGAAAAAACAGCGGTGAGCTCTTAAATATCTCAACACCAACCTCATTCACACGCAAGTCTTCACAATCACCAACTCCCAAGCATAAGAAAAAATCGTGAAGCCTCAATGCCTTGAAAAGGCAAACCCCCTCACTTTATACAGAGATATCAATGACTGAAAGATACAGCAGGATTATTAATCTATGGCACATCATCAGCATCATTTCAAGCTCACAGCTCCTGGTCCAACATTTCCATTTTAGTCCTTTTACCATCAGGAAAATCTTTAACAATCTACCCTCTTAATCACAAAATACAAAGAAGAAAAAACCAGATAAATCACATGGGAGAATAAACAGCTGTTTCAATATCTACTGAAGTCTAGAAAAGAAATCCTATGTCATTGTGAGGGATTGCAATCTGGCAAAGATTTGGCAGAGGTCATCAACAGAACTCCCTATGACTGGGGTTTGCTTTTAGTTATGAGGTAGGAAAAGTTAAGCTTCTTTTTCAAAGACTCCATTCCAACATATAATGCTACATTACAAGCAGAAACAAATTATTTGGTGAACATGAGGTAAGGGTAAAAACAAGGTAATAAATATCACTTTATCATGGCTAACAAAGACTAGCAAAACTACACTTCTTATTGATTCATACCCTATGCTCCAAAGCATCTTCCATCCTCACAGCTTAATGCTTTTAGCTCCATTCCCTAAGAACTCACACTGCACACTTCATCAGGGCAATACATCGAATTTCTCTCCTGTCAAGCTACCACTCTGCACAAACTACTTGGAACTTAAGATCATTGAGACCTGCATCTATCCATCAAACTGACAGAAACCAGCAGGTTCAAAAGCTGTTAGGAAAGTCTTGAAAACATTAAAGCAGGTTTAAAAAACAACGTATAGAAAGTAAGGGTATTGCTATCCAGCACAGAAATTAGTGGTTGGTTTCTCTTAAACTTGCCCTTTCAAAAATCTCAACCAACAGAACAAATCCAAGCATGTTTTATTTGTTCTCCTTTGTGACATCTACAAAAAGAAGCATCTGCCAATTACTTTTTTACTTCTGGTTTCAATTGTCTCTATTTACAAAGTCAAATAACACATCCTGGACTCTCATCCTGAATAGATACTAGAATGCAAAAGCACTTTTATGTGGACAGTCATCTGCTTTGCAGGAAAGAACATTTCATAAAACCACTTTCTCATAAATCCTTCAATTGCTGTAAGAGTTGAATTAGAGATGAACAGAAGTCAGCAGCGTGGCAAGCCAGATACTTCCATGGTAAAGAGGCACATGGAAAAACACAGGAATGCAAGGTTACTGTTTCCCTAACCATATATAAATGAAGAGCTACTATAAAACTACAAGACAACATACAACGTGTATCATTTTGCAAAGTAAAGACTGGAACAGCAAGCTGTGCCCGGCAGTAACTGAACTGCACCAGCAAAGAAGTACTAACAGCAGCATGGATCATCACAAACACTGGCACCTTCTGAACTATAGGACTAACACTGAAAAGACATCACCAAAAGACATGAAACTGCAATGCTGCTTGCTAAGTAAAACAAATCTCTGTGGGTTTTTTCCAGTTAAAATAAGATGCCTGCCTCCCACTTCAGAAATATTGTCTTGTCAAAATAAATTTTGTTATTTTAAATGAAAAATATAATAGCTGATTCAGACAAAAAAAAAACCAAACAAAAACAAGCCAGAGGAATTAAATCTCCAGACTAAAGATCAACAATCAATACTTTAAAGAAACAAGCTTAAACCTACCTAACAGTACGTTACCTCCAGTGTTTTCCTTACTATTTTAAAATGTTAGGAAATTCCCCTATTTTTGAGCAGCAAAGAAAAACAGAAAGGGGGAAAAAGGGTGGGAGGGAATTGGATATGGATATGGATATGGATATGGATATGGATATGGATATGGATATGGATATGGATATGGATATGGATAGACAGAGATAGATGAGTTCATCAGCTGTTCAAACCAGGAATTACACTTCAAAACAACATCTTCCCATTTTGGTGCTATAAAACTGAAAATAAACACTATGTAATCAGGTATGCTGCTAGATCTACAACAAAGTGCAGAAACATTCTGACAGAGCTTTTTTCTGATTTGTAATAATATCTACTACTAAAAACATTTCTAGTAATGAGTTCTGCAATTTCTTGTCAGAAGTACTCTGCACTTTCTGTATAGTTACAAAAACTATTTTCAAACACCTTGCACCTGAAATTGCAGGTCTGGTCCATTTGCACCACAACCAGGCTAATTCTGTAAGTCACAAAGCTAAACTGTTAAAATGCAGATGAAATAAAAAGAGGTGATAAATATGTTTTATGCCTGGACAGATCAGTTGAAATAAGAGGCATGAAAGAAGCAAATATTTTAATTCATGATGGCCACGATCAGAGTGATCCTGAGCTGCGCTGACAATCCAAATGCCTCACTGCTCCATTTAGAACTGGACCACAGGTATTAACACAGAATAAGACTAGTATACAAGTAAAACGTATTTGCAGTTGAGAGGATACAACAGGCAGCAGTCTCTGTGAGGCTCACAACTTGAGCACAAAGCCCTAACTACATCCTCAAAGGATTGGTTCCATTTGAAAAAGGGAAGAGAAAGCTGTCCATTCTCTATGGCTTACCAAAGGACAAGGAAGAAAACTTCTCAGATTTTTGACATAATAAGTTATGGCCAAAAAAACCCAAAACAGTCTGTCAGGAAAAAACAACAAACGTGGTAACTGTAGTCCTTAGGTTATAAAAGACTAAAACTAGCTTTTGTAGGACCTTAAAATTTTGTCTGATGGTGATATCTGTTGACACTTTCCATACCCGAATGTGAAAGTTTGCATTAATATACTCCTGCAGTTTCTCACATCCACAGTAAAGCTCTAAGGGTCTCAAAAGGTTTCTTACATTGATTTGCTTGAGAATTCACTCATTTAAAGGAATGGCTAAATCCCCATTTTCATTTAATAGGCAAAATTAGAAAACAGATTAAATCCTGATTATATAAAAACATTAGGAGGTCAGCCACAATCTTCTTTGCTCTGTAGATGAACAACTCCAGAAGTTTCCCTAGAGCACCAAGACCATATTATTCATTGTCTGGGGGCCCCTACAGACTGAATGTATTTAACAGCATACCTATCCCACAAAAATGAAGAGCCATATTATTTGGTAAACACAGAGTAACTGTAAAAATAGGTAATAAAAAATGCCTTTGGACATTTCAGTAGAGATATTATTCATCTGGGGTAAGTACAAGAAAGTTTCAGCCCTAACCACAAATATGTGGGCCCAAACCCTGGAAAAATGTACATGCTGCAATGATTTACAGCTCTGAAGCACCCACTGTTAGATGACTGAACCAAACAGATAATGAAATATTGCAAGCAGACCCATTCACACTATTACCTGTTAATCATACAACTGTATACATTTTGTACCTTCAGTACCAAACACAACTCTGCTCTTCCCAATTAAAAAAGGCTATAGAAGAATTAGAAAAGATAAGAGAAGGGCAACGAAGGGCAAAAGTTACTGGATTTCCTGATTTAGAAAGTCTTAAGCTAAAAGTCACCAGACATTCAGCCTACAGCTACAAATCTGTCCTATGTTCTTCCATTTCCATTTGCTGCTGTGCTCTGTCAGAGGCAGCATCACTAAGCTAGAGGGAACTTGGACTTGACCACATACAATAAGTTCACTGTAGCATTAGATTTCTAGATGAAAGGTAACAGTTAAGATAGTAATGTATGAGAAAATGCATTCAACGTATCCAAATATTTAGCCTGTTCTTTTGAATATCTTCCCAGTATCTACAAAAATGGTCATGAGCTTCAACATTCCATTCCACATCCAAGCCATTTTTAACAAAAGGAAACATAAGAAACCCTATTAGCCCTTACTAATGAAGAAATGACAATGGCTTTGCAGGATAATCCAAGGAGAGCACTTGGCCCGCACAATTCCACAGCAAGAATATTAAATAGCCAATATCTTTACCTGCTCTTATCTCTTAAGTTTTAGCAAATCTACCTCTGCTTCCCTTTACAGTCAAGGACAGATACAAGGAGCAAAGATTTGCAAGGAACACACGTCTGTCTCCCTTGACTTCCTCGGCACCAAGCATGTAAATGTTTAAAGAATGCCCTATACTTCTGATTCTAAATTAATCCCACCTGGGAATGTACTTAGGCTCCAGTCATTTTGCAGTTCATCTTCTTTGCAAACAAACTCCTCCCAAGAGCAACTTGTTTCCAGAGGAAGAGAGGCTTAAGCAGCAGTTAACCTTTCTCAGAAGAAAGAAGAGTGAGCTAGTTTTCAACTCAAACTTTTCTCCTCAGAAGAGGAGAGCCAGCCTCTGCAAAGAGCTCTACCACAGGTGCTAGAAGGGAAGAGGAATGAAAAGAGAAAGTTATGCTGAAGAAAATACACACCTAAAAGCAGTAGCTACATCGAAAAAAAGAAAAGAGTAAGAAAATAAAAGAAGAAAAAATAAAGAGATATTAAACTTCACTTGGCACTTAAGCAAAGCCTGTTCAGTGCTTCCTCATATCCTGAAAAATGGTATCCACGCTGCTACCTACACATACACACACTGCAACTCTGGGCTGTGGGCTTGAAAAAGGTTTACATGACAAGGCGTTGGTAGCATGCAGGCTAAAGAGGTGGCTTCTGTGAAAAGCTTCTAGCAGCTTCACCTGTATCTGTTAGGAACAATGCCCAAGACCAATCCACCACTGGCCAATCACAGAATCATTAGAGTTAGAAAGGATCTTTAGGATCATTGAGTCCAACCATTCATCTCACACTGCCAAGCCCATCACTGAACTGAACCATATCCCTCAGCACCTCATGGATGAGCCTTTTGAATATCTCTCAGGATGGTGACTCTCACCACCTCCCTGGGCAGTGCATTCCAATGCTATTAAGCATTGTTACCCTCTTGGTAACATCTTCCTCGAGTCTAATCGAAATCTCCCCTGGTGCAACTTAAGCCCATTTCCTTGTGTCCTATCATTCATCACTATAGAGAAGAGATTTGTCCTCATCTCGCTGGAACTCCCCTTCAGGTAGCTGCAGAGAGTGCTGATGTCTCCCCTCAGCCTCCTCTTCTCCACACTAAACCCCGCCAGCTCCCTCAGCTGCTCCCCATTGCACTTGTGCTCCAGCCCCTTCAGCAGCTCCTGTGCCCATCTCTGGACATGCTCCAGACCCTCAATGTCCTTCTTGTAGTGAGGGGCCCAGAAAAAAGTTACTGCACAAGTGTCAAAACTGCTGCACAGGAGGGGAGTGAGAATGTGACAGCAACAACTCTGCAAACACCAAAGTCACTGAAGGAGGAAGATGTGCACCAGGCATCAGAGCAGATATTCCTCTGCAGCCCACGAGGCAACACAGATTCACTTGCAGCCCAGGGACAACCTCCCAGCAGAGCAGGTAGATGCCCAAAGAAAGCTATGACCCCATGGGAAACCCATACTGAAGCAAGCTCCTGGCAGGATCTTGTAATCTGTGGACAGAGAGGAACCCATGTCAATTCAGGTTTGCTGGCAGCACTTGTGACCCCAAGGGGGACCCACAAGGGAGCAGTTGTGAGCCTTGTTTTACATTTTCTCTGCACTACCCAGTTTAAGAGGTGGAGTGATGGAGTGGCTCAGGTTGGAATCTGGCATCTAGTCAGGGTTAAACCACCACAAGGCTTTACAAACACATTACCAAGAGCACAGTAGTCCAAGGAAGTGAGAATAGCAGTGGCTGTTGCCCTAAGATGTTATTGTCTCACAAAGAAATCAAGGTCGTTAGAAGCCATGATACGGCAATACTGAAAAGGCTGGGTTTAGAAAAAATGGACTTAAAAAAGAGATGTTATCTCCTCCAGCAGTTTGTGTCAGAGCTACACAACAAGAAGCTTCCAAAGAATATCAAGTCTGTAGAAGCAAGTAAACAGGCTGCCCAAAGAACCACGAGGAAACAGCTTTCTACCTGTATTTTGTGTGTTTACAGAGCAGAGGAATTGAAGACACTGAACGCTGGTCAGGCCAGCATCACTCCAAGTGCATTCTAGACTGGCCAGCAGATCCAGACTAAGCCTCACAAATGACAAGACACTGACATGGACAAAGGAGAGCATCCTCACACGATCTAGTAAGGTCTGCATACACCTAAACACCCATCAGCAATAAAACAATTTAACTTATTGAGACTGAATGAGAAATCTTGCTCCTCCCCCTTTCTATTTCTCTTGGAGTTACAGAGGTATGGTAGAGGCTCTTTCAAACACATTAAGACATTTGGCTTACTGCTGTAAAAATAGCATACATTAAGCCAAAATTTGTTTTCAATGACCTTGTTGAGTTAGAAAAATTGGTTTTAATTTCTGCAAATTAGAAGCATCCTTTGTTTAAAAAAAAAACCTGAAAGACACTTGATGAAATTCAATATTGTTGGTATTAAAGGACAAGAATAAACAGCTTCAACGTACTGAAGAACTGTGTATTCATAATACCAAGCCTTCACATGCTGAAGTGATGGAATTAACCCGTGACTGATGACATAAATTCATCTAACATTTATATTGGCATAAGACTAAAGAGACCAAGAGGCTAAAAAGCTTATTCAAATTAAGATTAATAGAAAGCACTATTTACTAATTGCAATCCTACTAATGATATGAAGAAGACAGAGTCTCCTTTTTTTCCAAGGAGTCACATGGAAAAGACAAGGGGTAACGGATACAAGTTACTTCCAGGGAGATTCTGATTGAACACAATGGAAAATTTCTCATGATGAGAACAATCAACAAACAGCCAACCCAGAGAAGTGGTGGATTTCTCAACATTGGATACTTTCAAGGTTGGTCTGGACAAAGTGCTGGGCCATCTTGTCTAGACTGTGGTTTTGCCAAGAAAGGTTGGACCAGATGATCCTTGAGGCTCCTTCCAACCTGGTATTCTAAGACAGTGCAAAACTAACACACGTTATGATGTCTACATTACTATGCTATATGCTACGTTATATACATAAAAAGACACGACTACTGCTTCATACCGATAGGATCTGTGAAGCTAACATCACAAATGTCTAGCAGACACTGATCTTTACCTTTCATCAAATGGAGCAGAGTGAAGTTGTGGTCTTGCATTATGCATAAGCAGTGAACACAATCAGACTGAAAAGCAAGCTGATCTTCCCTGATCTCAAGTGGAAAGTGTGAGCTCTGATCTTCACAGGTGACAGGCTCTGTGTGTTACTCCAATTTACTATTTATCTTCCTTGAGTCTGTGTATGCAACAGCAAACTCACAACATGCAGTTGTGGCTAATCTTATGCAATCCACGAATGTTTAAACAAACAGAAATTAAAAATCAGAGCATAAAGCAGTTATGTTGCTCTGTTTGGCACAAAGAAATTGCAATTAGTTCTTGATTTTGTGGTTCAGGAAGGATGCTGAACAACTGGAAGAAAAAGATTAAGATGCCTACAGGGAAAACCCAGAGAGCAAAAGAAGGGAAAGATTCTGATCTCTCATCAAGAAGAGATATAAACACCACCAGTGACTGGAAACTACACCTAAACAAATTCAAGCTAGAAACAAGGCTTCTTTTGTTTTCAGATAGATGGACTAATTTCCCAGAAGTGTTTTCTTAGAAACTGAGTGCATTCCAAATAAATGTTTTATTTCACCTTGGTGTGTCTGAAGCATGAATTTAAGAAATCAAATGGTCAATGCAGTTGTGGTAGTAGCAGTTGCATACGCTCTCAAAACACCTCACAAAGGAACCAAGCATCTTCTCTCTACAGTTGACAAACAAAGCAGAGATTCATAGAATCATTTCTGTTAGAAAAGACCTTTAAGATCACTGAGTCCAGCCACTGACCTCACACTGCACACTACAGAAGACACCATCGTTCTTAATCAATGTACATTTGTAATCATACATAGTACTAAGCACATAGTTACTGGTTTTAACCTATACTACATTCCATATTTTCAAGTTAAAACTAGGGGAAAATATCATACATAGAATAATAGATGTATTTAATCTGCCAACAGCTCTCCACATTTATTTAAGCTCCAGAACTCAATACTGTGAGTTTTACAGAGTCCACTCAATTTCCAGGACATAGGATTGCAGTGATTAAGCACCCAGACTCCCTGGCAGCCTCAAACAGGCTATGCTAAAATCCACCCTGCTAAATCCTTTCAATCTTTTTAAATCCAGGCTAGCTAGATTAAAGCTAACTTGGGTGTGCCCAATCATTCTGAATTAGGAAGCTCGCAGGCATAGCATATATATCCTCACTCGTGGTCTGTCTCATCACCAGGTGCCCGTTGCAGAAAAGAGCATGCATCATTACAATCTGTGCCACTAAATCTTCAGTTATTCCAGACTAGGAGAACAGTGATCAGAGCCTAAAACTCTCTCCATCTTAAAGGTAGCCAAAAATTAATGGGGATCCAGACTTCTCACTCATACACATAGACATTTCTGAACATGGAATTCTTTCAGCCTCATACACTATGAGGTGCAGGTGAAGTTTTTCTCATGAACACACATTTCCTATTAAAATGCACATTAATTTAAGAACATCATCCAGTTTTGTTGAATGGCCCAACTGCAATTCTCCAGTGCTGAAGTACATGAAATGATCTCCCAACTATCAGACGCCAACCTTTGGTAATTCACCACTGCTTTTAAATCTAAAACAAGGTAAAAACATATTAAGTACTTTATAATTCTTTTCCATTTGAAGACAGTAAGTGTAGTTACCATTGCAATACCACAATACAAAAACATTACGGAAGGCAATCACTAACTTGGGAACAAGCATGCATCAATGAGGGCATCTAGTACACCTATTCCCTTTATCTCTCAGCTGCATGCATGCACATATATATGCATGTTTATAAAATACATTTCATGCACTTTTCAGGCAACTTCCTTTCTTTATAAGGAGATTAAGACTGTATGCCCTAATTGCAGGAGGGTTTCCTAACTTTCTTTAAGCTCCTCAAAGAAACAGCTTGAAGTACACAATCCTACACAATCCTAGTAACAGAAATCCTTGGGGAAATTTCTGGGGGGAAAAAAAAACCAAAAACATGCCCAATTTTAAGGAACACAACTCTCTACATCTTCACCTGGTCTTTCAGAGAAATAGTAGTCCTACAGGTGCTGTCTCTCACTACAGAGAATGCAGCACTACGTACTCTTAAATACATTCCTGTGAAGGAGCCTGGATCACTGAGGCAAAATCTTTCCCACTCCAATCCCACCTCAAGCAACCAGGCCTCCTGTCACCAGTGATAAATGAAGCCGCAGGGGTTCAACCTGTAGACAGGAAACAGTACAGATAAAACCTGCAGCTTTAAACACTACCCTACAAAATGTAACTTAAGGTCAACATCAGCCACTCAGGCACAATGGCTGATTTCCTCTTCCCTCCACCCAGTCCTCCTCTTTAAGTGCAGGTCAAGGAGAAATAAGCAGTCTCAGGTTAAGTTGCGTGCCAAATTTTACCAGTGTTATTCTATTAATATTACTAGAAGAATGCAAGGAATCTACCAAAACTCAGCTTACGCTGCTGAATGTCTTGCACCTAAGTATCTTTACAAATCCAGTTAAGATTCCATATTTGAAATGCAAACAATGAGCTTTATTGGCACATGTTGCTATTTCTCACAAAGTGACCTGTGAACATGAGTATCTCTACTAAAAGGGTTAACTCTCAACTGTAAATCCTGTTCATGAACTTCAGTGAACAAGAGTGGGTCTACAGGACCATCTGCGTAGGAGCCCATAAACAACCAGAACAGTTACTAGTGAAACAAGTAAATACAACTTCATATAAAAACAGTTTAGAAATAAATATGTGTATATATATATATATATATAGAGAGTGGAACTGAATGATTAAAAGAACTTCACTGAGGAACAGTTTATATTAGTGACCAAAAGTTTCCCGTGTATAATAAAAAGTAAGTTGCCATATTCAGTAAGCATTTCAGTGATAAAACATGGTGACACCATGACTGGCAAAATTAGTTCGATTACTTGGACATTCTTTAGGGAAAGTGTATGACAAAAACCCCTAAACTGGGAATCCAAACATAGCAGAGAGAAAAACAGTTCATCTTCCACTAGTAAGATGAATTAATAGCTAAGAGACTGCTTTTACTTCATCACTGAAGAGAGCCCCTAGTCACTGTCCATGCTTCATTACTGAGTGATCAGGATCAAAATGTGTTTCTTGGAACCACAGGGTTTAAAAAACCAACCAAGCCAAACTTTTGCATGGTATGGGGTAACTGAGAGCTACGTATCACAGACAGCCCCAATGATGAATGCACATTATCAACAGTGCAGATGGCACCAAGTGAAAAAGTTATATTATTCAAGGGGAAAGATAAAATAATTAAAACAGTCTTTTCCAAGGGCTCCCCTAGATTCACAAATGAACATTTTTCCTCTATATATACACGCATATATTGCTCTGAAGGAAAGGTTTTGTTGCTCCAGTAAATCCAACCTCAGAGGCTATGTAGTCCTCTGCCAACACAATACAGCTTTGCTTACGGTATTTCTGAAGAATAGATTTAAATTGACACTTTTGATACAACAACACAACTGCAACAATAACTACAGGGCAGATTCTCTCAAATAAGAAACCTATCGTTGCCTAATGAGACATCCCACAGACGGAGGAACTGATGCTACAAGGGCTTTTTCTTTAACAGCAATGTTTATTACACTGCTTGTCACTTCCAAACAAGACTTCCTCTCCCTATCCTACACCTATGGCTTTCAACACTTATTAAACAGATCACTAAAATCTTTTCAGTGGAGGGAGTTGTGCTTTCACTGCCTGGTTACAAATCGGCTCCAACTGACCTAAGCTCAGATCTCAGTGCTGTTCTCTCTCTGGTCCCTAGCAAGTATTCTGGTCACCTTCCTTCAGGCAGTACTATAGCTTGCACAATATGTTGAGTTAATTCAGGAAGCTGCTCCATCAAAAAACAAATCCATCCCTGTCCATCTTTGCAAAACCAACACTACTATCACTCATTCACACACTGAAGTTTTCCAACGTTCTTGATACACCTTCTAGAACCAGGTCATTCCACATCTACAAAGGACTTGTGTTTGGCACAAGGCAGAGGGCAAGGCTGCGCAGGCAGAACTGCAGCATCTCACACTTGAAGCATCCTTTTTGTCTTTTCAAAGTCACTAGAAGTGTATTTCTCTGTGAAATAAATCACATACTAAAAGCTAGTCCTTTTCAAGAATCAAGCACATTCACGATATTCATCCCTTTATTCCTTACAACACAAGTTCAGTTTCACAAGTAGATTAAAAGAAACCACCTACAAGAACTGCTGTGTTTTAGAAAATGTGACAAAACCAGGCATCCTGTCATAGCATGAACAGAGTCCAACAGGCTTTTATAAACACTTCTACAAATACCTAGCAGAAAAGGGGGAGGGGGTAGCCATCCTGTCCCCTTGCATCTCCCTCCTGAAAAAAGCTCTCACGAATAGAGGAGGCATTCAGCAACAGACTGGGATACAGTCTGGCACTCGTCGGCAGCCAGCCTACCCGGGTAAACCATCCTGCTGGAGACTACCCCTTCTGTGCTGTATGAAACACTACATGCCATCAGCAGTTACAAAGCCAACATCGATTTTGTGACAACCAGCGCTAGCTACTCCGAAAGGTGATTGTCAGATGGTACAGAAAGTGAAGCATGCACGCTTACCTATCCAAATTCCTGAAAAGGCAGGCACGTGCAGCTTCAGCAAAAACTCCTGGTGGCTCTCATGAGCAGCTTCAGATGAAACCTAGAATCAGAAAAGACCACGGGTATGAATAAAATTGAACGGGAAACAAACAGGGGATATATTTGCTCCAAAGGTAAAGGCTATTGTGGAAATTGTGCTCGGGAGAAGACAGAAGCAACAATGAAGACTTAGAAAACCATGAACCTATGAAGTTTTTGCACACGTAATACTCACATGAGCCTGCACAAGAAGTTTCTCACTATATCCAATCTTTGTTTTGTCATGCTTCCTCTAAACCAAGTTAATTTCTTTCAGAACCCACACTGTAAGGCATTTAGAGATTAAATAAGCATTTGGTTACACCCGAAAGGAGATATTTAGCGGTGCTGTGGCACACTTCTTCCCTCACTGCTCAACATAAAGCCTATCACACACGTCAAACACAAGGGAAAGCAAGATTTTAAGTCAACCACTGCAGTCCTTTAAGAAGTCCCAAGAGTAGCCAGGAAAAAAAAAAGAGTTTCAAAGCTGGTTCTTCCTATTTACAAGGTCCTGTAATAAAATCCGTATTATTTTATCATTAGCCTTAACATCTGACCTCTGTCTGCTGCTACAAAATGCTTGCATCTATAGATGCTAGGAGCCCTCTAAAATTAGACTGGGCAAACAGATGTAACCATGGAGATTCATGCTGCAATCCTGAGAACTCTGCAGAGGCAGAAGCTGGAGGTAGAGCACATACCGCCAGTGAATTTTTGTCCTCCTCTACTCCCACCAAGCTCAGGCGTTTGAAGAGATGCGTGGTGAAGCGTATCAAAGAGAGATTAAAATACAGCTCTAAATAAGGAGACTGGAGGAGAAGACCTAGATTATTTACCCAACATGGTTTTCCCCAGTCCAGTTCACTAACGCAGCTACATGAGCATCTGTGCTGAAATGATGCAGAAAAGGCACTGGACAGGATAAGCAGACAGCTGCTTTCAGCTGCATGTGAAACCATGGTACAAGCACTATTTATTTTATTATAGAAATCTCTGAAATTGATGAGTTGATACTAAATAAATCACCCATTGGTACTCTCCCAACAGTTTTCTAGACAGAGCTGAATAAAGTTTGAATACTTGGTGGTGAGAACTTTAGCATCAACCAAGATTCATTAAGAGGTGCCAGACAGCATTATCAACAGAGCCCAAGGAACTAATTATTACTATCTTTCTTCCTTTAAGCAATTAAAAATACAGTTTTCAGACTTGTGGGGGTTTTTTTATTGCAAGTCGAGTTCAGGCTTATTTACAAAATATAGTGTGAAATTAAGGCCTTGGAAAAATGAAAATCATCATCAGAAGAGCTGTAGTACACAATAAAATAAATAAATCACCAAGAGCAGCAAAAGCAGTTTCCAAAAGGCAGAGAGAACTACATTTGTGGTTAAAATAAGGTAACAGTCCAGGATGAACTGTATTTTAGCTTTCGTAACACCAATGACCAGAGTCTGCCTCTTTCAAGTAGAATCAAGTTCTAATTTTGGGGGAGTAGTTCAATTATAACTCAGTCTAATGAAGCAAGGAAATGTTTAAAATGTATGTGCTTATGATTGCTACTGACATTTTGGCAAGTTGTTTGGGCAGCAAGTAAATGGCGTCAGGCCAAGAAAAATTTTCCTTGCCTTCTTTACAGTAAAATTTTTCACCTACTCAAGGCACTACCAAGATACATCATAATTCTAACCCAGAACCCTCAATTTTCTTTGGTGTTCAATTATAGGCCTGCTGTGTAAAGGCAAGTTTTCTTTTGGGGGGTGGGGGTAAAAGACTGCTTTTGAAACTCAATTGTGATTGGGAAGGCCGCCTACACAGTGAAGAGAGTGAGAAAAAACACACTTGCTGAGCTGAAAAAACATTGGTGTAGGCGTAAGGAGGGAGGGAAGAACAAACTTGGTTCTACTGAAAAAGGCTATTTTCTTACATCACCCTTGGAAGAACTAAAATGTGCTCCTTGAAGAGAATTCAAAGGGTTGTTTGCTATGTGCCAGATGGCAATAAGCAGTACTACAAGTAAGATGAGGAATCCTTGCAGATTCATCCCCCTGATTTCAGAATCCACCACCTACCCAAGGAACGTTTCGCTTCTCTGCTGCATCCTGCAAAAGCCGTTCTTGCAGAGCAGCCAGTCACCTGCAGAACACAGTTCAAAGCTTTACAAGCCTGACATAATTACTAAGGTTAGGAAGTATTGAAATCGTAGCCAAAGCCTTTTCAAGGAAAAAAAAAACAAAGACCACAAAACAAAGAGGAAAGAGAATGCTCTCTAGAAACACTAAGAGAAACTAGCATTTACTCTCAGCAGAATCCAGCAGTACTCAAAACTGATGGAAAAATAGCTACAAAAAAAATAGTTCAGATGTTTTTCAAACACTTTAAAAAAAATCCAGTTTCCTACCTAGTCTTCAGTCCACTCATCTGCCGAGCAAAGCAACCAGGTCTTCTAACTGATCCAGATCGTCAAACCAGGCAAGAACAAGCTTTAGTGGAAAATATTCTTCTCTGTTTTCTTTTGGAAGACACTATCTATATGCATTATGGTTACTAAATAAAGAAGTATCTATAAAATGTCCTCATGCCATCATAAACTTATGAAAATGTTCTTAATGGGTCTCTCTTTCCTTTCATAATTAAAAACAAAAGCCTGTTGACGTATATGCATTAGCTATTACTGTAATTACTAGCAGAGGAATAAAGACACCCAAGACAAGCTTCCTCAATAAACATCTTCTAACTTGAGATGACGCACTGCAAGGAAAAGAAGGTGCTGCCGCTGCTCCCATGGCATTGAACAGCAGCCTGCAACCCATTTTGCAAATCCTAGTCACAAGGAGATAGGACTTGAGCACCTAATTCCCTTGGGTGTTTGGGCTGGCGTTTCAAAGCCACGTCTAGCAGGTGCCTGAATTCCTGCACCCACAGTACACTGCCACAACAGAGAACAGCCTACAGAGCAGTCCTCCTGAAAAGCCACCTCCAACCAAAGCTTTCATCTCTGGCCAAACATATGCTGTCACTGGAGATGCTGAATGCCAGAGACTGATAAACAGCATTACTACAAAGTAAATTCCATTTTTATACATCTTTTCAAATATGTGATTATTAAGCACTAATGGCTATTACTCATGCACATCAGAAACACAGGTGAGGCAGGATCTTGAAATGCACTAAGCCAGCTAACTTGCATAAACTTCCATAGCAAGCATAAGTGGCACACAGAAAACATGGCTAAGCTCTTAAGATTACTCTTAAAATACAAGACAGTTGCTCTCGAAGCTCACCAAGGCACAAATTCTTCTGAGGCAGAAAGGCAGGTAAGGATGAGTATCAAAAGGAGGTATAAAACTCATCAGTGGTAGG
>WBNH01003679.1:524-25133 GCA_013401255.1 Urocolius indicus | reverse complement strand
TCCTTGCACCACCTCCAGCCAGATAAGAACAGGAAAGACCCTCCTCTTCCGGCTTCTTCTTAAAAAGTGATCATGGAGGTGTCCAATTGTCTCAGCTCCAGAAGTGGGTCTGGCTCAGAGCTGGGGAGAGTTTCATGCAACTTCTTACAAGAACCATCTATACAGCCCTTTCCCCCTTACCAGAAAAGGCTGTCATGTCAATCCATGACAGATGGAGGGAACAGTCACATGACTTCAATGTCCTTTCCAACAGTGACCTGCAGTATCGCCTTTGTTTTTATTTCCAGTCTCTGAATTCAAAATTTAAATGTCTCCCCAAGATTGACATTCAGATTTCCTTAATTATTCATCCTTTCTTTGTCTGCTAAATTCAGCATTCTCTGTTTTGTCTCAGGAAAAGAAATTAAGAATATAGATATCATCTATATATTTTTAAAAGTCCTTACTCTTGAGAAAGCATAAAATAATGGTTTTCAGGAAAGAGTTTTCAGTAAACAAGAATGAAAAATTAAACAAGATCATTTATCAATTGAGTTAACATAATTACTTTCTTCTCATGTTAGAATGACATTTTCAAATGGTGCATTTGACAACACAGAAGTGGAAGAGATTGTTTCTCTGTAGCGCAATTGGAACTTAACCTTCTGGATAGGACTCAATCAGGAAATCAAACTAAAGTGTTTAAACATATGTTTAGTCAGTAGGTGGAAAACTTTATTTCCAATATCTTGAAATTAATAAAGATTTTGATTTTTTAATCCATTTTCTAAGGTAGCTTTTGGAACTATATTGCTAAGATTGAATGGTGATATAAGATGGAGTACAACTAGTCTTATCCAGAGAATGATTTACAAACCTTGCCCTCAGAATAGCAAAGAATGGAAGGAGGTTCCTGGTGACTTGGGTGATACAGTTTGTATTGGTATATATGGCAGCTTGACAGATTTTCAAATTTATATGTACAACTTTTAGAAATTCTTAGAACTTCAGATGCACTAAAAATTTTGGTATGGAAGACTCTCTTATTATTTGCTGCTGGCCAGGTAAGTGTAGCATTACTTGCTAGATTCTTTCCACTGAAGTAAACCCACTGGCAGCGATGACCGAGTGGTTATCTTAATTGTGTTTTTTGGAAACTACTCAAAGACCTGTACTTTTATGAACAACCAAAATGACCACATAAGAAGTGACATGCTGGTCTGAAGTCTGGAAGTTTTCTGAGGTACTTCCAGTTCAAATGAGGAATTTTTTTCTGTATCACACAACATTTTTTTAAGCAGTCAGGATAAGCTGGTTCCATTATTGTCACTGACATCATCAGATGGTAGATTAGCAAATACACAAAGTTTACATGGAGAACTGGAAATTCTACTTGGATAGTCTTGATTTCAAGAGAAATGCGAAAGGAAAAGGATGTATGTTACTGTTATAGTTTTCCTTAGACATTTACTATTGGCCAGTGTCTGAAACAGGACTGACCAGCTGAACCCTGATCATTTTCTCTCCGTCATGGTTGGATTATATGAGGTACGTACATTTTTAGAAACTGAAAATCAGAACAATCAGCTTTAACAGAAATGGCAGAATGTATACCAGCAGTGATGATAAAAAGTTCTTTGAGTCAATTTAGATTGATTTTCAATGAAATTTGTATTTATTCCTTTACATTACTAGTGGAATGTCACATATCAATACTTCAGTTGGAGCCTAATTTATATCTAATTTCTGTGTTCAGAGTTGTTAATGTAATTTTCCTTACTAAATTTTTTAAAATGCTTTCCCTACTCTTTTAGGAAACCATTCTACAAGGCCTTTGGTCAACAAATTGAACACTAGAATCACAAGAGAGATGAGGAGAGACTGGATAAACTGAACATGGTAGCTCAAGTGGAAGGGTATACACTACAGCAACAGGAAAGCTTTGGCATAATTTGGAATCAACTGATGTCACTAGTGCATTTCTTCTGTCAGTGCCAGCTGTCTGACATATTTAGGGAATTTTTTTTTGAGATATTATTTTAGAAGAGAAAATATACAATGTAAGTCATGTAAATCCTACACACTTCACTTACTGCTGGTATTGTCTTTTGTGATGCTTCTTAGGCAGTTGGCATGTTTCTTTGCCAGAGAGGAATGCATTTCCAAAACATGTAGGAAAATCAGCAACTGACAACACTTAGTTCACAAAAGGAAGCTGAAACAGAAAACAAAGTTATAAACCATGCATAAGGGCAGAGTTATTCATGGTAAATTACAGCAATGATTATCAGAAAACTAGATCTGGTATTACAGAGAATTAGAAGATAAGATTCAGAGGTATAACATCTACAAGTGACTGGGCTGTAAATGACCTACATAATGGCTGTGCAACATCAACCAGCTAGCCAAAATTTATTTTTAAATGGAGAGAAAATTGTAGTAGACTGTTACTCCAAAAACTGTGAGCAAGGTGTTCGTTGCTGTGTTAACAGGGGAATGTGAACTGGGAGACCTCTAGCTTTGAAGAAAACAGGCAAATATCTCCCTTACATGAAGCCAGCTTTCACTCCAGTTTTTAATCATACTTAACCTTCTGTGGAAAAAAGTTGGAGGAACGGACTAAATCTACAGTACTATGATACTTTGCTGCTAGAAATAAAATGTGATGAAAATGTATTTACACACTGTTATATTAAAAGGACAAAGTAGTTTGGCAGAAATACACCACCTTACTTCCCAGCTTATCATATAATATCAGATGACTGGGGGCAATTAGGCTTAAATTCTGGATGATGTCCAATCAAGTAAAATAATTTGGCAGAAAATTTACCCCCTTGTTTTCCAGCTTATCCTTAGACATTAGAGGGGCTTGGGGTGGCTAGGTTTAAATTTTTAGTGCAATCTGATTTAGTACTGTTAGTCCGGCGACGTTCACCTTCTGCAAACTACCACGATTATAGATGCACTGATAGCACATTGCACACTCAGTGGCTCTCAGTAGACTCACACGACCAGGCTCAGAGTGTGGTGATGTCCAGTGGGAAACTTCTTGCCCAGGTAAATGAATAGTACAGCTTATTAAAGTAACAGATAATATATATTCTTAGAGATTGCCAGTGATGGTGACTGTCCACAAAAAAGTACATGCAAATGAATATGAATGACACAGTGCGCAAAGTTAGAAAAGAGAAATAAAGGGGCTCTATAGAGATTTCTAAGTTTAAAGTTCAGACCTTATCCAAATGCTTAAGGGGGAGAGGAAGAGAAGTTCAACCTGTTAGCTAATCCCAGCAGTCAGTCATCACAGGATTTTTGCCTGATTTATTCACATGGTATCTTCCCTAATTGTTCCTCTTTGTTAGGCCATTTCTATATTACTTTTTACCTTCAAGGTGAGGCTTGAGTGACTCTAGTCATAAATACCTTTATTAGAATTGATGTAAGGTTCTCTTGCTTCACTTTTAAAAGTCTAGGTAGAGAAATATTCTAAGAGCATGCTCAGGGAGGGGTGGTTGCAGGCAAGTAGCTTTTGGGATGGAGATATGTTTTGGTATTACGATGACATTATAATGAACAAAGTTTACTCAATTATAGCATTTTGTCAAAATACAGCAGTCTGTTGACCCAGAGTGTCAGGCCTGTTATTTATCAGTCCCGTAGTACCATACAGTACCCTTCTCCTTGCAACATCCCACTGAACCTGTCTACAGAAGCTCCACTCAGTCCCAGCTTCTGTGCTGGTTGCCTAGGGAACCAGGGATTCCTTGCATACCAGCTGCATTCTTCTCCTGAATCCCTTGCAATGTTGAACCTTTCCTTAGAGTGTGAATAATGGTATACTTTTAATATAAGTGTAATTTCTAAATTTTTTCCAGTAATTGTTCCATACCTACATGTCTGCAATTAAAAACAGTAGTCTGATAATCTATTACACATCAATGTCTTTCTCATTCATTGAATATACTTGTAGTCAAGACAGTAGATATATCATACATACAAACATATTTATTAGGCAGTTTTCATTTTCACAGGAAATACAATCTTGAAATCAAATAGAAGCAAGATTCTTGAAATAAATTATTTTTATGAAGAGAGCAGTGTTGCAGACTCTGAAGAGCTCCAAACTAACTTGTAGTGCTTGTCTTGTTATCAGGGTTTAATTTATATACTGTTTCTTCCATTATAAAAGCTGTCTTTCTATATTGTTGCTGCACTTTGGGTTTAGTATCACCTATCTGCTCTCTTGCCTCCCTAGAAAACTCAAACTGGAAATGATCTAACCATTCCTTGGGATCGTGATGTGACAGTCCTCTCTGGGTACTAAAATGTTTCAGTCGACATTAGGGTAGATGTTTTTGTTATCATATTTTAAACACAATTTATTATAAAGAGTGTTTTCTTTGCTATATATTGAAAGTCAAATGTGCATGTTATTTCAGATCAGTTATTTTTTATCTTAAAGTCATGACAGTTATAGAACATTAAATGAACTTTGCCAAAACAGACAAGAATTCTTTCTTTACTTAAAAAATATTGTCATTATTGATCTCTGGCCTGGGAGATGTCTTCAGGCTTATCACTAACTGAGAAGTACTAAAGAAGCTTTCTTAGAAAAACACACATTGAAATATTTTTTTTTTTTAAGTTAAAAATAAATTCAAAATTTCAAACTTATCTTAAGAATACAGGAAGATTAAGAACCACAGAAGTACATAAATTAAATGTGTATAGGAATTTTGAAGTAAACAATGTGATAACTTTTTGTATCCACATCTGATGTTATATGCTTGTTTAGTTTACATCATGTATTTGCAAAGAGGGGCTGCAGTGCTGTCACTGTAAACAGCTCTCAGACTTTCCCCCGACTCTGGGTTTAAATCCACCTCCGGCCCAGCTAAGCCAATTTGGTGCTTCTAGCTTCACTGGTTAAGAACAGAAATTAGAAGTGGGAAGGAGGAGGTGGAAGGGAAGGGCAAGATGGAGGTGAGCACTGGACTCCTGAGTCAGGAAAGAAGGAAAGGAGGAATGATGCCAGACCAGAGACATCCCTGCAGCCTGCAGAAAGAAATAGAGAACCCATGCCAGAGGAGATGAGAGATAGAGACCCTGTGGCTGAGTGGGTGAAAGATCTGGCTCAGAGGAGGAGAACAGATTGGACCCTGACCTAAAGGAAATGAACTGGGGCTGTAGCACCCATCACAGTGGCCCATGCAGTGCTGCCTGGTGTGTGGGAGACCCTGAGCTGAAGCTAGGGAGGACTGGTGAGGAATCCTTCTCCTCAGAAGCAAGATAAGCAGCAAGAGACATCAAGGAAGGACTGACTGCACCCCCCATTCCCTAGACCCAGTGCTACTTATGGGGAGAGGAGGTAATGAAGAGCAGAGGGGTGAGGGAAAGGGGATCTTAAAGGGCTGATTCCACTTCCACCATTTGCCCTACTCAGTATTGTTTTTCTGATAGATATTTCTGTTTGATGTGTTTTGGTTGGAAGTGGATTAAATTAATATCTATTTTCTTCCCCAAGCTGAGTAGTCTTGTCTGTTTTACAATTCTAGCAATTGAGCCCTTCCTGTCCCTAAGTAGTTCCAAGGTCTGTGGTACTTACGGCTGATCTTGGTCTTTTGTCTCTAGATAGGCCTGAACAACAACAATTTAGAAATGAAAAAACAGTACCAAACAAACAGAAAAATGCTCATCTATGGATTATAATAGTAACAGCAACACATTAAAAGTATTTTGAAGAAGAATTCAGCATGAAGGATTGTGATATTGCACAGATTGCATCCTAAGTAATAGTGTAATCTTCATTTTTATGAGGAAAGGAAAAATTTCATTTGCAAAAACAGGTGGCTGTATTTGAGATATGTAATTTTAAGATACTTTGCAGTGTTATTCTTCTCAGTTTTACCAATTGAAAATGGTATTAAAATATTAGAACATTTATTGTGCAGAATAGTGTATCAGATTGTGATAAAGGTCTCTTGTAACTAATAGAATCTTAATTTTGGTTTATAACAATGCTTCATCATTACCCTTAGTAAACAAAGTTGGAAACTCAACATATTATTTTTTAACAAGATAAAAACAATGACGCTATTACAGAAACAATTTTTCCTTTGTACCATGAAGTTGGAGACCTTTCTTTCTGAGGTTTCCAACATAAATGAAATGTGACAAATCCAGGTAAGAAGTTAGGGCTAAGGGGTAAGGCAAGATAAATGTCCCTGTAAATTGCCCTTTGGCATACTTGAGTTACATGATTTGTCAAGAGAGAGATTGTGAAGTTGTCACTTACTCCACTCAGGCTGCACCACTTTGATGATTTAAGAGGGTGTTCTGTAGGCAGATGAAAATGACAGACACAACATACAAACTTCATGAAGCACAGAAACTACATGTGATTTTCACTTATTTTACAGAATTGTTTAGCAGACTGTCTTTGCTGAAATTATTTTTAATGGATTAAAAATATATTAATACATTCTTTAAGTGATACTCTTGAGTAGTAGGATACAGTATTTGTTTTGAAAGATGAATTTTGAGAAAATTCAATCATCTTCTTAAATATGCTTTTCATAAAGTATATCAAGCTGTACATAATCCTCTCAGGAAATCATAAGTACCGGAATGTTTTTAATGCTTCACTGCTTCATGAAACAATCATGTAAGAATTTCTCTTGTGCATTATGGAGCTTATTAGAGAGATGCGTGTCACAAACCTTCATGTTCTTAAATCCAAGAAAGAACAACCACTTTTCATGTAAATAAATTAGAATTTGTTTTTCTATGTTATATTTCTGTAATACGGAAAGCCCCAGAAACTCCACTATTGCCTTTAAATATGACTGAAGTAGACTGGATACGTGTAAGCATCCTTCAGACAGTCTTCAGCCTCTCCATTCCTCTATCCTCAAAACTGTCCAGAGAGTAGTTTCTCCTTCTGCCGCACATTTATTGCCTTCTCTCTTCCTGTTTTCACCATACTTTGAAAAAAAAAAACCCAATCCCTATTAGGTCTTCCTAGCCTTTTCATTTGATTTCACTACAGCCCTTTTTTCTATGGAATATGTTTACCAAAGTTCACTTGAATTTACATATTTTCACAGTTGCTCTCCCACTTTATTTTTCAGCAGTCAAAACAAGTTGTCAGAAAAAAAAGGAATACCAAGAGGAACAAAACACACCATCATGTTTTAATTGTGAATGAAAGATCTGACTAAACAAAAGTTCGTTTTTAATTGCTCTTTGATTAAAGATTATTTTGTTGTCTTGCCTTTTTTATTTTTTGAGGACAGTTTTTCCTCTGGAAGCTAAATTTTGGAGTTACATCACAGATTTATAGAACCATATGTAATCCTTTCTTTTCAGCATGGAATAGCATGTATCAGACAAATCAAGTAACAGACAACACATACCCTGGACTGTGATTATTTGCTTCACCTAACAAACCAGATACTGATTGGTGGTGGCAGAATAGACTCTTAAGCAGCTAAAACTTCCCTTGTCATTCGAATCTCAATCAAAAGAAAATCCCTACTAAACTCCAACATAAGATCCCATGAATTTTGCAGTGTCTGCTAACAAGAAGTTTTAATTCAGGCCCAGAATACAAATTCTTTACAAGGAGTTAATAAACAAAACTCACAAACAAGACTTCTGATGAAACTCTATTCCAACTGCAAGTAAATCAGTTCACACTTTGTGGGAATGAACTATTACTCAGGTTCACAGCAGTCCTTGGAGGACAGGATAAATTACTACTGGTTTTGGTTTGCTCAGGTACTATGGGGAAAAGTGCCATGGAAAAGGATATAAAAAAGAAACTGTCCTATAACTGTGAAGCAGCTGATTCAGCTATAGCAATTGCATTCAATTTAGAATTTAATCACTGATTTTCAAGAGCATTTTTGTTGACTGTTAAGAACTTTCCCGCTTATTTTTCCTTATTATATTCCTTTGCAACAGTGCAGGATTTCTTTTAGGCAGGTCTTGTTAACAATATCCATATGGTTCGTATGTGTCCAGTAAACAGTGTTTCTGTTCTGAAAATTAATAATATTAAATATCTCTTAGTGATAAAGGAAAATAAATCAAATAAATCAAGAATCAGTAGCTCAAAAGAGGTTGCAAGTTCCCCTCCTTGATATGAAGAACAATAATACAATGATGAAGCTACCACTGAAAACCCTCATCTGCTCAGGAGAAAGGTACTTGTAGTCATGACTTCATGTATTGCTAAAAGTTAAGGTAGCAAGTTCAAACAAAGGAGCCTGAAACCAAAGCCAACTTTTCCAGACTTTCAAGACCTTGACACCTCACAAGTAAACTCATGGTGCACACTTCCAAAAGTCAAGGGACTCAAAATTTCCTGCCTTTTTCAGATTCCCTGAGAAGTCTTGCTTGACTAACAGACTGTGAGACCGTGAGGCCTCCAACGGGGGTTAGGAATCTAACGGGGTTAGATTCCTAACAAGGGATCTCAGCTCATCTGCCTCAAAGTTTCTTTTTCTTTTCAGAAGAATGTATTTTACTTATTTCTTACAGACTTTCTAAAGAAAAGGTAGTTTGTTGGGGTTTTTTTCTTCTTCAAGTATTTTTTCTCTAATGGATTTCCCTGAAGGATGGAGACTAAGGGGTTTGGTAAAATTTATTCATTTGCATTGTGGCAGGAAAGTAGCTTTATTCTTAGAGCAGAAGCTATAGACTCCTTTGGTTTTACAGCTCTTGTGAAATAAGAATGTGAAATGCATCTATTATTTTGTGCTAGAATTCATCCTATAAAACATTGATTTGACTATATAAATTGGTTTTTTTTCAGAATTAACAGTATTTAGTTTTAGAAAGATGAATTAACCATACCTTAAGTTGGAAATTTTTTCATTGTTCAACTCCATACATGGCTATGTATACCTTGTGTATATATACTTACATTATATATGTACACAAAGAGTTTAATACTGGTCTCCAAAATACATGCATAAGCAATTAAAATCTGCATTGTTTCTTAAAATTGCCCTCTGTGTGAAACATTGCAAGCAGCAGTACATTCCATAGCATGTAACTTCAATGTAGCAGTCCAATTTTTCTCTCCTCTCCTCTCCTCTCCTCTCCTCTCCTCTCCTCTCCTCTCCTCTCCTCTCCTCTCCTCTCCTCTCCTCTCCTCTCCTCTCCTTTCCTCAGAAAGTCAGAGTCTAGGAATTTGAGTAAAGATAAATTTTGAAGAGCTTCCAAAAAGAGTGGGTAGAATAATTAATTGGAGTTCTGAATTTGGGGGCAGATTTTTTTTTCCTAGAATGCATTCATTTAATGAATATTCTAGCATATATCAGACATAATTTTGAAATGACAAGTCATTGAGGGAATCATAAAGCATACCAATTTTTGCCTTCTTACTGTATGCATTTCTAGTAATATCACATACTAAAGACACTCTTTCTTCAGGTTCTGTAAAAGCAAATTTGTAAATGAATTTCATAAAGAGAGAGGAGTTGTAAAATTTCTCCAAACTACTTCTAAGAGCTTTACTGCTTATTTATGTGTATATTTTCAAATTATAAAGTAACATGTCACCAAAAAAAAAAAAAAAAAAAAGCAAACAACATGAATCAGTAGTAGAGTGTTGATATTTCTGTTCTCATTTATTCAGTGGATAAATCTTCAGGCTAAATGTTCTGTTTATCCTCCAGGGCCTTGATATGCTCATTTATATTTTATTATTACTACTTCCATGCTGAAATATTACCAGTTTTGTAGTGGAGACAGAATTTATGCAAGTTTCCTTAATTGTTGCCTTAAGTGCTTCCAAAAGGGCTATAGAAAGGCCTATGGAACCCTTACGAAAAGACAGAATTGAAGGGATGATTTCTGAAGTATAATATCTATGCAATTTTCAATCAAAACTCAATATTTGGGTGAAGAACAAAGTCCATTGCAGTATGCTTGTGAGGTTAAACACAAAACAGTTTGGTCAATGCATGACAAAAGATAAAAAAAACAAGTTGAAGATCGTTGTGGGTGATTTCAGCAATCAGTTTTATTCTCAAGCAAATGTGTTAAAGGACATTGAATTAAAGTATAGAATTTAATATATGATTAGAATATCTTACTATACAAAGAAAGGCAGACATATGTTGTTCTTGAACTAATACTCACTGTTCAGAAGGAAAAATACCTGATAGAACTTGAGCATAAGTAATCAGCATTTTTTCTGCTATGGGGAAAATACCATTAAAAACATAGAATACCATTTAAAACATAGAATTCATAGACTCATTTATTGGCAGACCTGATAGTGTTTCTTAATCATATGCATAAACTACATACAGAAAAGATAATTGAAAATAAGAGAGAAATCTACAGAAATGTGATATTAGGGTCCTGGTAAATTACTAGCCACACTGTTACTGTTCATCCCTTGCTTGCCCCATTAGAGCATTCAACAGTTTACATTTTGCAACTGGAGAGAATCATAGAATCATAAAATCATAGAATGATAGAAGGCAGGGGTTGGAAGGGACTTTTAGAGATCATCTAGTCCAACTCTCCTGCCCAAGCAGGTCCACTTAAATCAGGTCACACTACAATGCATCCAGGCAGGTCTTGAAGAACTCCAAGGAAAGAGACTCCACACCTTCCCCAGGCAGTCTGTGCCAGGGTTCCTTTACCCTCATGTTTAAGTGGAACTTTTTGTGTTTCAGCTTCATCCCATTACCCCTTGTTCTGTTACTAGGTACTAAAAAAAAAGCGATGTCCCAACCTACTGACATTCACCATTTAGATACTTATTAATGAGTTCCCCCCTCAGTCTCCTCTTCTCTAGACTAAACAGCCCTAATTCCTGCAGCCTTTTCTCAAAAGGAAAATGCTCCAGTGCCCTTATCACCTTGGTGGCCCTACGCTGGACTCTCTCCAGATATGCTCTGTCTCTCTAGATCTGGGGAGCCCAGAATTGGACACAGGACTCCTGATGAGCCTTTACCAGGGCAGAGGAGAGGGGGAGGACAACCTACCTTGACCTACTGGCCACACTTTTCTTGATGCATCCCACAATGCCCAAGTGCCCACGAGGGCCACTTCTTGGCCACGAGGGCACATTGGTAGCTCATGGTTAGTTTTTTGTCAACCAGGACTCCCAGGTCCTCTCTGCAGAGCTACTCACCAGCAGGTCAACCTCAAGCCTGTACTGGTGCAATAGGTTGTTCCTCCCAAGGTGCAGGACTCTACTTGCCCTTGTTGAACCTCATGAGGTTCCTCTCTGCCCAACTCTCTAGCTGATCGAGATCTCACTAGATGACAGCATAGTCACACAGAAGAAACAGATGATGCTAGTATTGAATGCAGACTAAACATTCTTCTACAGAGCAGAAGATAAACCGCACGGTTGCAATAGCTTTTCCATACCTACCCTTCTAGTAGGGAAGATACAAGAAAGAATCAAGATCAGGAACCAGCAAAGAAGTTCCAATGGTTTGGAAACTAATTGAACTTAATGTGGAGCATGGCGTCTATTGACAGTAACCATATGCTTGCAGCCTTTTTGGTTTCGCCTAAGTGGATAAGTTTCTCTGTCCTGGCAGGATAAAAGTAAGACATTGATTTAAAAGAAATTAGAATTGATCATTAGAATCAGTCAATTAGAGTTGATTAAACTGATCCCTAGAAGACATAAAACACTGGGAAAAAAAAAAGATGGGACTGGAATAAGATTCTGCTTAGGTGGCAATCTCTCTTTATTCTGTGCACTACTTTTGACTATGCCTAGTCTTTGGCTTTCTATTAAGCATTTCCCAAATCGTGTGACCTTTTAAGGTTTCTTCAGCACCTTATTGACCTTATTGAATCAGCTCTATTACTTCAAAATATCTTGAGAAGTATCAGCATTCCAACACATACTATTCACTGAGGTTAACATGCTTCAGTGATATTGAGAAAGTAGCCTAGAGCTTGTGACCTGCTGTCATTTCTGCTGCTTCTTTTTTAAGACATTGTGTAAATATGATGGAAAACAAAACAAAACACTAAACTCCAAACAAGAAAGGTTCTGTCTTTTTAGACAATGTCAGGTGAGAAGTGAGACACTTGTGTGCAAGCCTCTGATGGAATTAATATTTAAATCTATATTTAAAAAAATGAAATAATATCCCAAATAGAACATTAAGAAAATAAGTGAAGTAATTGATCCCAAAATACCACCTAGTCTGATGATTACAGCCCCTTTGTTTTGAGTGAACATAGTTGTGGTGTAAATACAGGTTGCCTGTGCATTGTTAATAAACAAAGTAGTTCCTCCTTCACCTTGAATGGTTTTCTAACTAATGCCTAAGTTGGCCTTTCATTTCCCTTTTTACCTTGTTTTCCTGGTTTTGTATTTGTTAAAATGTTCTAAATAGAAATAAAGTATTTTATTCAGAATAATTGGAAATTTCACCTTCAGCAAGGAGCAGTTCTTAGAACATTTTCTGCAAGAGAAATGTAGACCTATTAATGAGAACTTGGATTGAACAAAACTTCTCAAATTTCAGATCATCTCTGATTATTCTTACAGTTCATTCAAAGAAGCTGTCTCAAAATCATGAGTCATTAAGCACTGTATACATGGAATGGACTAGATTAAAAAATTTCTAAATGGGGACATTAGTGCAACTACAGAGAAACAATGATGCAGCAAGTCAGTCCACAAAACTGAGAATTCCTCTAGCCAGAAAATACATTTGTAAAATAAACTGTGAAGAGCAGCTACTTTTAATTCTCTTATCTGTCCTTTATATTACCATCATAAATGGTAATGCCACCTTACATCATTTCACCTGTTGTTGCTAAAAAGAATTGCACTCAAACACTTAATTTGACTTTTCTTCTCCTCCTTATTTGAAGGAGGGCTGCACAAAAATGAAAATAAAAATACTCGATCAGGGTCCCAGCTTTTTATTGTATTCTAATGATGTTTACAATTACTATAATATTCTTGCTTCTTTTGAGAACATATAACATTTTAAAATAGGAAAATCTAACTGAGGGCAATGAGGAGAAAAAACAAAACAAAACCAAAGCTAAAAAGAAACTGTACAGTAAATTGCCATGCTCTTCAGGTAAAACCTATTCAGAATCATAATTTCTTTAGATAAAAATGAGAAAGTCTGATAGCAGTAATTCCAGTCTAAATGTGTGAACTTGCTTACTCACAACCAAGGTATTTCATGCACTGACAAAATACAACATGACAAACCTTATTCCTTAATATATTTAAGGAAATATTATTTTCAAAATTATTTGCAATGATATAGTTTGCAGAATAATCAATTATTTTTTCCTCCACATTTTACCAAAGAAAAAGTAAGCTTCTGCTAGTTAAAACACTTTTTATTTCAGAGAATGAGAAAAATGACTTGTTTTCAGCCTCAGAACAAATAACTGGAATTAGTTATTGCCCAGCAGAATGCTAGGTTCTAATCAAGAAGATTAGATTTTTTTCTGTAAATATTGCATTGTGTTTTCAGACATCTCATTCATCTTTGCACCAATATCCCTTATGAGTAGTAAGAAAGGTATGCTATTCAATGTGATATTTCAGTCGCTAGCTGTTGGATTAATTTTTCTGTGTGAACATTTGTATATTTGATCCATTTGTCCATCTGTTTATCCATTAACCTCATATACAATGTAGACAATAAAGATGTGTACATCTAAGCAAGTTCCTCCAGGCATACTCTATAGTCTTCCCTGTCATTAATGTAAACTGAAGAGAGCTTGTACAATAATATTCATCTCACCATAAGGTAGAAGTCTAAAATCACAGACACTATTCCTTAAAATTACTATTTCTCTGTGTTCACTAAAGTTACCTTTAAAATGAGTAGCTTAGAACTCTTTCAGATACTTGAGCTAGGACAGATTTTTGAGAGTTTAGTTTTGATTTTTGATACCATACCTCTGAAACAGTTAATTTGGGAGATTTTCCTATAGAATCTCAATTTTTACTTTTTCAGCTTTCTTATTTGGCAGATTTGTGTGGATTTTTGATTGAGTAATTCAGCTTGCCATATTATTGTCTTGTTTTCCTTCTATCATTTTCAATGTGTCCAGTTGCTGTTCCACAGGCACATGCATTGCCTTTGTGCTCTGTCATTCCAGAGTTTTCAAAATGTTCCCTGTTCAGCATTGAAATTCAACCCAGATGCTACATCACAGATTCACAAGAGCTGTACAACTGTATTTCTGACTCACAACTTCCAAACCAGTTACAAAACTTTCAGTTATTTGTTCTTTTTTTGTTTTGTTTGAAGTTTTTTGTGGGTTTGGGTTTCATTTTTTTGATGATTTTGATTTTTTGATGATGATCTAACATCTTCCCAGAGCCATAAAATTCTTACACCAGTACTGGCTGGGGGCTGACCTGCTGGAGAGCAGCCCTGTAGAGAGGAACCCAGGAGTTCTCATGGACAGCAAACTAAACATGAGCCAGCACTATGTCCTTGTGGCTGTTCTGATTTAGGCCCATAAAGGGACAAAAGACCACGATTAGACTCAAGTACAGAGACTTGAGAATTGGCAAGGGCAGGGAGGGCTTAATTGCCACTTGTGGTCCTAGACAAAATAGACCAGGCTACTGAGCTTGGGGAACAAAATAGAGAACAATTTAATCAACCACCAGCCAAAACATAACCATAAAACCCCAAAACATAACAAACACAAAACAACACAGAGTGGTATAATTTTGAAGAGCACTACCAGCTCTTTAAGACCACCTTCTCCCCATCCCTCCCCTCCTCCTGAGCTCAGAGCCCTGATCCCTGGGTCTTTAACTCCTCCCCCTATGAATGGCTCTAGGTGACAGGGAATGGGAGGTTTCAGTCTTTTCCCAATGCCTCCTGCTGTTTGTTTCTCCTCAAAGCAGATAGGGTCTCCACCAGCCCTCCCTGCTGGACCGTGGGCTACCNTTCAAATTCCTGTCCTTAAATAGTAATGGCAGAGGCGCCAGATTGACCCAGCTGGACTGAAGGTGGGTCTGAACCCAATAGCCAGGGGAAAGTCCAAGAACTCTTTACCAGGTCTGCACTGCAACCCTCTCCCCGTGTTATCAAGCAAAAGTGGCTCCTTGCTAAATCATGACAGTGACCAACGGTATTCTGGGATGCAATAAGAAAAGTGTGCCCACTAGGTCAAGGGAGGTTGTCCTTCCCTTCTCCTCTGCCCTGGTGAAGCCTCATCTGGAGTCCTGTGTCCAGTTCTGGGGTCCCCAGATCTGGAGAGACAGGGAACTTCTGGAGAGTCCAGCACAAGGCCACCAAGATGATCAGGGGACTGGAGCATCTTCCTTATGAGGAAAGGCTGCAGGAACTGGAGCGGTTTAGCTTGGAAAAGAGAAGACTATGGGGGTATCTTATTAACATTTAAAATTATTTAAGAGGTATATGTCAAGAAGATGGGGCAGAATGTTTTTCTATAGTGCTCAGTGACAGGACAAACGGTAATGGACATAAGCTGGGACAAAAAGATCCACTCAACATAAGGAAAACTTTTTTTACTGCCAGAGTGAGGGAGCCCTGGCACAGGCTGCCTAGGGTCGGTGTGGAGTGTTTTTCCTTGGAGGTCTTCAAGACCCATCTGGATGTATTTCTGTGCAACCTGATGTAGTTTGTCTTACTGTAGCAGGAGGGTTGGGCTACATGATCTCTAGAGGTCTCTTCCAACCTCTATCATTCTATGAGTGGATGATTCTAAGGGTAAAAGAGTCTTTCTTCTTGCATTATAAAACTTTTGAAAATTGTTTTGTCTGCTAGGTGGCTTGGTCATCAGGAGCATAGAAGACATGAATAATGTCTTCATCTGATGAGCTGGAGGTCTTCAGAACAATGCAGAGAAGCATTGGGAAAGAAGACTGAAGAAGACTCATCTTGTGCATAGGAAGTGTGGTCAGCCTGGTGCTTCCTGAGTCTTTTTACTTTGAAGACAGGTATATGTCACTGCTTTAAGATAGAATAAATATGTACCTGTTGTAAATCAATGTATGATGTAAGTTCTAGTCCTGAAATGTTAAGTACTCTTTCAGTAAGTATGAATCCCCAGATCTCATATACTCATGTCTTTCAAAATGCTTTCTGTTTCATTTTACATTTAGATCATTTTTCCTTATTAATATCAATAAATACATCTACTTAGGGATTTTCAATTTTTTTCCTTCATATTTTTGAGAGATTTATTTATAGATTAGTCTTCATACATGTTTCAAATACTGTGAAGCAATGTTTGGAACAATAGGCCTTCTTGAGAAAAGCCATAAATTACCATAAATTTATTTTTCAGTTAGTTTATCAGAGGTACAGAGTCATTTACCATGCCCTGTGCTTAAGTTTGGAAACCAGCCTTAGAAGATATACCATCAAAACATAACTATTGTTGACATTTCTCTTTTCAAAAACAGTAAAGTAAATTGACTTTAAGCATTTTCCATTGTGTATTACTGCAGTCAAACAGAAAATACTTCGGAAAAAAACCCACCATAATTATTCCAATGAGAAATGATCAGAGATTTAAACTGTGAAAGCAAACACAAGGATCCAAAGCTTACTAATTTTGGTACTCTTTAGTTAGCTGGGAAATCCTCTAGAACAATATTTAATCAAACTAAGATATCAGTAAATCTCTGTAAATAACAACATAAGATTAAACCTTTTCAGTCAGTGAGGCTTCTCTTTATGAATCTGTTTCTTGAAGACTCTAATTACCAAATCATTATTTTCAGATCAGATAAATTTTATTTTAAATCTTTATCACTTTACCACTAAGATATCTGAATTTTTTTTAACTGACATTGTGGAAGATGTAGTTACACTAAGATAGGTTGTTTCATTTTCTTTTTTCTTTCTCATTATTCCTTCTCTCTTCAGATTAAAGTTCACTTCTCTTATTGCTTAAAACTGTATGAAAACTTGGTGTAAAAAAATAATTTTGATACCTCTATGTCTACCTTCAAAAGTTGCAACCAATGAGTAACAGTTTACATTGACATAAAAAATAAGAATCGTGTACCCTTTCAGTTCTTCAGCATGTGAATTATGGATCTTCTGGACATAGAAACAACAAATGTATAAGCTCAAAAGAATTTTAAATTTGCATGCTATTTTGTGGTCCAGCCCTTAAGAAGATATCTTAATAAGCTTTCAGACTATGTAAGCCTTACTCTCCCAAAATGTACATTTTGATAAACCATCTGAATATAGCAAAACATAAGCCTAAATAGTAAGATTGTAGTATGAATCAAAGTTCTTTCTGAGTACTTTGAATTACTTCCTGTTACTTTTTCATATTTTTTTTAATTAGAGGATTAAGTAATCACTCCCTGGAAATTCTGATGAAGGCTTTTACTGTGAATCACGCTTTGCTATGATCAGGAATAAAATGTTTATGCACGTCTGGAGAGATTATCCGGTATTTCATGACATGATATTAACTTATTTTTTCTGTAAAAATTGGAAATAATTTTATTCAGTAATTTCTGGATGCATTAATTCATTATACTCTTAAATTGTATTATTTCATGCTCGGTAAGTGCTTTTTATTAGTCATTGCTTGCAAATGTCTAAATTGCACACTTATTTCCTGTCAGGGACATAGTAGTCTGTAGCAATAAAATGCTTAAATAAAAGGAGAACTCCCAAAGGAAAAGCATAGTCATTAAATTAAATCAGTACACAGAAAGAAAGAACTGTTTCACCCCCTTGTTTCAGGAAGTTGAGACTGGTATTATTATATCTCTAGGTCATGATGTAGTTGCAAGGATATAATTGCAAAGCTAATGAGCTAGAATCCCTGAGACAAATTAGACTGAGGTAGGCTTTCTTCTTTCAAAGTTTATGAATGTAAAATATATTACCTATTTTATTTTAATAAGAAAAAAAATATAATGCAAATGTGGCATTACAGTGATGAAAATTTGTGAATGCAATTATAGTTACAACCGTGGGCTGGGTCCTAAGCCCCTGCTTTGCTCCATCTTCTACAGGCAATCCCATTAAAATCAATTCTGAGTCTCATCAAACGTCAGCTAACATGTTCAGCTCTTTAGCTCCCTTGAGCCAAAGTTGTTAAGACTACAAAGAAATCTATTTGCAAATACATGCAGAAGTAATTCCTAAGTGTATGTTTATCAATGAAGTCTTAAAATATTGCTTTAAGAGATACAATGCATGCGTGAGTTTCATCCTTTCCAAAACTATAACATGCCAAATATTCTTATTTTAGTCTTAAAATAATAACAGAATTTGACTAATATTTTAATTTGTAAGCATACAAGTAAATTCTACATTTTTCATGAATCTTAAAAGTAAATTAAAAAATACCAAGATGTTGAATAAATAATCGAAGGCAGTATCACTTCTGCTTCAGTTTAATGCTATCCCTACAGTCATGATAACCAATTGTGGGCAGATATATTGAATAATCACAATTTTTTTTTAGGATATTTTGAATAGAAAAAAAAAAGTTCTTGACAAGGTGATTAACTCCAAGAAAATAAAGCGTTTTTTAATTGATTCATGTTATGTGTTGGTCTTCTGTGGTTTTTCCTCCTGCATTTCACAAATATCTCTTCTTCATGTCTTAATGAAGTATAATGAAAATAAAGGAAGAAATACACGTAACTGAAACCTAGCTGGATTATTCATTTTGGCTATATCAACTTTAGGAAGAAGTTATGTGAAAAAAAACACAGTTGTACTATCTCAGACTATGAAAGCAGCATAGCCACTTTTATCAGATTCACATATCTGCTTCTCCATGTGCCACTGTGTTTTTCTGTAGGTACCTTTGATGTGGTTTCACCCCAGCTGGCAATAAAGCCTCACACCATCTCTTGCTCACTTCTTCCTGATGTGATGACGGAGAGGATCAGAAGGGTAAAATGAGAAAACTTATGGGTTGAGATAAAGATAGTTTAACAGTGAAAGCAAAAGCAATGCGCACAAAGCAAAACAAGGATTGCCAAGGGCAGGCAGCTATTCAGCTATCTCCAGGGAAGCAGGCCTCCATGTATAACAATTACTTGGGAAAACAAACGTCACTCCTAACATACTCTTCTTCTTACCCTAACTTTATATGGTGAGCATGATGTCTTATGGTCTGAATATCCCTTGGACCAGTTGGGGTCAGCTGTCCCAGCTGTGTTCCCTCCCAGCTTCTCCTGTACTCCCAGCTCACTCATTAGTGAGGTGAGGTGACAGGCAGAAAAGGCCTCCACTTTGTGCAAGCACTGCTCAGTAGTTACAAAACCGTCCACATGTTATCAACACTGTTTTCAACACAAATGAAAAACATAACCCCATGCCAGCTACTGTGAAGAATATTAGATATCACAGCCCAAACCAGCAGAATGTCCTTCATTTACATCATGACACAGAAATCAGTTTAAAAATAAAAACAAACAAACGAAAACACCACAACAGAAAAAAAAAGCTTGTTGGGAAAATGAATCACAGTTTTTAAGATCCTGCCAAAAGCCTGAAGTCTATGACCCTTTTGAAGCCAGATCATAAAGAAGTGACTGCAGAAGATTTATAAGCTAATTAACACAAGTAGGTTTTTTTTCTTCCTCTGTTTTGACTCTTCTATCATGTAAGAAACAACTACACCAACACCATATTTTCATACTGCCCTTTAAAGGTGATTAGAACTTTTTAATTTAAGAATGGATCTTCAAAACAGTTTGAATGAGTAATTCGAATGTATCTCTCATTTTGGACAGCAGTCAACTCCTACATAGAGAGAGTGCTCCAATCTTGTATTTTATTCCATTGAAGGGCAATGAAAGTTGGAAGCCTAATTATTTTAGACCTTTGGAAATTCCAGATAAAAAGAACAGTAAGAGATTAAAAAGTAATTCTCTGATGTACCACACACTTTTTGGTTAATTTTTTAAATAAAATCTGCTTCCTAAAAATATATCATGGAATACAGATGCAGCTGCATTGTCAATATCTACTCAAGCCTGTCTTCTACTGTCAGCTTGTAATTAAAAATAGTAACATCTATTGGAATCTTTATTAACTAAGGGTACATAGATGTTATTTTATTGATCACATTCATATGAATATGACAACACCTTTCCTGATTTTTTGCTTCGATGAACTGGATTTCCTGTCAGGTATCTTGACTTTTTTCCTTTTTGTGGCAAAACTAGTTTTCAGTAGAACCTTAATTACTCTTCCTCCCTTCTAAACACTTCTGCTACATTGTTCTACGTTATGATTTGTCAATGTATTACAGTTGTAATAATAATGTTCAAAAAAAATGTTTCAGTGTGTTTCATTCCAATCTCAGGACATAAATACTTATTGAATAATTTTACATTTTTTCTTTTCAATTTTGCCATCTTTATAAAAAAACTGTGTATACCAGTGATATGATTTACTTTTTACCACAGTATAACTTAAAATAGCCTGAATAGCAACTTAGCAACAACTGAAGTCAGCTGTTCTCTAATGTCTTTACATATAGCTCATGAAATTTCTCAACAGTGTGACTTAGAACATCATTATATATGTAAAAGAAATAAAAGAAATACATGTATTTCTTTTTTTTCAGTTAACGATTGAGATTGTTTAGCCCTGGCTAGGTACCAGTTGCCCACCAAGTCCTTGTGTCACTCTGCCTCTTAAACTAGACAGGGAAGAGAGAAATATAATGAGAAGTTTGTGAATTGACATACAGGGAGATTGCTCAGTAATTAAAGTCACAGGCAAAACAGACTCAACCTGGGAAGAAAAGGGTTTGATTTATTAATGAAAAATCAGAACAGAGCAAAGAGATGAGAAAGAAAACTGAATCTTAAAAACACCTCCCCTCATCCCTCCTTCTTCCCAGGACTCTCTTTCTCTCACTTTCCAGTGGTACAGGGACTGTGGGATGAGGGTTACTGTCTGTTCATTAGAGATGGACTTTGCTGCTGATGCTTCTCAGGAGGAGGTCTCCTCAAGCTTCCCACTGCTACAGTGTGGGCTCCCTCCCAATGGAGATAGCTCTCCACAAACTTCACTGTGGGTCCTTCCCATGGGATACAGTTCCTCACAAATTGCTCCAGCACAGGGCTTCCCACAGGGGCAGCTCCTCACACCCTGCCCCAACGTGGGTCATGCACTGGGAGAACAGTCCTTCAGGCACCGACTGCTCCAGCTTGAGTCTCTCACAGGTTCATAAGTCCTGACAGCAAACCTGCCCTGGCCAGAGCTCCTCTCTCCCCACAAGGTCCCAGGTCCTGCCAGGAACTGGCTCCAGTGTCGATTTCCCACAGAGTCACAGCATCTTTAAGGCATCCACCAGATCTGATGTGGAGTCCTCCATGGGCTGCAAGTGGATCTCTGCTCCCCAGTTTCCTCCATGGACTGCAGGGGGACAGCTGCAGTCTTTACCATGGTCTTTACCACAGGTCACGGGAGTCTTTTTTCCAGTGCCTAAGCACCTCCTCTCTCTTCTTCTCCACTGACTTTGGTGTCTGGAAAGATGCTTTCACATTCTCACTCCCTGTTACTGTTGCCATTTAGCAACTGCACAGCAACTTCTTCTCCTTTTCAACTACATTATTCACAGAGGCATCACATCATCACTAATTGTCTGGGCCTGGGTCAGCTGCCAGGTCTATCTTAGAATTGACTGGCCCTAGCCCTGTCAGCTACAGGGGAAACTTCTGGCAGAAGAGCATCTGGGAAGCTCTTTGTTTAAAGAAGCAATCCCTGTAGTGCCCTCCACTACCAAAATCTGAGCCAAGCAAAACCACTGTGACATATACTTTTTTAGACTTCAGGAAAATGATTAGTAAACCAGAATGAGGTTTTTGGTATATTTATTAATTCTTTTTCTTTGCTGACTTATGGTTGCCTGTCCATATGAGAAATTGAAGATTTCCCAGTTGTCATCTGTCATTTTCTGCTTGTCTTTCTCTACTGACAAAACTTGCTCATATTTTAATGTAATTTGATTAATTACTTATTTGAGTTAGTTCTTGTGTAATATAAAATATATGTTTTCCTTTATGTATATGAACCATTCCACCAATTCTTTTACCATCTTGAATATAAAGAGATCACGATTCCTGATCTCTAAGTGACAAGCAACTTTCAGATCTGTGAATAAGTAATCTTTTTGCACTTTTATAATTGTTAATATACTATTGCATACATTAAGTTCTTGATAGGTATAATGTAGAAACTTTTGCACCTTTACTAATTTTCATATTGCATACATGAAATCTACAACATATTTCTCTTTAAGCTGACCTTTACTTTAGCTGTAAAGTTCACTTAAAATGTTAAAAAGCAGGTCTGGAGTGAAATATTAAATTAAAATTCTAATTGGTAAAATGCTTTAAATGAAGCACTTATTGCTACCACTCACTTGAGCACACATCAATTTAAGATCTTTTTATATTAAAATAATCAACATAGTTTGAAAAAAGAGTTTATAACACGACCGTATTGTTACTATCTGCAGTCATATGATTCTAGCAAAATAGATATAAAGTAGATAATCTAATATACAAATGAGTTTCAACTGGATTTTGAAATTGTCAATTATACCGTGATTATTTTTAATGATGAAAACACCTAGTTCCTCTTGCTAATTTATGAGCCTCTAAGTATTGTCAAAAACAAGAAAATAAGTTCTTATCTTAAACTTCCTTACCACATTAATTTGATGGTTTGCAATACCCTAAGCATGTTCAGCATTTAAAGCTTACGTGAATGTATATAGACAGTGCTATGTACATCTGCATACACAGCTGCATAAAGAATGTGTTAACTCCCTCTTTAGTTTTAGTGTTCTATTCCTTCCTCTCTTCATCTGAGAACATGCCAGTTCTCATACCATAATGAATTCTAGCATGCTATAAAACCATCAGTTCTTTCCCATTTTCCTTTTTGCTTACAAAAATAGCTGTGATAAAATCATCCAGACTTTTGACTTCTTCTATGCCCTTCTAAATAAAATTTTTGAAATGTCCTATAATGTGTGTATTTAATGGCATACAACTGTGACCAGTCCATATTTCTCCAATAGCTCAAGACAGTATGATGTTCTTAGTGTGAGGAAATAAACGTACCATTGCTTTTCTGAGTGTACAGTGCCAAATACTCTAAATATTTATTCTAATTAAATAATTGATATTTAGTTATATTATTAGTATGTCTGAAGAAAACAATTAGTCAACAAAACAGTTTTCAATTACTATTGTCCATATTTACCTGCATTTAATTAAAAGCAACAAAAGCATTGAAACTGCAAATATTATTTGCCCAAAGCATATACTTTGCATATATTTAATAACAGAGAAAAAGGAAAGGCTTCAGCTAGATCCTAGTCTATCAGTTAAAAGTCTAGTCAACTCAAAATAGTATTTGAAGGAGACACACAAGAACTATTATTCACTTCTTATTAGCTTTCAATACTAGCAAGTAGTAGTAGCACTAGCAATAACTGTAGTCAGGAGAACCAAGTCAGATTTAGTCTAAAATACAGATTGAAAGATGATATCACTCATATTCTTACTATAGCCTTTTATATGAAAATAACATTGAGAAAAATCACACAGGACTGCTTTTTCTTGACTCTTGAAATTAAGATTATTCCACAAAGAAAAAAAAAAAGTTATAAAAACCTCAAACCATCTGCAAAAATCTACAATACCACTCCAACAAAAAAACCCTGACCAAAAAAAAAACCTCAAAAGAACCAGCTCTTCCCTCCTCTCACACAAACATATGTCTAAAAAACAACCAAATAAACCTGGCCTGTATGATTTTAAAGTATGAAATAATTCTGGAGTATGGTTTTTTTTAGATAAACACAGGTACTGAAGTAGTCGGTAGCTGTGAATTTTCACAGGAGATAGTAGGTCAGCTGAGGGGAATTTGAGTCAAGTGCTAGCAGTGTTATTTTTTTTTGAGAATGAGAGCTCTGAAAGTCAAGTCTTGTGGGATTGAAGCTAATGCTTCATCTCTGTTATGTCTTGCTTTATTAATTTACTGGTTTTAAATCTAAAGTCTGACAAAATCAACTGTTAATAAAATGGTAAAGACTAATGTTATTGCTATTTGTTCCTGATACAGACTTAACAGATCCTTCATTTTAATATATTGCTTCAAAATTTTAGTTACTACTGTATCATTCTATTAACAAAGACCATACAATGTAAAATTCTGATTTTTACTACAATTTGTCTTTCACAATACAATCACTTCCTAGGTTAAATAGTAACAACAGTAGTAGTGTTAGTAATGTTAATATTGTTACAGATATTGTTTTTATTATTTCATAGAATCATAGAAACATAGAATGGTAGGGGTTGGAAGGGACCTTTAAAGATCATCTAGTCACACCCTCCTGCAGAAGCACGTCCACCTAGATCAAGTCACATGGGAATGCATCCAGACAGGTCTTGATGTCCAGAGAAGGAAGCTCCACTACCTCCCTGGACAGCCTGTGCCAGTGGTTTGTCACTCTCACATTAAAATATTTTTTCTTATGTTCAAAATGGAACTTTTTGTTTTCCAGCTTCATCCCATTACCCCTTGTCCTGTTGCTAGATACTACAGAAAAAAGGGATGCCCCAACCTCCTGACATCCACCATTTAGATACTTATA